>JBBPCS010000130.1:12381440-12427542 GCA_037974645.1 Hollardia meadi
ACACACACACACACACACACACACACACACACACACACACACACACACACACACACACACACACCCACACACACAGAGAGAGAGAGAGAGAGAGAGAGAGAGAGAGAGAGAGGACCAGGTGACGTGGGACACCAGCCGCAGTTTGAATGACGGATATAAACAGAGAAACAGTGCCTTCTGTTAACTTGACTCTGTTTTGCTCGGGATATGTAAGCTGATAGACTAACACCCAGCGCGTCTCGGTGCCAGATGGACTTTCTAAATCTGCAAGCCGCAGTGAGTGAACAGTTGTTTCTCACTGACACGACTAATGCCTGCTGAGTGCCATAATCCGAGTTCATTAACCCCGACAAAAACAAATATGGGAAAACAACTCGTGAACCGTCACAATCCTTCAAAACAACAAAAGGCACGGATGAAAAATAGAAGAAAGAGCAGAAGATCGTGAAGAGGCTGTTATTGGCAGGGTTAGGACTAAATGTTCTGTTTGCTTGACTCAAGTCTTTTTGGAAGAATGTGAAATAATAAACAGCAAATAGAAAGACGAAAACATAAACATTGAAGTTGTGTCAATAGTTTGTGAATGTTTTCATCTGTCCTTGATTTGGCAATAAAATAGGATACAGAATGGCCTTTTCCCCCCATGCACTATCATAGGTTGTTTTGATTAATTTGTTCACGTTTTATGAGGCAACAAAATACAACCGATGCAAAAATAGGTGTAATTTGAGCAAACATCTTTATGCGATTCTTTACATTCTTTCTAGGATTATGCCTATTATTAAAATGCCTGCTATTTTTTTTCTGCAACTGTGGTTGACCTTTGTTTTGAAGGTGCTATGACCTAAAGACATTTATTTTTATTTTTTATGGCATTACTGTTTACTGCAAGCATTAGGCCTACTGCGTTTGTACAATGCCGTTATAATTGCATCTATAAAACTGTAGCTTAGCCTAATATTGAGTTGGATTTTGAATCTACCGCTGACACGTGATCTCCAACTTCCAACACATGTTTTGAATGACTGCTGCTGCTTTCAAGTACTGTTCGAAGGTTCAAAATGTTACAGTAGCCAACTGCCATAAATCTGCACTTCATTTTGTGGATTTTGTTTAATTATATATATATATTATATAGCAACCAACATTTGTGATCGTTTACTGCATCTACATTAGCACTAAGGAAATAAAAAAATAATGTCTATAGCTGACAGAATGCGAAGGGTTCTCGCCTTACTAAGACTAATTCCGACAGTCCTTGAAGGCTACCTTGTGACGTCAGCCCTGCCTTCCATAGTGCTGCCCAGCCTAAATGGCGATTGCAATAGATCCGCTGAACTCGGTAGCAGAGCGCAGTCAAACCTCGTCTAGGTTTGATTAAAGATCCAACGAACCTAATGCGACGAATAAGGACTGTAAGTAACTACCTGTTGCATTTTGTATAATTTAACTCTCGATTTGCGACCGTTGTTAGCGGTTTAACCGACGTGGGCTTTGTGCTGCTTAGCGCAAGGAGAGCTGTAACGTTACCACGTAGTCAGAAGCCTCCGCCAACAACGACCCCCTTTGTTCGTTCCGTCGGCGGGTTTCACTCATCGCTATGTGTGATATTTATGGACTGGGAAGTGATTCGGGATCTTTACTTCCCACACATTTTCTGATTTATGTGTGTTTTACCGGGTGGCCATGGTTATGTGATGAATTAAAACCAAGTCGACGGCGGTCTGTCAGCTTGCCGTTATGCTTCCATTTGTGGCTTTTTTCCGCCAGCAGTCACCGACTCGGAAGGCCAAAAATAGGCGTTATGGGCATTTACAACTCGAAATAAAAGCTGTTTTCTGTCTCAAACAACAGCATCGTTTAAGCATACTCCCAGGTGAAAAAAATTAGCTATATTTCTGTGTATTAACATTATCTCCGAATTTAATCGATACCCAGTAACCGGACTAGCAAGGCAAGGCAGGATGCACTTGAACCGGGCGGGGGAGGGTTAGTTTCCATTGACATCACATATAAACTAAAGCCGGCAATGGAGGCGGTTTTTTGTTTGTATATTACTTTTTTGAAAGCCCCATCGTATTTTCTATCATAATAAGGTTGTGATATGACAAAAATATCGTATAACGGTTGGTTATTTTATGGAAATATCACTTTTTTAAGTGATTGACATTAAACACCTTTATTTTCTGTCAGTATCTCAATTTTTTTTCTTGTTTTTTCTGTTGTCTTTCAGGTTATACCCAAGTAAAATGGAGGATAGTTTTGATTGCGACTGTGGCGAGCTTGAGCCACCTGATCATTGAGGGTGAAAAATTACTTTGAAGACTTAAAAGGCCAGACTCATTTCAATTGTACAGACCAGGTGACTTGACAGGAAGATTATACACAGATATAAATAGAAAAAAAAAAAATACAAATAGTGCATTTAGGCACATTTCATATGAAGCTGCTCAGGACCAGTCATACACTGAATGTATCTGCACTGTAAGGATGCAACTACACGCTTTTATAGTTAAACATAGTCTCAGTGTGTTTTAATTGGCCCAATTTCAGTCCATTCCATTGCAGTCTATAAACACTAGTCCACTCAGAACTGTTCAGTTAAAGATATTCACACCCAGGGTTGGAGGAGAAACTAAAAGTTTACATTTTCTGTCCTTATTCAAGATGGAAAGAAAGTTTGACTACACATTAGTGTCCCGCATCTGACAGCGACAGCTAGACTGGGGGGACATCTGTACAGGGGTCAGAGCCTCTGAAGCAGTGGAGGAATTGCCAAATAAATTCCTCTGTTGGGGTTTAAGTTGGACTTGAGACAGGCCAAGTGTTAGAGATAGCAGAAGCTTGGTGTAAAAGCCAAAAATAGTTGCCATGGCAGAGAAGTTTGAGTCACTGATGAACATCCATGGCTTCGACCTGGGTTCTCGCTACATGGACTTGAAGCCTCTTGGTTATGGAGGGAATGGCCTCGTTTTCTCGGCAGTCGACACAGACTGTGACAAGCGTGTGGCTGTGAAGAAAATTATCTTGACCGACCCCCAGAGTGTAAAGCATGCCCTGCGGGAAATCAAGATTATCAGACGCCTCGACCACGACAACATTGTCAAGGTATGTTGTGAGGATTGTGCTTCAATTAGCGAAGGTTTTTTTTTTTTTTTAAGGTTGAAAGAAAACAGGACGACTTTATTTCCAATGTGACCCTTCTTTCTATGTCACCAGGTGTTTGAGACATTAGGCCCCAATGGTCGCAGGCTAACAGAGGATGTGGTGTCCCTGACGGAGGTCAACTCGGTCTACATTGTGCAAGAGTACATGGAGACAGACCTGTGTCAACTGCTGGAGAGGGGTCTTCTGTCTGAGGGCCACGCCAGACTCTTCATGTACCAGCTCCTCAGGGGCCTTAAGTACATCCACTCTGCTAATGTGCTGCACCGAGACCTCAAGCCTGCTAACCTGTTTGTCAACACAGAAGACCTGGTACTTAAGATCGGGGACTTTGGGCTGGCTCGCATCATGGACCCCCACTACTCTCACAAGGTAGGACCAGACTCCTGAGTAGCCCTTCCAGTCAGTTTTGTATTTGTGGAAAATCTGGACTATGGTTTTTTTTTATGGGGTTTTGTCATGAGTGGATGTTGCACAGACTAGAGTTCCAACAAGAACAATCACAAAATTTTTGCAGACTTTCTGCCCAAAGATGAGTGCTTTGTTGTTCCGACTTGTGATATTTATGTTAATGCCCAGTTATGCGGTGCTCCACCAGGGTGAGGCAGTTTCACAGCAGGAAGTAAACAAGACAGGATGTTGTCCCTTGAGGTAATGCCTCTGTTTCCCTTGTCAAGAGACATGAGGCTGTGGAAAACATGACCATGGAAACTGTTCTTTTTCCGTTTACAAGTGTATACAATTAGAGTTGAAAGCTGACTCGAATCCAAGTCAAATGAGTGGGTTCATGATAATGTGGCTGAACAAAGATGAAGGTAATCCATGTTCCCAGGTGATCTAAAAACGGCAATTGTTTGAATGTAGCATGCACAGTATGGGCGTAAGAGATGGCTGTGTTCTTTTTATTAGAGTTTGTTTTCATGTTTCTCATCAGATGCCAATATAAGGTGAAGCTGGGTATTAACAGCCAGATGTTAACACGCCAAATGTTGAATGTACACATTTTAAGGCTCTCTTTAAACCTGTATTTTGTTGTGCGAAGTGGTGTAATGGTAGCAATAAAGTAGGTTGCTTTTATTTTTGGTATGAGATGAGTATGGATCACCCCGCCTAATTGTAGCCAGGTGTAAGGCCTGTACTGCCCTTGTGTGTTTCTGTCGCCTTGTAAAGGGATGAGTAAATTCCATCCGAGGGCCATATGGTGGTGTGATGTGAGTAAATCTAGGTTGGGAAGTCTCTCCCTTCCTCTCTCTCCTCAGAGCACCCAGGCAGTCAGATGCTTACACGTGTCTCAGATTAGTCATCGGAGAGTCTGAAGTGGGCTCACGTGACGTGATCCCTCTGGCTAGCACAGCCTCATTCATATCCCATACTCAGCCGGGATCGTGCCACATCATACACCACTCCGAGACAGACTTGCACACACTTGTTTACCAGAACGGCTCATTTTCCGCTCGCCACCACTACTATGCTTTAGTCATTCTATATTCTTATGAGTCATATCTTTTGTGAAGACAATAGGTCTTTCTGTAGTTAGAATAGGAAGGCAAGGGCTCATGTCTGACAGGAAGAAGTGAGTTTCTCACACTGTTCAGTCACTGTAGCCACCCACCCTATGTTACTGAACACCTCCCTTACAGCAGGGTTTGCCATGTGGGCTTTTTTTCCCCTCTACATAAGCATTTTTTTTCCTGGTGGGAAACATGCAGGCAAGTGGGTATTGAAAAGCTGCTTGACTGGGGTCAGCTCTCTTGTGTTTGACTATTGTCTGCTGTAGTACTGCAGCAGACTAGTGCTGCTGAGTTTTTGTCAAGGACACAAACGCTGTAGTCATGTTGCCAGACTGACTTTAATTGGCTTTGACGCTGTTCTCCTTTCCAAATGGTGTTGCTGTGTTTTGTGTCTCTATGATAACAATAGTGTTGTGGTGGTGGGGACTTTCATAGCACCTATCATCTGTGTGGGGGTGTGTGTGTGTGTGTGTGTGTGTGGGGGGGGGGGGGGGGGGGGCCTGTCTTAGACCAAATGAAGCTTGTTTGGAAGTGAACCCATCGGCCTGCTACAGCACTGTGGTGCCCAGTGGAGTGTGGAGGTGTTGGAGAAACAGTTGGTTTCAGTGTTGGTCAGAAACAATGGGAACAAATTCTCTCTCACAACAGCCAACCTCTACTTCTATCAGGCAGGGTGAGCCGGAGCAGCTGGGTGGCTGAGTGCATGTTATTTGAATAACATTATTTCTAAATAAAGAAGCGCTCTTTGCCAGTGAACCTGAGTTTCAGGCGTAGTTTCATTAATGAGGTGTCTAGATTCATGCATGGTGCACAAGACATTTGTTTCACCTTTTACACTTACTTTTTTTTTTTTTTGCCTTCCTGGGGTTAATTGGAACATAACTCCTCATGATTCCCTTTTAGTAATCCTGCATGGATTTGTTTCAAATATGCTGCATAACTGCCAAGAGTACCTGTGTGTTTGTGCTATCTTTCCATTGTTTTGAGAAAGCCAGTAGTTTCTGATCCTTAAGGCCTTGTGGTGGCACAGGATCAAGAATGACAAGAATTCACGTGTACTCAACCAACTTCTCCGACCCAGATTCCCCTCCTTTTCCCAGCCAGGTTTTTGTCTTGTTGTGGGAGCCTTGCTCAGGGCCTTATTTGAAGCTGTTTCCAGTTGCAGCCCAGACTTTTAACAAAACGGCAATGGAATCTGAATGACCTGAATATCGAATCATTTACTATATTGAAGTCTTGTCCCTTTGAAGAAGAAATTATACTGATGTAGAAAAAGGTCTGTTTCTGGGTCTTGTGTTTGCCTGTGGCTCAGCATATATTCTGTAATTTGTGGTTGTATACACAATAATCAGGAAGTATTCAGGAATGCTATAAGAAGAGGGGATTGAAGGGTTCACCGAGGTCCTTTTGTCCCCACAAATGCAGCACACGACTGCGAGAACACACGCACACACACACACACACATTTGACCTAATTATTCAGCCAGCAAAAGTGCTGTCTGGCATCAGACTTCACATGATCCAACAAAAAAAATGCTGGGGAGTTGATTTAAGGCTTAATGAATTTCAGACAGGTTGTTTCTTTTCTTTTTTTTCCCCAAAACTAAAAAGATCCTGCATTCTCTTGCAACTAATAGTAGTTTTAACATTGTCTAAATAAAAGTACTAAAAGTAGCAGGTATAGACCAGATTGAAATAAATTGCTTATCCATTAACTTGGTCCATATTTCTAATGAATTGTAAGACTGTGGTAAAGCTCCACTTATCCCACTATTTATAGTACACTGGTTTGTCAGTGAAATAATTTTTGTGTGTTTGGGTTGGCCAAGACTACAACGCATCCAGTGGCAATATCCTTTTAGTCTTCAATCAACAGCTTCTGTAAAGCCGCAGAGCAGCACCAACCACCTTTACTAACATCTGGTCCGACTAGGCTAAAGGCCAGACACACCGAGGAAGCCTGTTCTGAGTCATTAAATGTCAGCCCGGTCTGATCTAGATGGGGTGATTAAGTTATTCACAAACTGATGCCAGAGGTATTGGGGTGGCATATGATGATCGGACATCAGTAAAAGTAAAGATGCGAGCTGGAATATTCACCTAATGCACATTGTGTCCTCAGCTGGTAGGTGACCTTTAATCTGCTCCTTTTAGTTCAGAGTCCATCGTACACAGAATTGCCCTTGCGCAATGACCCAACACTGTTCAGGCTAACCTAATCTACATCTCTGTTGCAATGCTCTGCTAATCTGGTAACAGTGGGGAAATAATGCAACCAAGTCACAAAGTTTACTGGCTGTTTCTCAGAGTGGGTGCTGGGCAGCCATGTGAGTTTCAGTCAGTAGGCGTGACCTGCCTGTGTGTCACTACTTTGTAATTTCCCTGCAACTCCTTTGCAAGCGTTCTGCTGAAATCTACTGCTAGACCGGTTACATTAAGGGAAGGAGCTATATCTGCAGTTTACATGGCGTGTCATATATAGGCCCATCAAAATAAGGGTGTGCAAAGTGCAGTCCAGGATAGGGTGATATCAAGTGGTATACATGTGGCTAATTTAGGACAGAAACAGGAGCCTGGCTTAGTGGTGAACTGACCATTTTGGTCTCACTACACACTACCACTGCATGTGGGGGAGAGAGGGCAGCCAGGGTGTTGTTTTACCACCTACCCTCCCCCAGTGTCACACACACACTCGCAGGTCAGTTTCCTTTGTTTTCATTGTCCTCCTGGGCCTGATTATACTCCCAAGCGGATGCCTACACCAACGGCTGCGGACACCTTGTGGTAGTTCTGTTCATACTGTTTTCTGGAGTCTGCTTAAAGGATACGTTTCACACATGCACCAAACGCGATCCATAGCTTGTTGTACCATAGCGGCGCTGGCAAGTATGTGCGACCACTACGCTGCAACAAGCTACGGAATATGCACCTCTGCACAGAGCCTGTCCGTTATACCCTTTGACAAAATTTACATCATGCAGACCCTAGCGGACCCTCGCACATGGGCGGACGCGGCGATTATCATTTCAGCTTTAGTAATCGGGCCTCGGGTGGGGTCAATTCTTTGGCTCGGTGCAGAGAAGTTAATAATTAGAAGTTTAAAATCTAATTCTAGACATGACGATATGGGCGAAACCAATTTGATGCTGAAGTGTAAAACACGAGTGTTGATAAGATAACGAAAATAAACATGTTAATCATGTTTACGTTGTGGGCTGTGCTACTTCTTGAGAGGTAATGGAAGTAAATTTGTCTATTTTATTTATGGATAATTAGAAATAATTTCTGTTTTACCAAATAGTGACACGGTGAGGAAAAAAAATGAATCGGGTATAGAAATCCCAAATTTTGCATTGATAATCCTTTTGTAATCACATCGTATCTCTCTGAATCGGAATTGAATCGTGAGGTGCCTAGAGATTCCCACCCCGAGTGGAGTACAGATTGGTCTCACTGGTGTGTCACTGGTGAGTGGAGTGTGTGGCAGCGGGGGATTATCCTGCTCTCCCAGACTGCTGACAGGGCCTGCACGTGTCTGATCTCCCCCCTTTTCATCCGTCTTCTCTTTCTGGCTTCTTTGTGTCCGTACTGTGTTGCGTACGTGACCAGCACAGAGTAGGTCCATCAAGGAGGTGACCCAGGGTTATGAGGTTTAGCACAGACCAGCAGGCCTGTTTTTCTCTTTGACTCTGTGTTGTATGGAAAATATGGTGGCACGTGAAGTAAAGTTAATCACGTTTGTCCATTACTGAGGAGAAATAGCTGAGCCTCTTATCTGTAAATTAACTACACAAGGGGACATGACAGTTTGTTTGAGAGTCAGTGTTTTTTGTATTTTTTCCCCCTGATTCCTAATAAATGTGTCTCGTCTCCTTCTAATACAGGGCCATCTGTCTGAAGGTCTGGTCACCAAGTGGTACAGATCTCCTCGTCTGCTGCTCTCTCCTAACAACTACACCAAAGCCATCGACATGTGGGCTGCTGGCTGCATCTTTGCGGAGATGCTCACAGGGAAAACCCTCTTTGCCGGTAAATGTTAAATGACTCAGTTTCACATGTGTCTCACTTGAAGCATGTCTGGTGACTTCGATGTAAATATTGAGCACAGGTCTGATGAGATATATGCTCTTCCTGCTAGCCACGTCTTTGTTCAAGATAGACAGGAAATGGGGCCTGGAGTCAGTCTACTTTTACTAACCGCATTGCCCTCCTTTGCAAACCCAGCTGGAGCTGGGAGAGACAATCTGTTCTTGAAACTGCCTTGAGCTGAACACAAGGCAAATAATTCTGTTCTCATGATCTGCCATGCTCAGCCACGCTCAAAACAAACTCACTAAGTCATGCAGATGTAGAATGTTGCATAACTCTTCCTAAGAAAGCGCCTGATGTTTGTCTTCCCTGTGTTTCAGGAGCCCATGAACTGGAGCAGATGCAGCTGATCCTGGAGTCCATCCCTGTACTGCGGGAGGAAGACCGACAAGAGCTCCACAGCGTCATCCCTGTCTTCATCCGCAATGACATGTCCAAGCCTCACACGCCGCTGGCCAAGCTGCTGCCTGATGTCAGTCCCCAGGGTGAGTACCACTTATTTATTCAAGCACTCAGGGTCATAGCTTTCAGGCATCACATGGCATGTTTCCTACTTGATAAACTCATTGTCCGTCCTCTCTGCAGCCCTGGATTTCCTGGAGAAGATCCTGACATTTAACCCCATGGATCGTCTGACTGCAGAAGAGGCCCTTGCCCACCCCTATATGGCTGACTACTCCTTCCCCCTAGACGAGCCTGTCTCTCTGCACCCCTTCCACATAGAGGACGAAGTAGATGATATCCTGCTCATGGACCAGAGCCACAGCCACACCTGGGACAGGTACACTCTCTCACCTATTACCTCTCCAACATCTGTGACCGGGCTCAGAGAGGCAAAGTTTTTTTTCCCCCTGTTCAGATATTTTTCTTGTGTGAGCTTAGTTTCAGTGGAAGATAGTTTGCTTTGCTCTCTGATAACTGAGCATTTTTCTGGATCGGTTTAGTGGTTCATTTGCATAGTCAGATCCTGTACTTCAGGGTTTTTTTTTTAGGTGCCTTGTGCTTCCTTATTGGTGTAACTAAAGTCTTTCTCCTTCATGCTCCGTCAGGTATCATGAGAGCCAGTTGTCAGAGGCTGACTGGCACTTGCACAGCACCCACGACCCAGACGAAGTTCAGGTTGACCCAAGGGCACTCTCTGATGTAACAGATGAGGAGGAGGTCCAGGTGTGTTTGAATTCTGAATATCTGCATAATCCTGTTAAAACAAGTAGTTTCTCCTATTTCTTATTTGCTTTAAACATACATTATGAATGCTTATAGATAAAAGCTTTGTGAAAGTGCTTCCCAAATAGGAGGATGCATAGGTGAAGTATTGTATTACTCTAAAAGTAGGTTGTTTGTTGTTGTAAACTAAAGCTTCACCAAGTTCACACGTGTATGGGGATAACGTATCTTGCTCCTCACTGACTTAAATTAACTTTATGATGAGATAATAAAGGCTAAATGGTGGCCGTTATCTGTTTCCAGGTGGATCCTCGTAAATATGCTGATGGAGATCGGGAGAAGTTCCTGGATGAGCCGTCCTTTGACTATTCCACTCTGTTCCTGCCAGAGCGATCCTGGCAGGACAACGACCACCATGAGAATAAATACTGTGACTTGCAGTGTAGCCACACCTGTAACTACAAGGCCGTGTCACCATCCTACCTGGACAACCTCATCTGGAGGGACAGTGAAGTCAACCACTACTATGAACCCAAGCTCATCATCGACCTCTCCAACTGGAAGGAGCAGCAGAGCAAGGAGAAGGCCGACCGCAAGGCCAAGAGCAAGTGCGAGAAGAACGGGCTGGTAAAGGCACAGATTGCGTTAAAGGAAGCCGAGAAGACCCAGAGTCCTGTAGAGAAGGACCGAGAGCAAGAGAAACACCAGACAGAGAAGCCTCAAAGCCAGCAGAACCCAGGCTTTGATTTTGACTCCTTTATTGCCAGCACCATCAAACTGAGCCTGCAGCCGGAACCCTGTCAGGAGGTGGCCCTGCTCAACGAGGTGGGCTTCCTGAACGAGCTGAACTCCTCTGTCTCGCAGCTGGAGGCTCCCCGCTCGGGCTCGAAGTCTATCAGTCAGGAGAAGGAGGAGAAGTGCCTGGTAAACCTCGCCCAGTTAGGCGGAGGAGGGCTGGGAGTCGTCGGTGGGGACGGCGCCTGGCCCGCTCAGCCCTGGGAGAGCTTTGGCTCCGGGGCGCAAGTCGAGGAGAACGGCTGTTTGATAGATGAAGTGTGCTGGGATATTCGCAAAGAGGACCATCTGCAGAAGGAGAGCACTTACACCAGCTACCTGGACCGCCTGTTCAGCCGGAAGGAGGAGGGGGTCGGAGAGACTGTGGCCAGCTCGGAGACGGAGCCGTCGGAGGTGAGAGAGGTGGAAGAGGGCTTCCTCGGCAGGAGCACAGAGATTGTTCTCAACGTGCAGCTGGACTCTCTGGCCCTGCCTGGCTTTGACGGCACCGATGACTTGCCTCTAAAATCCATCCAGGCGTCCCTCACTCCCTGTGCTGTCAAATGCTCCCCACAAATTGCCCACAAAACATACAGCAGCATCTTCAAGCATCTTAATTAAAGAAATATATATCTTCCCTCACAGTGCAGAATTTAGGCAGTTTTTTTTTTTAAATAATATGGTATTATTGTACTTGAATAATTTCATACCTTTTTTTTTTATTGTTGTTACTTTTAATTTTTTTTTTTTGCTTTTTAAGAGTTGAGAGAGGTGATTTATTATATTTAAGAGTTTTGGTCATCACTTTGAGCCTTGATCATCACGCCTTCATGGGTTAATGTCTACGCCCTCATTGCTAAACTGGCATGTCATTCGCACACTCAAGTACTGTAGATGGACAGAAAGCAGGAGAGAATTAAAGAAGGACGAATGATGGGAGAGGAGTTCTGGTTTAAAAGGTGGTGTTTGGCTGTTTGGGTGCGACATACGGAAGGACGGTAGATGCTAAATATTGCTGTAGGCATTTAAAGTGCTTTCAAACTCCATCTTCTGGGAACAGATGCAACAGAAAAAAAGGGGATGGGGAAACTTTTTTTATTTCTTTGTTTGACTTTCTGACCCCCCGGCCCCCCCTGAAGAACGCTTCCTTAATAACCCTTTCATACTGTAAATCTGACACATGATGCCAGCAGCAACCATTATCGTAGGCGTTAATGTAAATGTGTTATCTACCTCAAGGTAACAGCCGCGAGAGACACTCGAAGCCGCACTAGTGCTTTACACACATGACCATCCTCATACCATGAAATGAAGTGGTCGCGTAGATGAAATCTGTCTCACTTTAGCATTTAACATAGTGAGGTGTTTCAGTAATCATTATTTATTTCTAGCAGATGTGCGATATTTATTTTATCAAAATGTGTTCTTTCAATGTGATTATTGAAGTTAAAGGAGTTGGACAGACTTTGTTTTTCATTTCAGCACTATATGGGCGTGCAAGTGTTCCTTTTTGTTTTATGGTAGGATGCAAATTCATTCTTATGTTCAAAAAGAAGCGGAGGCTTTCCATTTTCCACCAATATTGTCCAAATGGATATCATTCTTTTTGTTCATTTTTTTTGTTCATTTTTTTTTTTTATTTATAGGTGCGTTCTGTGTTTAGTGGAAAAAATTGCTTTATGGTTTAAAAGAAGCGCCTAAAAGTCTTAATTTTTTATCTAAATGTAACGTAAAAAAAAAAAAAAATTTGCGTGCATGGAGGCAAGAGAAAGGTACATTAAAAGTAAAGTCATGGTGAGTATAATGTACGTCAGTTTTACTTGTATGTTTTTTGTTAAATTTCTATGTACTTTTTCCAGGCAAGCATGATGATTAGGTTAAGGTGTAGCATGTAGAACACTTATGGACTTTTTTTGTAATCATTGGTTCCCCTGTTCTACAAAATATCTCTAAATAAAATTACTGGCAAATAGTTTTTTCCCCCGTGTCTGTCCTCTTTTTAGCCAGGGATGACCTCATAGTCTCACTTAAGTGGTGTTTTTGTAACTTGAAATTTGTTTGAAAGCACAGCCACAAGATCCTTGTTGGTGGACAAGAAGTGCTGACTAAGGTGGTGCCACCACTAGACTCCACTTTTAAGAAAGCGGACCAAATTACACTGAATGCTGGGGACATGAGCTTTGAATCATCAGCTAAATGTAGCTCTGACTCAACCCACCATATATCAGAGCTGGATCTCAGATTACCACCTGCTTTTACGTATAAATCGAGTAGGATTGCATGACGAACGTGAACATTTTCTTTTTGGCTGCCTGTTCTGCAAGACTGATACATTTCCCCGTCAACAAAACAGGTGTAGAAATACTGTGGCACCATGTTAACGTCCTATCAGGGGCAGCCTTATTGTATGTAGTGGGTTCCTGCAGGTTGTGACATTGTCAAGTGAGATCCAACTTTGGGATCAGTCACACAGGATAGTGGGAATGCTTTGGGCTATATGAATAAAATCTGACTTAAATATTGAAATGCCATGATTTTTTTCTGCTTCTGCATCTGTGTTAATAGGTTAATGTTTGGCTACATGAGGCGAAAGCTGGTTCATGATATGCACAATTCGCTTGACCCCACCAGAGACTCAAATGTTGTGGTACAAAGGCTGGTGCTGGCTGTTTCGCTGTAATCAGCTCCAGCTGTGCTTGGGTTTTCCACTGCTGCCACTTCCTGCTAGGAAAAAAAAAAAGTAGGCCAGCTACGTGTTGTTGTCCTGCTCTCTTGGTAATACAATCTTGATCCACAGTGATCAAACTCTGCTGGAAAACTCCAATAAAGGCTAGACACCTTGTTTGCACCAAGTGGTATAAAAAGAGGAGTGCCTAAAGATTAAATGTAGGTCAACAACATCATGTGCCACTTTCTCTGTTTTCACTCCCAGCACCTCACGTGTCCTCTAACCACATGTCTCATATCTCTCGTGCAGCTTCGTCTTTGTCTCACTCTTTCTGCTCTGTTTTTAATTTAATTTAATTGTCTGCATCTCTGCTCTGATGTCAGTCACATCAACACCCTGCAGGCTTCCTTAATCCTGTCATGAGACAAAGGCCTCCATCCTCCCCCTCTGTTGAACTGACATGTTCCCTCCTCTCTTCTCATGACCTAATACTCATCTGAGGTCCCGGGCGTGTCAGGGTGTTGCCAGGTTAAAAATAAAATCCAGGAACACCACGATAAGCAGCTCAACTCGCCACCCATCAGCTGACCGTAGCTTAACGCATCGCCTACTAATTCAAGGTCATGAATGCTATTCTCTTTCCTTGAAGGCCAATTAAAACTCAATGTTAAGAGATTTCAGCAAAGACCAGGAACTGTTTAAGCTTCTACAGAATTTCCTCCAATGGAAAGTTCTGAAATAACTTGTAGGGAGGCGATGGTCTGCTAAATAGAGGTCTTGCAGTTAGTTATCTTCTACAACTTGAGGCTGCTCATTATGGCTCCTCGGTGTCAGATTGTGTGTCCATATTCAGACCAGAGCTGTGCGCAGTGCTGGATACTAAAGTTAGAACACAAAGTGCTTTTATAAATAGACATCAGCTCTCAGGGATCTGCACTTTAAAAGCCAGTGCTAAAGTTAAAGAGCATCCCGACAACTGACTCCAGATCAGTGTATCATTTTATACGACTCCTAAGCAATGTAGGCCTACGGTTATAATTTACAAATCCAACGTTCTTTGAAGAGATTCCTCACAGGAGGGCAGATTCAAAAGGCTGCTATTTTCAATCTCACATTGAGCGTAAAGATGTCTCTGCAGGCATTCAAGTGAGAGTGCATGGAACAGCTATATTCAATATATTCATGATAAAAATGCATCAAATGACAATGTAAGAACAGTAACAATGTAAAAGTGGTCGCTCATAGTGATGGACCTATAATTTTCACGTGAATCTGCAGCTCCCCTCGGCTTTACGGAGCTTTATAACAAGTTTCAGCTCATTGTTGATCTCTTTGCCATTTCACCGTCACCGCTCTCATTTATACATCATGCTCTCGTAACTTTGTGCGTGGCAGGCAGCTGTTTTCGGCGAAAAAGCTCTAAAAACCCACTGTCCCCTACCTGCTCAGCAATACAACCACAATCAGACACAGATAGCAAAACAACTGGTGGGCATTGTGGAGCATTTACCAGTTAGAGTTGGTTGAGACCAAAAACGGAGGTAAAAACAGAGTGAATATTATAATAATAATATAAATATAATAATATAAACAGAAACACAACTGACTGAAATTTTGGATGTATAAATGAGCAACTGTTTGCTAACAAGTTTGCGGTATCAACTTCAAAAGTGATGTGTTATTGTTATGTTCACAACAAACAAATCAGTTCGAGCAGATTTAAGGATAAGCTCACATTTTATGACTGAAAGCACACTCACATCCCATCATGTCGCAGTTTTGATTCCTCCTTTCCGTACTGGCTGTGAAGAGGCTTCCCAACGCAGCGTGTCAAGGAAACTCTTTCTGTCTGGGGAAACACAAAAAGGGTATTTTTTACTAAAACACTGTTTGGCAGAGATACCCACTTGATTTGGCTAACTGAGACTTCAGCTGAACATTAGAAGTAATTTTTGCACAGAACAAGGAGTGTGAAACCATGTTAAGATCCCTTCACAGCCAGTGTGGAGGAATGATTACAGCAAACAGTCTTTCACCGAACATGTGGGAATATGAACATTATTTTAAGATAGACGTGAAAAAAAATGGGAACCTGTTCTTTAAGCCTGAGCACTTTAAAGTCCCCTGTGAGTGCAGAACAGAATTTTACAACAGAGTTTAAGCCAAGACAAGCTAATATTTTGAAGTTGTAGGCCTGTGCAACTTCAGTACTCTGAAGCTGATGCGATTACAACGGTTGCTAACACAGCAATGTGTGCCCTCATTCAAAGAAAGTCTAAGTCATTCTGAAAGCTTATTAATATTCATAATGTCCACATTACACAATGTTCCGCCTGCTTGCAGGGTAGCAACAGCTGCTCCCGGTAAAGCACATTTAAACAGAGGCTGGCTAAAGAGTTTCCACAATGAAACATTTCTTATTTTGTGTGCAAACAAATGAAAGGTCAAAAAACTTGTTTTTTTAATCTTGTGCAATAAAAATACAATATTTTGCATCAAAGTTATTATGTTGTAGTAACAAGACAACTTACTCTGAATTAATTTGCTTTTGTTCCTACTATTTATTTTCACTTTGAAATGTCGTACAAGTGAATTCTCGCTGCTCAAGCTCAAGAAAAGACGACAGATATCGGAACCTGTCGCCTGACCTCATCCACGATCAATTACGCAGTCTGGGGAAACATTTTTCACACGACGGTACCTTTAAAAGCTCATAATCTGGTACACCGAGTCATACGACAAGTTTAAACCATTTGTTTTGTGTATTTTACTGTAGAAACCGCGTGCTCTCAACTCCTGGCTGCTGATATTTTGGGATATTTCAGGATCTGAACATTAAGTAACATAGAATTTGGGATTTGTGTTCAGTTCTTATGTTGTGTGTAGAATAAAGTCTTTTCCATGAATTTATTAGAAATATTATTCAGGACTTTTATAATCTTATTTTTGTTTAATTCTGATTTTGTGGTATATTCTACATCATCTTGTTTGCCTGTAACTCAAAATAATATCTTGCATTATGATTGTTTCTTTCATAACATATCTGCCCCGTATTTCAAGCAGAATTGATACTCAGTGAATTAAAGTAAATTGAATTGAATTGTCCCCCCCACCCACCCCCCCAAAAAATACAGTATATCATCTTTGTGGGCTTCCAGGGTTCTGTACTAACATTTCATATGTATAAAAATATCGAGGATAACTGTACTGTATCGGGAAATGGTCAGCCTGAAAAGACAAAAAAAATAGTATAAGTAATTCTCCTCACTTTCCACATTGCGGCCAGTTTTACAAGCATTGCTCACATGAAAGAAGCCTGCATATTCCTACCACAATAACAATTCCTTGTGTTTTCCAAAACAAAGATGACCTTTTTTTTTTTTTAGATGTGGACATTTCCACTGTTTTGTTTCACTCAAAAACACAGATATTTCAGCATCAGACAAAGAACCAGAAACACAAATGAGATATCAAACTATTCCACTGCAGGTATTGTGTATTTTCTGGCAGAAAGGTAGGTATAATGTCTATTTTTTTCACAGAATCTCTTGGAGACACCACAGCTATAATTAGAAATACACTTTCGCACAACATCTCTTATGTGCACTTTTCCTTCTAATTCATATTCATGTGCTCTGCTCATGAATTAGATCCTGGAACCAGAGCACAGCAACAGAGATAACGTGTTCCTCATAACAGAATGAGTGTGTCTGTGTGTGTTGTCTTAGTCTGTGTGTATTTTTCCTGCCAGAGTGCAGGAAAGTGTACAGTCTCAGCACTTATGGGTGTACTACAAAGAATCTCCAGCTTAGTGTTCTTGCTGAGTCTCCATGAAATTCCAATTCACCAAGGAGGCAAATAACTACTTTTTGTGCCTAATGAGATAATGATTGGTTGTAGAAAATAAACCCCCAGTCAATATGTTTGCAAGGTGAGCCAGACAAGATGTCATTAGGAAAAGTCCTTGTGGTGTGCGTGCTGTTAGTCAGACTAACTCATGTGACCTCTCACAGGTTATTAGCAGAGGAAATGAGGAAGCATCAGCAGTGATGTTTCACCTCCACTGACATCTGTATATTATTTACTCTTTAACTTAAAAAGTACATTTATGCAAGTTCAAGTGCAATTTTGATGCAGTCGTACTTTGCTTGGGCATTTCCATTTAATGATACCTTTATACTCTTTTTGTACTACATTACATTTATTTGATAACTAAAGTTGCTAGTTAGTTTTTATTTATTTTTATTTTAGAAAAAGATTAAACAGTATAGAGAAATAAGAAAATAGTTGACTACAAAATGAAAATATATATTTTAAGGTATCATAATGAGCCTTGTATTTTATGTATTTTACATAGAGATATTGATACTTCTGATAGCTTCTTGTCTTGAAAACGAAAAAACGAACAATTTACAGAAAAACAAACTGTGGAAGGGTTGTAGTTTCTGTGCTTTCTGACATCAACAAGCACTTTCACCAACAGAGCATAAAGGGAAAAAAAACAAACAGCTTAGGTGCTGGAATAGTGTTTTCTGTAGGTAATTTCAGTGGTGTTGCATTGCAAAATATCGCCTACATATGTATCACTTGTGACTCCTACATGAAATAAAATCCCCACCTTTGTATTTTCTTATTCATTGTGTGGGTGAAATGAAGTGGCCACTTTACACAGTAAAGCACATTCGGTAATTGAAGGGACTGAACTGGATGAATATCAAGAATAGAAAGCTCAAAGGGTGCCCTGAATCAGTAAGGCTGTCCTTTGATATTAATGGATTAACATATTTTCAGATTGAAAGTGGATTTGATTTATGCAAGAGAGCTCCGAGCGCCCTTGAGGTAACTGTGTGATTCTTCCTCCCCATTGACAGAAGGCAGGGTATTGTCATGACACCCCGGTGCTGCAGCATGTACAGTGGATTCACTGTGGGGGAAAAAAACACCTAACAAAGGCTGCTGCTGAGACTTGTTTAGTCCTACTTATTCAAGATAGAAATATACATTGTTAGTGTCATATCATCCTGCACGGTGGCTTACAATGTTATTTTTCTTGTAGGTAAAACAATTGTGCTTCTTGCTTTTAGTGCATGACACTAAGATGTCATTTATAATATCAGAGACACCTGCTGGGTACTGCAAATACCAGTCGTAGAAGTAATGTACTTAAGTACAAATTTGCAGTGTATTTTATTTAGGTATTTCCATTTTATCCAACTTCATACTTCCACTACACTAAATCTCAGAGGCAAACATTGTATTTTTACTCCACTAAAACTGATACCATACTAATACTTTTATTAAGAAATTTTACTTAAGTAAAATACTTTCTTTTGGAGGTTACAGGGAAAGTCCCAGGGGAAAGTTTTACATCAATATCTGGATTGTTGTGAAATACACACAGGTTCTTTTGAGACTGGTACTAATTTTGATCCTGATCAGGCAAAATAACGCTCAGAAATTACTTTGGTTTTTCTAGTTTTAATGCCAACTATATCTACATTTCACAGCCAAACAACTTGGAATATTACAATTGTGCTGAAGCTTCCAATAAACATCCCTGTTCCCACATGGTGAATGTTGGATCAAATTTATTTGACTTTATTTGTCGACCTGATCTTACCTGTAGGAGGCGGCATTATTACACAGGTTGACTCATGTGGCTCTAATCTGAGTAACTAAACAGCTCCCCCTTGTGGATAATCTGCAGCATAATACAAACTGATAATTGCAAGAGAGATTGCTGTGTTAATCCCTAAAGGTGTTCCTCCAGTTCTTGGGCTGTCCTCATTGGATTAATAAATCTGGACAGGAACGCAAAAGAACTTTCCCTCACTACCACTGTTGATATGCTGTTGAGCCAAGCATTTTACCTTGAACACCTCCAGTAAATGCTGCTCGCTGGCCAGCAGATCAGCCTGCAGTTGTACTGGAAAGCATCCAGGTCTGAACGAGTGTAATTTGTGCATCCATGCTCCACAAACTGAAGGTTTCTGTAAGCTGCCAGGAAAGAAAGAAAAAAAAAAAGACAGGAAGTCATGACATGACAGAGAAAATTGCCTAAAACCAACCAGATTCAAGTTACGAAGCAGCATGGATGAGGTAAGCTGTTGCATTACACATTTCATTGACCATTAACCACAAATGAAGAAACGCCTGCTTTCTTTTTGCAATAGTAAATGTTATTTCTGTTTGTGCAAAAGGGAAATCCTGGTGACATTTTATCAAGTTCTTTTAAATTATGTCTCCCACGCCCAGAAACACAACATAGCTTTTCAGTGATGTTTTTCCATGACAGACAATGAGGTTGATACATACAGGATACACTTTAAATATATTAGAACCTATAGCACTGCTACAAAAATAAAGTTTTTAAATATTTATACTAATATTGTAAGAGTCCGCGAGGCAAGTTTAAATGCAGGTGTATCCACACATATAATTGAACATTTTGTTTAACTTCCAACCGATCTTAATTAATAATCCATCTGTGTAATCTTTTATTTACGTGCGTGTACTGATGTAAACAAGTCCTTAACAAAATCATTTATAAAATGATTTCTGACTTCTGATTTTGTCTGGTGTGAAAGACACGTTAATCAGTTTGGGAGTGATAACATGTTCCGATGCTGTGTCTGTTGGTGTGTTGGTGATGGGGCTACCCTTTCTTTACATTTAGATTATTGTGCCTTTAGGAAACACTGCGGTAGGCCTCCTCCAACAGCAAGACGCACCAGCACACCAAACAAACGGGTATTCCGTACAATCTGCTGAAAAATGAGAATGCATTTGTGTGCACAGGTGACGCTGGGAAATAATTACTCACCCTCTACTGTAGAGACCCAGGTACACTCCCTGATACCTTTGGCTCTGTTGTGCTTTCCAAAATACATTTGCTCATGGGTGGGAAGCCAGTAAGGGGCACACGTCCTTGCTGCTGCAGCAGCGGTTCCTACTGGCTGGTAAGGACACCTTCATGGAGTGGGGTCAGATCTAGGGCAGCTATTCTCAACCAGTGGGCCCAAGAAGAAGTGGGACTGCCAAATGGTTAGATTAGAATTCAATAAAAAAATCTTTGGGGGGTAATTTACTTAGCTAGTTATTTTTATATCTAAATGTGCTCAAGAATTCACGTAAATAAAAAAAATATCAAAATAGACTGCATAATTTCACCATCACAACACATCTTCAGGTAAAGACAACTGTGTTTTACCACTGTTAGCTATTTTCTCTCCTTTTTTTTCTTCCTGTCATGTTTTCTTCTCATTTATTTGGGATTTTTTTTTTTTAAACTCAAAAATGGGCCTTAATTTACAAAAGGTTGAGAACCCCTGACCTTGGGAACACCACAAGCACTGCATGGCTGATGTCTCCATAGACCAGCAGTGGCAATAGCAGTGAGAAGAATGTAGTGAAAAGGAATCGGCTATTCTAAAGTGGGCACGAAAAATGGGTAAAAGAAAAAGAAAAAAATGAAGAACGCCATTGGATGTTGCCATATTCTGTCACTGGCAAAAAGCTTAGCTTAGCTAAACGGTTTGCTAAATGTCAAGCCAAGCCGTGAAATCATGCACAACAGGACAAAAACATGTCATGAGGGCTGCGCTCCGATCAGAGTGTTGTGTTTATAGGTTGCCAAGACACAGTTGTCTGGCTACAGTGGATGCGTGGTGATTAACCTCAACAGCAGATTCTCATGAGTGTTAAGAGTGTGTGTTTGACCTGAGAGCAGATCAGCACACACACACACACATAAATACATGTGCAGTACACACAGTTTGCCAGACACCCATAAGAGAAACTCACTGCACTGCGTTCTGTCTCTAGTTTTCTGTCTTCTCTTTTCGTCATCAAACTAAATGGGCAACAAGGAGGAATTTCAGACACACTGCAATTGCATTTTTTTGTGGCTTATCCTCTGACATGTCATAGTGGTTCCTCATCAGAGGTCTCTGCTGCAAGAGAAGCCGTCACTATTTTGAAATGGCTTTTTCTTAGACCAAGCATCAAGGATAAGATGAAGGCCAAGGCTTTGTCAGTAAGGGAGTGCATCTGGATGTCGGAGGAGTGCCACCTGGGGGATGAGCTGCACGAAGACTCCCAGAGGGACAGCGTGTGTTTACCAAACATCTTCAGGTCCAAAAAAGTGAGGCCGCTCACGAGGATTCAGACTGGACCCACTTACCAGGTCTACTACACAGCCAGAGAGCTTCTGCTAAAAGTGCTGGACAGAGGAGCCGTCCGGGAGCTGAT
The DNA here is from genome assembly GCA_037974645.1 of Hollardia meadi. Lineage (NCBI taxonomy): Eukaryota > Metazoa > Chordata > Actinopteri > Tetraodontiformes > Triacanthodidae > Hollardia > Hollardia meadi. The sequence goes on from JBBPCS010000130.1 coordinate 12,403,065, forward strand.
CAGGAGAGCTGCCGGCATGAAGGCAGGCTCTAACCGTCCCTCATACAGCCAGAGTAAAGAGCAAAGTGCAGATATTTCTGAGGGGGAGTATGCTGAGGCATTAACATGGTTCTCTATAGTCCTACAGAACGGTTTGTCTGCAGGAGAGAACAGAGAGTTTGGCTCTGAGCTGACCCTGAAAATGGATGGTTGGCAGGGTTTCCTGAAGAGAAACAGCTTCCAGACCAGCCTCCAGTCTCTGACCAGACTGGAGGATGGAGACAAGTTGGAAGCCCTCTCTGCTTTCTGTAGCCACATAACCAGACGCTACCAGGCCTTATACACACCTGGTCACAACCTGGCTGTGAAGAAATACCGACTTTCCTACCAGCAGGTAGCTTGCTCTCTTCATCTCGCCCTCCTCTGTGACACGAGCTCTGGGTTCATCTGTAATATGTATCTGTACTGTCCAGAGCGGCTCCAGAACCAGAGTAGGAAACCTGTAGTTGAGCAGGTGGTTGAACACCTGCTGAGACCTTTCTGCAGCCACAGACACCCAGTTCAGCTGGACAGCTCTGCTTGGATGGAGGGCAGACTCGCAGACATCTTCTCTGGCTTAGGGGTTAATATTAATTTTGTTCCAACGGTTAAAACGCCAGGCGTGGACCCAACGTCATCTCCAGCAATCATGCCACATCAGCAACAAACATCCGAGGATTCTCCGTCTCAACATGTAGCCCACCTGCAGGGCTGGACCGGACCTGCCCTGTTTCCTCTGTCAGACCTGAAGGGATCAGTGGTAGACGTGTTTCTCCCAGGCCTCTGGGCGACGCTACACATCATCTGCATCAACACGTTTACGCTCCACACATTGCAGAACCAGGGCTCAGGCAGGCAGGTCCACCTGACAGAGTTCACCAGGACTCTGGCTTCGCAGCTGGCCGTGGACAGCAGCGTCGCCGTGCCTGTTCTGCCACGGCTAAACAGCACTTCATACCAAGAGACAAGTTTAACCAGTTTTTCTGAGCACAGGTTAGTCAGTTTGTTTTAGTGTTTCAATGTAAGCTAAAAAATAGTCTTCACAGCTTTAGATGATTGACAAAAAACCAAAAACAGAAACCAAAGTTGTGGTACAGTGACATCCTTCTAATTTGGGAAGCATTTGATCTCTAAAAATATTTTAAAAGGCATATTGTGTAAGGCTTCGTTATTTTGACTTAAATTTAACCATTTCCTTTGCAGCTTTAGCTGAATTCAATTAAATGTGCTTGTTCCTGTTCCTCTACAACAAACAATGAAATGCAGAATTCTCTCAGGATAGTACAGAAGTAATGTATGCGCCATTAATCTCTATTAATATAGATTTTTAATGATAGTTAACATATCATGTACATTGCAGAAGTAATTTTTCAATTAATTGTGATAGGTTTAGTCATTAACTTTTCAGAAAATAGTGATAAAGACCATCCTTTCCCAAATTTCTTGATTTGTCCCACCAACATTCCAAAATGCAATTATATGACTATGAAACTGAGAAAGTCCTCACATTTGAAATTTGTTGGCTCCACCAACAAATCTTTGATATTTTTGCGTGATAAATCTTAAACGATGAATTATCAAAAGTGTTGTTGATGTCTTGTGACAATATTTAATTACTGCATGATACAGTGCAAAGGAATACGAATGGTTTGGATTCCTGTCCTGTCACTGGTCTTGCAGGACACACACCATCAGCTGTGGTCAGGTGATGGGAAATGAGAAACAAGGCTGCAGCTCTGCAGGGAGGCTGCACAGGTTGAACAGACCAGGAGTGTGCGGTTTGGACAACTCCGGCAACTCCTGCTACTTGAATGCTGCGTTACAGTGTCTGTGTTCCACTGTTCCCCTTGTGGAGCACCTCCTTAATCAGGACACTCGCAAAGAGCTGGCAAAGTAAGACCACCCACCCCCTCTCTTTCTGCCTCACTTGAATGTTGATGACCATATTTCCCCAGTGGTTTAATCCCTGTTCACGCAGGTCTAAGTGCCGGGTGGTCGAGGTATTTGTGCGCCTGCTGGAGGAGATGTGGATGGGAAGGAGCTCCAGCTGTGCCCCTGTGGAGGCCAGGTCTGTGCTATGCTCCATCCTCCCCCAGTTCAACAACTATTCCCAGCAAGATGCCCAGGAACTGCTGCTCTTTCTCCTCAATGCACTCCACGACGACTTCAAAAAGGTGCAGCGACACAAATCGCATCTGCGCCACCACTCACCACGTACCCTTTATGTGGCAAACCACTGTAAAGAGTAAATATGTGTTTGTTTACAAGGTTGCAAAGCGCCAGATGCGCTCATCAATACGGCAGCCGAGACAAGCCCACAATAGAAACTGTGCCTCTGCAGCGGGGGAGGCCACCGTCGTCTCACATCTGTTTGAGGGCCAGCTGAGCTACATGACCCTCTGCATGCACTGCGATCACCAGGCACACAGCACACAGACCTTCACTGTATTGTCACTACCGATTCCAACAGGCACCATTAAGTGCTCCATTCAGGTAACTTGCTGCTTCCATTATGCACCATTAGAAACATCACCCAGACATGCATGCATGTCATATTTTAGATAGTGGTGGTCGCCCTGCCCTTATTATTCCATGCTTTCTCACTGTTCTGTTTCTATGTTGTGCAGGACTGCCTGTCACTGTTCTTCGAGCAGACTATCCTGACCGGGGGAGAGCAGATGCTGTGTTCAGTGTGTGGGCTGAGGAGAGAAACAACAGTCCTCACTTCTTTGGATAAACCTCCTGAGATCCTCACATTGCACCTGAAACGGTGGGTAGAGATGTAACATCGTCAGTTGAGGTAACACTTTCTAAGTAAGGAATGCATGAGCATTTAAGACTTAAATGATAATTGACAAAACAATCTCACCTAAAGTTGAGCAGCTGGTCTGGTCTTTCAATCAGATGAACTTTGCCCGGTTGACACAGAAATATAGATGTTTTTTTTTTTCATTGCAACTTAAGGACTTTTAGCCCATGTTGGCTTCATTCTCCACCTTGAAAACAGCAGCTGACAATACTACTTTAATAAATCATTAAGTGTATGACTTGCAGTTGCACCTTGTTCAGCCTCATCAAAAACAAGAGGGTTGATGAATCTTTTCTTTCTCTACAAAGTATAAATATGCTCGTCGTTTTAATTTCCATCTGTTCTTCGAATATTTTTTTAATCATAATTTTAGCTTATTTTTATTATAGGTTTTTATCCTCCATCTTATTTTACACGATTTATGACATTCTGTCCGTTTTTACCCATCTGTCATCAAGTTTACATCCATTTTATGTCTTGTTATGTGAGGCACTTGGTGCTTGTAATCATTATGTTGTAAAGCACTTTGAGCTGCATTTCTTGTATGAAAAGTGCCATACAAATAAAGGTTACTACCATTATAAAGAAATCTGGTCAGTGATTCTATTTTGCCCTCAAACAGTTGGCATTTGTTGTTTATTTATGCACTTAAAAGTAAAGTTACAAGCTTTAGAGAACTTTAGAAAAGTGTCACGACTACATTGTGCAAGTTTGGATATTTGTAAAAATAGTTTGAGGAAAATTGTTTAACTAAATCTATAGTTAATGAACCAATAAACCATTAATTTAACAAGCAGTTCAGTAAGCATAAACCATCTTGTTAATGAGGTCAGACAAGAACGTGGAAGAGAAACATCTATAAACTAAAACTGACTCTGACATTTAATGGACGATTTAACCCGTTAACATTTAATGGGCCATAACTTTGTGAATGTTAAGTACACAAACTAACAGTGCCTTGACAGTGTATTAATACTGAGTCACAGACCTTCACAATGCATCAAGTAACGTCATTATGCTTTAATTCAAGAGTCATGCATTCTCTAATGGACCAACATGAGTGATGTATTCTACTGTTCTAAAGTGCTACTTTGCCTAAATACCCTGGATCTACTGAAGAGCTAACGCTTTGTATGTTAGCTGTAACCAGTAATATCTTCTGAAACCAGCGTGATCTTTATCACGTCTGCAGGTTTGGTTGTAAGGGGAAGAACCAGGTGAAACTGAGGACTAATGTCATGTTCTCCATGAAGCTCAATCTCACCCCGTTTCTATCCAGCTCAGTACAGAACTCCTCATATTCTTCATACTGTCTGTATGCTGTTGTGGTGAGCGCACGCACACATGCACGCACGCACAAATTAATTTTTTAATAATTTTAATGGTGAAATATCTTTTGGCCACTAGTTGGACGGCAGTAAATCGTATCAGCCAATAACGACTGATTACCTAAACTTGTAATAGTCTTAAGTTTTGATTGTATATTGTTTTTAATTGTTAGTTTAGTTTATGTACACGTACATCATTTCCCTTTATTTTCACATATTTTTCATATCACAGTATGAAAATGAATAACTACAGCATGCAGATTTGATTTTTTTCAAATTGCTAAATTTTTTCAATGCTGAAATAAGAATACATTAAACCAGAGTATAATAATATGTGCATGAAAAGAAGAATTGTCCACAATTTCTGCCCTTTGATTTAAATGTACTCTTTCCTTCTCTAGAATCATGCAGGTAATCTAAACATGGGTCACTACACGGCTCTGTGCCACAACACCATGACCCAGACCTGGCACTGTTTTGACGACTCGGCGGTCAGAGAGGTACAGGACAGCCTTGTGCAATCTCCAAATGCCTATATGCTGCTCTATAGCCGCAAGCCCTTTCAAAACCCAAAGATCCATGGACTCTGAGCTCTCCAATCAGTGGGCCAAATACATGAGGGAAAGGAGCTTCGACTTCCTTGTCTTTTTATCAATTTTGATACCTTTTCTTTTTAACTGTCCATTGTCCAAGTCCAGAAATGTTATAATGGTCTAGTGCTGAATCAGTGGAGTTGGCTTCTCCACACCTGGGCTCTAAATAAATTCAAAGATCCAGCATTGACTTGTGTGACAGCATCATATCCAACTGTTTGTGTGCTTATACACAATATTGTCTTTTAACCTCAGTTAATGACTGAAACAGTCATTCAGACACAAACGCACACACTAATTTGAAGCAGTTTTAATAAATAGTCATATGAGTTGTTTGAGGTTAATATAATTGTTATATCTGAAACTTTTTTTTTTTTTTTTAAAGCATTAAGAAATAAAATCAACATGTACATACAAGTAAAAAGAAAACAGATTCTGATCTCATGCTAAGCAATAAAACCGCAGTCAAATCCTGCCACCTCAGATCTCTGGTCCTTTCAGGAAGAAAAAAAACATATTAAATTTTGTGCTTGCTCTCGTCAGTCGGTCATGTCAGCAAGTCAGGCAGCAAATTTTGACACTAATGCACTCCTGCAAGTGAAGTCTTCATATTCTCCCAGGTCAGTGCTGAACACAGAAATAAAGTTAATCAGACAAATCAAAATTCTAGCCTCCTAGAAACATGTTCCATCCAAACCAGCATCGCTGCAATAAGGCAAGGACGCCGAGCTATGCCAGTAATTTTTCCTATAAATAGTGTTTGAATATAATAATGTAAAGTATGTTTAAGAGAGAAGAAATTCTACAACAAACTTTATAGAAGCAGGTAGGTTCTTCTGTCACGGGCCGAACCGAGCAAGACAGACAAGAACTCAGCATCGGTGTCATTTTAAAGCATTCATAGTCGAGTATTAATGTCTGCTGTTAAACAAAGTGTTCTACATTAACAACTTAAACTGATTGCATATTGTGTAAGTGCAAGGATGTGGCTAATATGAACAAACAACAATCTCAATTCCCTATTCTCTCTTTAGGGAAGAATGCAAAATTCAACCCTTGCAGTCTCTACCATCCCATTTAAGGATCATGTTAAACCTCAGAGGGATATAAAGAGTTAAAGCCCAAACATCTGGTTTGCCGTTATAAATGTGGTGATACCATGATGGCTGCTACTTTCAAGAAAAAAAAAATAATTATTTGGTCACTTAACAGATAAACAATTTGCCCTCGGGTATTTACATTTTTCAATGTGCAACATCAGCATTTTTAAGTATGTACATGGTAAGTTTGAGAAAGCTGAAGATCAGTTCTGCAATACGGCCATCCACACTGAGTGCAACAGAAATGACAGTTAAGAGCATCTGAACCAGCTGTCAGCCCTACAGTGCAACCATCAAGGTGTAGAAGTCAGAGTAAAAGGAGCATCTGTTTAGTCTCTAGATTATCAATAATACGAACAGACGGCATGTTTTAACAGGTATAGGGTCCTCTAGTTGCTGAAGCATTGCACGGCGTGCTCGCACCTTTCTCAGATCTGCGACAGTCGGGATCTCGCCATCACCTGCTTGAGAACGTCCTCGCATGCACATACACGACCAGTTAACCTGCAATGATGTGCGCCAGGTCCTCAGAACTGTGATTGTAAAAGGAAAAAATTAAACAACCTCTAGGCTTGAGCATCACTGCCCCGGGTGGAGTGTGTTTTTCTCTTCGTGTCATACGGCTCAATCACAGGGTAGAGTAAAACAGGATGTAGGCCGCGGAGGACTTGACAGAGGAGGTGGAGATATCAGACACCTCGTGGTCATCAAACTTGTACCAGCGCTGTTTGAGGACATTCTTGCAGTAGGCTGTGTAATGGCCGCCATCCAAACCCCCGTAGTGGTTCTGGTAGTGAAAAAAACAAGGCTCGTCTAAACAGCTAGATAATCATTGAATTACATTGTTAATTATAAAGAGCTGCAGTTTGTGTATGTAACAACCATCCCAAAACTTATTCTCATCTAAACATGCCTGTAAAAAAATGTGTTTTGCTACAAATTCCTTTTTGAGAAGAAAATCTGCCTGGGCTGAATTATTCATGGACTCTACCAACCAAAGGACCAACAGCTTTATGAATGATGAAGAAGATATAACTATATAGCAACAGTAATAATAACTATATCGCTCTGTATGGATATTGTCTGCATCTCATTTTAAAATAATACACTTAAAAAACAACAAGTGTCACTTCTACTTACAGAAACTCCATAAAGGCAGTATCTTTTCAGGTTCTGTTTGGGTCCAATGACGTACTGGGCCAGGTCCAGAGTGTCTAATGAGAAGTCCACAAACGTCTGCAGCTTCTGCTTCCATCTACCCTCATAGGAAAATCTGCAAGAAAAACAAAAAAACACCCATTAGAGAAAAAGACAACCAGAGAGAGAGAAAATTACAAAAAATATCAATTCAGATTAAAATGTAAAATTCGCGAAAATATTTCAGTTTCTTAATCTTATTTTCCAAACAATGAACATGAGTAATGCAAAAATTATTTTAAATAATAGTTTCACTAAAAGTAACAAAGCATTTGGTCTGCATCACTTTTTTAATGCAAATTTTTTAAACAGACCGTTTTAAGTGCACCAGTAGAATGGGTGGGACCTTCCAGATCTCCAGTTTCTTGGTGGAATCTCTGTGGGCCTTGCAGTGTCTGCAGAACACCTTGTTGTTGTCAGTCAGCTTCTCTTCCTTAGAGAACAGCCTCAGACAATCCTGCCAAGAAACAGCAAACACTTTAATCAAGAATGACAAAGCCACGACTGTCCCTATATTAAACTTGGCTATTATGTAAATTGGTTTTCACTGCCCTTAATAATGAATCTGAGTACTGGAAAAGAACATGAAGCCTCAACTGGCATGTTTTTACTTTAAAAAGGACTTAGCCCAAATATGGTCTGACAACCATAAATTAACAGTTAAAAACAGAGAAGAATCCTGACACACACACGCACACACGCTGTGATGCACATGTTTACTGTCTGACTGACCTGCAGGGAGCACTTGCTGGTGGAGGCCAGGGGCAGCGACAGGTACATAAAGGTCTCAAATGTCCGTGACTTGCGATGGCAGGTCAGACACTGCACAGTGGACTTGAACTGCCCCTGGAACAGGGCTACAATGATGGACTCGTTCAGCAGCTTGTGTTTGCTCCAGGCCAGGTCGGCTGCCGTCTGATCATCCAGATGGTCGTTTTCCTCCTCCTTGTACCGCTTTCTGTTGTCCGCCTTACACCATAGACAAAACAACAACAACAACATAATGGTACACAGGAACAACTGCAGCTGTAGGTGCGAGCAAAACCTGCCTTCATGATCCAACTGAAGCTCAAGAACTGATACAGAATATACGGATCATAACTATAATACTGCAGTTAGCATTCAAAAAGAAAAGAAGTCGATGAGAACTACAGATTTCTGAGTGATAAACATATCTAATCTCTTTCAGCCTCATAAACATGCACTTAGCCAGTTCACTCTCATTATGATAGGCAGGAAGATATGAAAAGGCAGGCTCACACTTGCTAATTAATATTTCGTCAATAAGACTGACTGATTTATCAATTAGCCTGGGGAGACAAAGTGGACTGGGACTGGGCCAGCCTGATGGCAGACAAGTCTGAACATCACACAGAAGGGATGTGATGAGATGGAGAGGGTCATGAGAAATGCACATAATCAGCTGTTACAACCTAATCGGTTCCTCATCTTTTAAATTCTGAACGAGTGAACATCTTGATAAGTACGTTACGGCCCTGGTGCTAGTGCTTGGGGGGCGTAACGAGTAAAATGGGTTGAATGTATTACTTCAACTCAACCCTAGGTGGAGACAATATCACAGTATTGCCAAGCTACCTTTTCTTCTAACAACCATTTTCTCTGACAGCAGCCTTTACAAGGTACAATTTCTGTGAAAAACAATCAGGTTCTGATGTTTTAGCAACTTCAAAAATAGAAAAACATAAGTATCAAGCTATGAAATCATCCTTTTCTGTCTTTTTTACCAATTCACCTAGTCCTCTACCCCATTCAAATGCACATGAAGCCATTAAAATCAGTCCATACAGGCAATGAGGCATGTCTTGGGTCTACATGCACAGAGCATGACAGAGCATCAGACCAGACAGATGGAGACACGCCACACTCACACTGCTGCAGGAGGACCAAGGACACACAGCTATTTACTTACTCTCTAATTTGCCATCAAAATGAAAACCGGTGAAAAAAAAAACAGAAAAAGGGAAAATGATAAAGGACTAAGTTTTTATTGTTAACAGACAAATGTGCAACAACATACAGGGATAGTAGAAGGCAAGCCTTACAAAAAGGCATGATTGAAAGGAATCGATTACTTATTCACGCTATTAAACTCATGGTTTGCGTATCTAGATGTAAAGATATCGAAACCTTTTAAAGACCACACTCGTAGTTATGCTGTGAGTTGCATGAAACTACCTTGTTGAGGTCCTCGTGGAGCCCATCCATGAGGAACAGCAGCAGCTCCTGGGAGTCTTGCTGGTCATAGCCAGCAAACTGCTCATTGATCTTTCCTATGGTGATCTTGAAGTCCCGTGGGCTAATGCACTTGTACAGACCAGCCCACAGGGCTTTCATGATCACACCGAACTCCTCTGCCACCTCCCCTTTATGGCCAAGGATGTTGTACCTGGCAGAGGAAGAGAACAGCAACACAGATGTTAAACATTTCCTTCATGCCTAATTCTTTATGGTAAGTAATTCAACTCATCTGGGCCCTGACCTGTTGATGTCATCCATGTAGAAATTGTTGTTGAAGTACTCAGCCATGGCAGGGGTGTTACACAGACACTGCAAGATGGAGTTCATGTAGCATGTGTTGCCCAGGTTACGAAGGCCAGTCAGCGATGTACCCAGGCCCCCAAATGTAGGATTGAGGTTGCGAATTTTGGCAGCCGAAGGTCGCGCAATCTCCACTTTAGAATAGACTTTAGCAGGGGCAGGTCTGGAGAGCACAGTAACATGATGAGAGAATACCAGACTAGTGTCTCCAGAGGTACAACTAAAGGAAATACAATGTGTAATACAAAGTGCAGCCAGATCACAATAACAGATGCTAGATGCAGATTGTAACCGATTCTGTATACTGCATGTCAAACTACATTTTTACATTTCAGTTACCATCACAAAACATCTGTGCTCCTTACTTAGTGTCCCTGTTAATGGTGGGTATGACAGCGGGAGTGGTTGGGGCGGTGGCCTTTTTCTGGGCCTCCTCTCTCAAGTCCTGGCTGATATCGGGGGAGGAGTAGGAGCGTTTCAGTTTAGACTGCTCCCGCTCCCGTTCGTGACTGGCATCTGGCTCAGCTGCTTGAGGTGTTTTCTGTTTGACTGTTGGTGGTGTGGAGGGTGGGGTCTGGGGAACTGTGACCTCAGGGGGGTACAGGTGGACACGATTGGTTGGGGAATGGTAGTATCGGTAGGTCCCCGTCACTGTGTCAAGGAACTAGCAAAAAAATATGTAGAAAGAGACAGTCGGGCATAAAAAAATAACGAATTTTTCTTAACCATCTTTAATAACTCCAAGTCAATTACATATATCAGGTCTAAACATCAGGTACCTTCATCCAACCATCAGGAAGGCCAGGTACACTCCTGCCCATCTCCTCACTCCTTGCTCTGGTCAGGGGCTCCCGCTGTGAAGTGTACACACACACACCCCCTCTAAGGTTAGCATCTGAATCCCTGCTGTATGATTCATTCCATTGGATGCTTGTGTCTTAAATGATGACAGAACTTCTTTACAAACCTTCGAATGGATGCAGGTGTCAATTCAACACTAGATTAACACTAAAGGGGACTCACCTTAATTTCACTCACAATATGGTTGGGAGCAGGCGAGTCGAGAGACATACTCTTTGAGGGCGTGTCAGAGCTCTGCTCCTTTCCCCTCCTCTCTTTCTCCTCACACACCCCGTTCTCTTTGTCCTCCTCTTCTTCTGCCTTCTGCCGTTCGAGTTTCTTTTTCTCCTGATGTCCTTTCTCCTCCTCTTCCTTCTTCGCCCTATCACGTTTCTCCCGTTCTAGCCTTTCCTTCAACTCCCCCTCCTTCTGTTCCTTCTCCTGTCTCTCCTCCTCTGAACGACGCAACTGGTTGCGTTTCTCCTGCTCTTGCCTCGCCTTCTCCATCACTGCCACTGCCTCAGAGTGTATCTGACTTTGTTCTTCTTTCGACAGAGAAGTGTTGGGGATGAAAGATGGTTTGACTGAGCGGTCAGGGACAACTGGGCCGTTCTGGGTGGAGTCCTTCGCTGACCCGTTCTGGCTGGGCTTAGGCTCGTCTGACACCCGGACAGAGGGTTTCTTGGTGCGGTCAAACTGGGACAGGAAAATAGGAAGTTTAGCCACCCTTGGATTCCTTTATGTTTTTAATTCTATTAGTTATTAGGCTAGATACAATACCTTTGGGAAGGCCTTGGCTGTTGTAGGTGACTGGTTGGAAGTGCCTGCCACAGGACCCTTCTTACTAAGGTCTAGCTCAGAATTTGTGGAGCTTGTGACAGGGGAATCGACAGTGTCTGGCAACCTGTAAGCAACCATGGAGGTTTTAGACATGGGGGGTTCTTCTGGTGCAACCCCGTTCACCAGCACAGGAGCAGAGGGTTCCTCGGGTGTAACCTCAGGCTCTGGTTGAGGTGGGGTCGGAGGCGGGGTCGGAGGCTTTGCTTCCTCTAAGGATGGGTAGCTGAAGTTCACTGTTTAAAAAAAAAAAAAGATTAAATAAATATTAATAAAATATTATGTTAACTACAAAATATATTCTTGTATTATTTTCATCCCTATCTTAATGTATTTAACACAAGCCTTTACATTGCTACTGGTGAAGAACGCAGGTTCTGAGCTGGAATAAGGATGTGCAAAATGGTTAATGTATGAAGAGCCATTTCAAGTGAGCCACTAAAATGCGCTTTGGAAACTAGTGTGTGCATTTACGATCTTTGGACAACAACATTTTAACAAATTTGATTTGTTGATTCAGAAGAGCATAATGTAGGATGCAGGGTTCAGAAATCTGAAATCTGAGTCTAAGGTATGACATTTTGTTAAACCTGGGACAGAATCAGGCCCACTTTGTTTTTCTATTTTTAACATTTGTTAAGAAATACAAAGAGCCAAGGCTGTAACGTGCATGCTGTGCTGGCGATACTCACACTGAGGGATGGTGCTGATGACATTCTGTCTGGGGGGCCGGACTTTAGCGTTGGTTGTGTACATGGGGTAAAACAACAGCCAGTTCTCGTAGCCTCCCTCCAACACCAGCGGCTCACTACGCAGGATGGTGATGCTGTCCCACTGTGGAGTGAGAAAAAAACATTGTAGCTTGCAGGAAAATTCTGCTATTGTTATTCAAACTTTACAAACCACACACAAGTGAATGTACAAAGGCGCACACACACAGTTACCTTATAGAGGGCATCTTTGAGGCTCTGCAAGGTGGTGCCCAGTCTAAGGTCAGTAACAGAACTGAACCAGTCCAGCAGGACTATATAATCCACAAATCCCCGCTGCCTCCAATGGTCTTTGGATACGTCCGGCAGCTTTGCCTCAATCTGATTTACAGTGATTCTGAAAAGTCATGACATTCCAGTACAAGGGAAACAGAAAGGGAACAAAACAACAAGTTAACAAAGGAAATGAGATAATAGATCCATTCATATTACCACTCCCCAGACCACATTTTGAATTACATTACAATTACAATACTCGTTTCTCACCCTGGGCTAATGGCCTCCTCAGGAACGCAGATGCAAGTCTGGGCTGGAACCTGCATGTGAGATTCATCAAAGTCCCTGTGGCTGCGGGCGTCCATGACAATTACTGTAATTGTCTGGTCCTTCATCATGTGAAAAAGTTTCTCAGCTATGATGCCACCAGCTGGCACCGAAGCTATCAAATAAAGTCATCACATCAACCCAAGACAAACAACTGTAAAAACTATGAAATTTGAAAGAGACTTTGTTTGGGACTAAACATAATGGCAGGAAATGTCCTCCTTGTGTTATTCCTTCTTACCTTTTGAGGTTGAATTCTTCAGTTCATTCTGTTCTCCTTTTACCTAACATATACAGGCAAAACAAAATGAATGCTGAAGCAATCATCATGTTAATATGTTAAAAATACAGATTTCTTCTTACAATGCCATTCATTTATTTGCTATTGTATCCTAAAAGACAATGGCCACCCTAGCCTCAGCCAGTTCACCCTGCTGTCGTCTGGAAAGTGATGCAGAAGTTTCTGCTGCCATACCACCACACAACAGAGCAGTTTCTATCCTCAGGCTGTGAGACTCAATTCATTCTTCGCACTACACCATAGGTAATATTTATACACATTTATACAATAATATTTTATAGACTTATTACATATTCATCCATTAATATAATATTTGTTTTGTGAGTAGCATACAACTACAACTTGCATTTTGCTGTACAACCGTGAGTTGTAGAACAATAAATAAATAAACCTTATGACATGTAATTAAGCTGATACTGTTGCTTTTATTACTGGTCTGATATGAATCCTAAGTCTGATAGCCTTAATCTGATTTTTTCCAAAAGGCATACAAATGTATGGTAAATGTTTTAGTAGGCTCAGTCAAAAACTGCAACCTAAACATCCATTTGCAAAACATTTAGACACTTATATACTAAAGTATTTCTGATTGGAATTAAGTGTTTGCCTCATGTGAATATGTTTTAAAATGCAGATAACATGACAGTATATTTATTATTTGACATCTCTACCTTTTTGCTGTCCTTGTTAGCTGACGATGCTTTTGGAGAACCACCATCTTTCTCTGATATTTCCTCCCTCCTTTTCTTCTCCTCTTGTCTCTCCTTCTCCTCAAGTTTTTTTCGAACCTCAACTTCCTCATACCTGTTTTAAAATGTGAAGATTAGCCAAGTAAAATAGAAAAGAAAATGTGATTACATACTTGTGTTGTGATGTCTAATCTTGCAGGTTATGTGTTACATAATAAGCGAGGTACAATCATAACCAAGTCCTCTAACCTCAGTTTAAGGCTTTTGGAGAGCTTCTCGGCTTCTTCAATGGCTTTTTTAAAGTTGTTTGGCCCAAGCATGGTCATGTAATAGTCCTAGGTGCATTGCAATAGAAAAGAGTTACTCAGAAATAACTTTCAATTCCTGATACATTTCCACGTGTCAACAAAAAACACTACACATTTAGTTTAGTAATAAAACTACACAGAAAGAAGTTACAATTTTACAGTTATTAACTATACCGGTTGCTGCTTGAAGTCTGGTCTTTTCTTGATGATGTCATATACTGTTAAGTACTTCATGTACAGCACGTAAGATTTCTCCTCATCTTTGTCCAGGCGACACTCCTCTGCCGCCTTGAAGATTTTGCAGGCACTCTGAACATAGCTGCAACATAGCAAATAAAAAAAATACTTTAATCACCATGTGATTGCAATGTCCTTTATCCAAATTTGACTGGGGACCTTTGTTGCATGTTATCCTCATCTCTTTCCCCTCACTAAGTGATGCTAGACAAGCAGAGACAAATTCACACTCCCTCCGTGTTATGAGTTTGTTTTCCAGGGCTTTTGATTAATTATACAACTAGTGTCCCATCACTACCATACTATGTTGATAGCAGTAAACATGTTACCTTCTGGTGCTCGTCTTGTCTGGTTTTATTTCAGCCTTTTTATTGAGGTCACCCAGAGATGTGGACAGGTATAGCTCCTTGACCCCGGTGGCTACTGCAGGCATCTTCGCGGGTGTGTTCAGTCAGAGCTCAAAAGGCAGGCAACCAGTCAGTGCTGTACACCAGCTCTGAACATATCTAGAAAAAGGTTTCAGGTGGCAAAATAAAGTTAACATTAGCTGCTTCTAAAACCTTCATCAGTTCCTGCTCAAAATCGCATCTGTTATTGAATGACGTAAGCAAACATTTAGCATGAGTTACTGCTAGCTTCCAATATTATCAGATATGTCTCAGCGAGATGATAGTCGAGTTTTCACTTAACGTTAGCCGTCGTGCAGCATTGAAAGGGCCAGATTTGGATATGTTAAGCTGAAAACATGACACGTCGGTGGTAAATTAACTCACATCTCGCTACCGTAGAATGTTGCTCTTACTGTTAGCGCATTAGCCACCAATATTTAGCTTGTGGTTGTAGTTAACGTTAACAGTTCGCTGGCGCAGGATATGTCAACACTGACGACAGCAACAGGGAAGTTTTACGTTACTGGTCAATGTTACCATCTGGACGCCCGCTGGTCAGCTAACGAGTATTTTATACAACATAAATCATAAACCAACCACTGAGTCGATATAAATGGCATTTAGCTAATCAAATGTTAACTTAGCTTTGTTACATTCCGAGTTAGCTAGCTAGCTACGTTAGTTAGCAGCTACGCTCTGAACTCATGCAGTTATGCTATGCGTTAGGTGAGCTACTTAACTAGAGCACAGGTAGTCACGGCTATAATCATGTTCAGCAGTAAAGAAATATCCTCTAATAATAATGCCGAAACATATATAGTGACCGATTGTTTGATAAGATAAAAAAATACCTCTTTCTGATCCGATGCTTACACTGTAGCTACTTTTTTGACAGCTGATTTCCCATTTCCTCCTCCTCTTCTTCTTCTTTTTTCAGGTTTTGCGGCAGCTGGCATTCTAAATGTTGTAGCACTGCCACCTTCTGGAGTTAATTTTCTGCTTCACTGACCACTTCCTCTTTCGTCCCTTCTCACCTTCTCATTACTGAATGAACAACGTGGTCTGAAAACCTTAGACACTTACATTACTTGGCTTATACAACACATTGTGGTTACAGCTCAAATGGCATTGAAATGAATCCATAGCCTATAGGTTATCATTAATGTTTTCCAATCTGTTATTGTATAACTGTGCAATCAAATTTTTATGATCACACAACCCATAAAGTTTTTATATTGGGTTTAAACATTATCCAGAAGGTGGATAGTTGCATTGACCACATTTGTAGGCTATATTAATGCCTTTTTGTATATTACAATCACAAAGTTAACAAATGCTGCATGATATTAAAATAAAAGACCACAGTCAGGGCCGTCCCTGACCACAGTAAACCAGAGTGCAACGTGTTTTTGGTGTGAAGCAAGTCTGATCTGTTGTCCACTTAGAGTCTCCACTGGAGCAGTTGGAGGTTTAAGGCCTTGCTCAAGGACACCTCAGTGGTGGTGGGGGGAAGGGTACCTGATTCATACTGTCAGTTCAAAGATCAACTTTCCAGTAACGAGGCTAAAATTAAGAATGATAAAGGGAAGGACAATAAAATGCCATAAGAGAAAAACTTAATCAAATAAATTAATATTCTAAATCAAATCAAGTTAGATTCTTAGGTGCCTATAGCTCCAGAAAGAGTCTAAGAAATAGATAAATAAAATAAGGTGACTCTAACAATAAAATATATTAGAACCTATCAATTAGATTACATTAAATAAAAAAGAAATATATAAAATATTGTAAAATAAATTGTAATGATTTTCAATGTTGATTTTTTTGAAGATGAAACAGTGATGCAATATAGCTAGTAGTGACTTTCAGAAAAATTAAACAATATACCACAAAAAATATATGCAAATAAAGTGACATCAGTATAACAGTGATATATGGAAGGTGAATATATTCTAAGTTATGTGTGTGTAAAGTCACTGTTTCAGGACCAAAATGGCCTGAGGGAAGAAACCTGTACCTCCATTCTGTATTGCAGTGAAAAATTCCCCCGCGGCCCAAAAAGTATTTTTCCCATAGACCACTGTCATTAAAGCAAAGTCTGTCAAACTCTTGAGAGGGCACCTTTAACTGCAAACAAGATCAATTATGACTCCTCTATTATGCATCTTTGATCCATGGATCCATTTATATTTGTAAAACTTTTGCCGTCATCACAATGTCAAGTCTATGGGCTGAGTGGGAACTTGCAGGAAGGGCCAGCTGGAGAAACACTACTGCGCATATAGTGAGGTGAAGTCCTGCCCCTCCCAGTATCCCCCATGGAACGGTTTCATAAAAGAGAGTCTGGAGTGCTCAGCAGTTCAAACTAAGTGTGACAAAGGTGTTCAGTGGTGGGGAACACAAAAGTTCAAAAAAGAAAAGATCCAGGGCACCCTTCTCAGCCTTGAAGAAGGCTGTTTGAGTCGTTACGCATGGGTTGTTCCCCAGCTTGTTTTTTAACATGCATTTTCTAGGTTTTTAATGATTTCATCATGAAATAGCCATGTGAATCAAGACTTTTTACACTTTTTTATCCTAGAAGAGTGCCTTGGAAAGTGCAAATATCTGATGTGTAATTCACGGAGCAATTCAAACAGGATCAAAAAAATTATTTGTCTCTCCACATTAACTATTGTACATATTTTAAAAAGAAAAGGTCCAATTAGGCCTGACCTACCAACCCTAAGCTTCAGTATTTGACAACCCGGGAAACCCTAAGCCTTGGTATTTGACAATCTGAGAATGAGACTCAACATCGTACACATTGCACCTTTAAGGGGCAGACTGAAGTCCCTTAGGTATCTGAAGTGATAGAGACAGTGACAGGTTTCTTCACTGATTTTTCTGAAGCTCTGCACCCTCTCCACTGAGGCCCCCTTGATCCTGATGGGATGTTAATTCCTCTCCTGCTTCCTGCTTCTTCCAAAAGTCCACTATGAGCTTCTTCCTCTTGCTGGAATTCACTGATGTTGTTCTCCTGGCTCCAGTTCTCAGTCACTTCCTCTAGGTAGGCCTTCTTTTAATTATTGGACATCAGGCCCACCATGACTGGGTCATTAGCAAACTTAATGATGTTGCTGGAGTCAGACGTGGCCACACAGTCATGTGTGTACACAGAGTACAGCAGGGGGCTCAGGACACATCCTTGGGGGACTGTGATGCCTGTGATGATGATGAGAAGGTTTGAGGTGTGGCTGCCCACATGCCTGCCTGGGGTCTGAAAATCCAGAGCTGGCTACCTTAATTCTTAATTGAAAATAACACTAAAAGCATATTATAACCTAGTTCCTGTTACCTTTTTCTTTTTAAACCTTCACTCGCACATAGTCTAGGCAGTGTGTCTTTGCTGCTGCTGATCATGTCAAACTTTGTTTGTATCAAGCCTAAGGTTTTCTTTGTAATTGACTGATTTTACTTTTATTTGAATAAAAGCAAAATAATACGGTCCATCAGGAAGCACTTTGACTTTGATGTCACAAGGCAGAGATTGAGCTTCAATTGCACAATAATGATTAAGCCTGCTTTCATCAGGTTCAGACTCCTGGACGAAAAGGCACACAAGGAGAACAATAGTCATAGTGTGCAATACTTCATATCACATAACACTTATTTTTGTGTGTGGTACTGAACACACACACTCAGGCTACCATTACTCTAGTCTTTGCGTGCTGGGCTTCCTGTCTTCATCGGGATCAAAAGTCAGTTATTGCTCAGATTCAGAGAACTTTGTTTTGCACAAAGCAGGAATTTCAAAGAACAATAGTGTCCATGTTTTAGCATGTGACCATAGTTTAATAGCAAACTTGATCTTAACCCGTTCACGACTAGAGCACTGTGGAATAGATGTGGTGAATTATTTCTGCTGAATGTGTGTAAAAGAAAAGGAAAACATTTTTGAACAATGCTGCTGTTTAAACCCAATGAAAAAAAAATGAAACAAAGGACTAAAAATCAACATTTAAAAATTGGCACCATTTTTATGCCCCCACACATCCCAGATGCTTACAGGCGCAGGGCAGAAAAATAAAAACAGAATAAGTTGAGGCTAAACTTGCAGATTTGAAGGAGCAACTTTTAAAATATGGCCAGACTTCGAAGGCAGCTTAAAAAATGTAGGAGGCAGCATATCACAAGCGTAACCACCAACAGATGCTCACTGCACTCTTTAGACTAAACTAAGAGAGCTTGTGAAACTTGGCAAACTCACCACTCCTGTATATCTACCAGCTGAAACTACAGGGGACTATTGCCTCCTGAGGTATAAAGTGGTATTACCAGACAGGATGGGCCAGGGCTAGCTGGTTAGCATGCTAACTTCAGTAGATATCTCTGCAACACAACGCATAGACGTCTTCCCATAACGTCAACACTGTTGTGTTTTCACATTGTACTGATAATGTCAGTTAATTTTTTTTTTAAAATGTTTTGAACTCAAATTCTGGCCATATTTAACAAAGTACACCTTTAATATCAACTGCAAATCAGGAAATTCTCAAGAAAAAAAACTTTCTAGTTATGTTTTGTAGAAAACAATTATACTGTCCATGATTTAAAATGTGACTTTAATAGCAAGTTTGATCTTGATCGTGTAACAGTCTACCAAAATGAATTAACTTCCTGAAAATAACATCTAAGCTTATTAAATCAGCAGTTTTAATATTAATGAAAAGGATCACTGGTTTCAATAGGTTAGATAAACATCCTCTAGTGCTTTATTAGTTTCATATAATCAGTGAAAGGAATTGATTCCCTCTCAGTCTTTGTGGTATAGCGTTAATGTGTGCTTGCTTAGCATGTTTGAATTATGGTTAGATTTTCATCATCTGGTGTCTCCAGAGAACCACGGAGGAGAGCTACCATGTCGAGCACAATGCACAGTAAACAGCACCGTGTGTGAACAGTCCAGGTGCTGCTCCAGCTTTTTGTAGGAGCTTAAAAGGCAGCGATAAGCTGTAACATAAATGGGTTTGCCCTCATCATCCTATTTCCTTTTACTGTGTTCATCCATTGTTTATTTTTGAGAATGTTCCCTATACTTAACCTTTGCTTGTGAAGCAAACATTGCTTTGTTCTTACAGCCATCTTCTGTAAGAACAAAGTAATATTTGTAATGTATTGGGTCATTATATAATGACCAAAGTGAGTCTATATTTTCTCTGCACTTTCTCCATCGTTTTGTCTGGGATGGAAGGTGTGTTTAACCAGGTTGTCTAGTACAATGAAGTCATGTGGTTGGCTATAGTGTTGCATTGACAGACACCTTGTAGTGTAGCTTGGGCAGTAGCCTAACCAAACAATATGGTGGCATACACAATGGGAAGTAGCTTCCTGTGGAAGAGGGATAGCTACAGTGCTATCCAGTGGGTCTAGTGGGTGAGTGCACTTACCAAAATTTCAACATGCAATGATGGAAACGCATTAAAGTCAACAGTCAGAGAGTTGCTTCTTCAAGTTTACTCAGGCTGAAACACATGGAAGTGACAGCTAGGTAAATAACTTCTATGTTTCACAGGGGTGGTAGTGTCGCTCTCTCTCAGGCTGTATTTCGAACTCAGGCTGAAATGCATGGCAGTAACAGTCAGATACAAGCTTACAGGGCCTGTGGCTCGCTGTGTCTGGATTAAAAGGGGGAGCACTTGAATTAACAGGTAGTTCTGACGGTTTGACTACATTGCATTGAATATGTGATGTTCAAATGCTGAACCAGAATTCTCACAATTCTTACAGAGTAGGTTAATTTGAATGGCTAGCAGCAATAGCAAGCTCTTAATGACATTTGAGTTATAAATTTGATTAATACGTTAATGTTAACCACAATGCACGTGTTTGGAAGTACAGCTGGGCATCTACTCCTGTGGCAGACGAGTGGGAATGAATATAAAGACTTTTGGCCAGAACGTTTTTGGTATGGACCAAAAATTATGCTGAAATTAACATTAACAGTACTCTGCCTCACGCATGGGGCACCATTTATGTTGGGACACCATGCAACAATTTATAGGTTTAATTTGGCTATCAAAAGTAATAATTATCAGAAATAATTATTAATTATATTAAGTAAATATAATTTACATTAGATCACCTTGGGGCAGTATCTTTAAAGAAGGGAAAAGATGGCCAATTCACTTAGTCAGACTCCTAAAATGTTCTAATCATGTATGTCTGTTTTAAACGATTTATTTGTATTCTTTTTTACGAGGGTTCTTAGTTTCTCTGTGTTTTCTTTTTACCACATTTGTTCTTAACGTTTTGCTTTTGTGCTCTCATGTTTTGGCAATGTAAATACAAATTTCCCTTCTGAAGGATAATAAAATGATATTCTATTCAAATGTACAGATACCACAAAAGGTAAGTGAGAATATACAGTCTTGTGCACACAGTGACAAAACAGACAACTTAGATGAGTTTCACTGATATGATTTATGACAACCTCACATTTAGAGGATTTAGGTGAAACAACAGGTTTACACAATTTATAGTGTAGTCATTAAAATCTATCAATGTATTTATACATACAGATTGCTACAGAATCAAGGAAGAAAATATCCTTGCTCATAGAGCCAGTTGCTCACTGAACCAGCAACACCAGGCAGCAATGAAACTTTTGTAACTGAAATGAACCTCTGACTGCACCAGATCTCAACTCCAGTACCTCCGCCACATAAAGGAAATGTGTACCAACAAACTATAAAAACAATTCAGAAACAGTATGGAAACATGGCAAAAAAAAACCCAAATCAACTCAAAAACATAAAACTGCCACATTGGTCCACAAAGGCCAATTATGGCCAATCAACTGATTAAGTACAGAAAGAGAGTCATGGTTCTGTAAAGTGGAGGTAAATATGCCCTGCATCTATGCAAAAGAAGTGACTTTTAAAGATACTTAAATATCATTTCATGTGCAAACAATATAATTGCTGTGAGGGTGAAAGAAGACGTGTTTATTTGGTTTGTGTGTTTAAGTGCTGTGAAATGAATGCTCTTAGCTTGCTGCTTTCACTCAATCTGCCTATGGTTCTAAACCAGGCGACAACACAAAAGCCTTAAAAACAGCTTCAAAATGTCTCATTTTACAGCACACAATAGAAGAGCTGCAGTTTGTACAGAAATAAAACACAGACGCAAATGTTTAGAACAGCATCAGGAGCAGAAAATTACAGTGGTTCACCAGCTGTGTCCAATTATGACTCTGCGACACGTATTAGTATGCATGTAACATTTATTTTTAAATGGTTTAACAGAATGACAAAACTTCATAAAAAATCTTGTATGACTATCAAATTAAATGTGCATATTCTATTATACAAGATAAGACTGTAAAATAGTGTGCCATGCACATTGACTGTATATAAAGATGGACGACATGAGAACTCCCCAAAGTACACCTCAAATAAATTTTTCCCAAAGATGGTTTCTGTCGATTTAGGTAGTTCTTATCACGCTGATGTATGTTCAAGTGTAATTAGTTATTTGATGCTATAAAAACAGGGTGAAACATCATGATTGACAGTTGAGCCCTGCTTTGCGATTGGGCGGGCGGGCGTATGGGCAGGAACTCGATACCGTGGCTCCGCTGCCTGGTCGCTACTCTGGCTCCAGATGACGTCACCAGCGCAAGATGGCAGCGCTTGTATCCAGGATATTTTGGCTTCATTTTTGTACAACGGGAGGAAGTGGAGACGTGTAGTCCATCTTTATTTATGTTAATGGAATTCACAGGATATACTGGGCCCCAGCTGCTCTAGCAGCTCTTGCTGCTCTAGAGTGAGCTGCCCCAGAAGTGGCCCAACCACAAGTTGCATTAAATCAAAGAATGGTTGCAATGTTTGTCTGCAAGAAAATTATATATTATAGAGATTATAGATATAGTAATTTTTTTTTCTAAATCTACAAAAAGTAATGCAGGAATCATTTGACTGGAGATGTTTTGATACCACTTGGTACTAGGTTATTTCAGGTGGATACCTTAACGGTATTAAGTAACAAAATCCAGCCCTAAGTGGGTCTAATTTCAAATTAAGTGCATTTGAACAGCATTATTAAATATTTACTTTACTTATTAGCTGGGTACATAAGGGCAGATGGCAGTCGATAAAAGAACAGTTGATTACCGCTGCCTGAGGATATTTACACTGATCAGCCACAACATTAAAACCACTGACAGATGAAGTGAATAACATTGATCATGGCTACAGTACAATATTCTCGTGGAAAACCCTGGGTCCTGGTGTTCATGTGGATGTTCTTTGACCCATAAAACCCACCCAAACATTTTTTCAGACAAAGTAAACACCCTCATGCCAATAACACTCTCCAATGGCATCCATGGATCGGCACTTCCCATGTAGTTCAATCAGATTTGGATCTGGGGCATTTTGAGGCCAGGTTGAGACTTTGAGCTTTTTGTCAAGTTCCTTGGGCTGTTCCTGAGTAGTTTTTGTGGTGTGGCAGCACACATTGTCCTGCAGGGGGACTAAGGTCATCGGGGTGTGCCGGTGCCATGGGGGATGTGCTTGATCTGCAAGAGTGTTTGGGCGGATGGTTGGCTTCAAGTGGTATCCACATGAATGCCAGGATCGAGGGTTTCCCAGCAGAATATTGCACTGTAGTGAGATGGTCAATGTTTTTCATTTCAACTGTCAGTGGTTTTAATGTTGTGGCTGATACGGTGTACAGGTATATACAGTATAAGAGAAGAGAGCGTTGTTCTTGTTTACTACAAACGTGGAATCAGCAGGTGAGGTGATGGAAAGATGATGTTAAGGTCAAGTGCTTGGTTCAAGTGCGTCACCATTTTAAGGGTGTGTTCTTCACAGCAGGGAATATATAGTTAGGACATCTTTGCCACTGAATACACAAAGCCTCATTGCAGCGACCTATTACAAGCAACAAATTATCTTCACTCTAATCTAAAAAAAAGAAATGCAGGCTGAGGAATACAATCGCAGAGGTAATCATGGGTTCCATTTTATAATATCGACTAGTTTTGAGTGTGTCCTGCTGTTACAGTGTCTGTTACTGATCAGGTAAGGAGCTGGTGGACTACATCACACAGTACCTGGTCTCCATCAGGGAGAGGAAGGTTATTCCAGATGTGAAGCCAGGTTACATGAAGGAGCTTCTCCCCGACTCTGCGCCTACAGAGCCGGAGGACTGGGAGAGCATCTTCAAAGACATTGAGAAAGTCATCATGCCAGGGGTAAGTTTCTACTGTTGTCCAACATAATATCGCTAATTTGAAACTATGGCAATGAAGCAAGTATTTTCTCATTTTTTCCCCCCAGGTGGTTCACTGGCAGAGCCCTCACATGCATGCCTACTACCCCAGTCTGACTTCATGGCCCTCCATGCTTGGGGACATGCTGGCTGATGCCATCAACTGTGTTGGATTCACCTGGGTAAGGGCAGTGATGGAATGTAATTAAGTACATTTACTCTATTCTACTTTACTTGAATGGTTTTATTTTCTGCTACTTTATACTTCCACTCCATTACATTTTGAGGCATTTTGCACTTTTTACCACACTGCATTTACTTGATAACTTTAGTTACTAGTTACTTTGCAGATGGCATGGAGCATCAGAGCCAAAGCAGCAGATTAATAAATTATTTCAGTAGCAGTTGGATAAAACAAAAATACTGATTCCAATCATCGTAAAATGTTGCTATACCTGCAAATGTACTGTATGATTTACTTTACTTGTGATTTATATGTTTAGGTAGTAAGTGAATTTGTTACCAGAAAGTTACTTTTGATACTTAAGTACATTTAATATCAAATACTTTACTTTGGGTACTTTATACAACACTAGGTAAAGGGACAACCCACACGTTTTTCTCTACTACACTAACTGAAAACAGCAAAAACATCACAATTAACCATATGTATTAAGTACATTGTGTGTGCTGGGTGTGAAT
>JBBPCS010000130.1:12441176-12459789 GCA_037974645.1 Hollardia meadi
AGCCATTGTAACAGGTGAATCCATAGCCATGATCTGATCATTATTTAATTTTGGTAAATCTAGAGTGTTAAGAAATTTTAACTGCTCTAATAGCTGAGTGGACTGACTGTCCTGGTGTTAAGGCGGAAACTGGTGGTCAAGGATTGGAAAGCCTCCTCTGCTCCAGCACCATCCTTTATATTATATTTCCCTTGGTCATCTGGCTGCCCTTTGAACGATTATCATACAGGCTGCTTGATAAGGTGGAGGAGTATAACTTGAATGGGGTAAGTACCATGCTTATATATGGAGTGTATAACGGTGATTCCAGCTCATGAAAATAACAGTTGATATTTACATAAAACATGAATGACTGAGTATTTCACTCTATTAGAATACCAGTTGACAGGCAATGCTGTAAACCTGTAAGCTCATATACTGTGCATCACTATTATTTTGTTAGACTATGATTTAGGTGTATGTATTAATGTGTTAATGTGTTTGAGTATGTTTATTTGTACATGCATGTATACAAAGTTTTTCATTCTTCTTATTTTTTTTAAATATTTCCCATGATTTTTTATTTTAGATACGTTTTTTTTCTTTCTTTCTTCACCTTTGGTCATTTTTGTCTTTGTTATAAGCAATTGCAATACTTGCTTTTGTTCAGACTTAAAAAAAAAAAAAAAAATCAGGCATGATAACATAAATCAATAAAGCCCAGGCAAAACCAAGACGCTGTCAATTTCTAAAGATGTAATTAAATGAAAAAAATAAATGACAAAAGCAACTATTCTGTAACTATTCACTCTCCATATAATAATATCCAATATAATAAATCCAATATGGTTATATTCAAATGTAGATTTTCATTACTAAAAGCAGCATTGGTTGATTTGGCCACATCAGGGTAACAAGCTGTAAAAAAACAAAACAAAAAACAACAACACACTAACATATCATCATCCTATAAAGTCATTACAGCTAACGTACTGTATAAGAAAACAGTTGTCTGTTAACACAGTGAGCAAACATGGAGACATTCATTTGTGTTTCTGTCCACCTGACAAATATGAGTCCATTACTCACTTTCCTTTGAGGGAAATATCTGGCTCTTAGGTGCTAAATGCTGCACTATGTTTGCCAACTTTGTCTATCTGCTGTTTGACACTTGAAGGGAACATACAGTGGATTTATCAGAGCATATCTTTCTGAAAACAGCTGCTTTCTTCTGCTGGAAATTAAGTTGATGAGAGCTCTGTGATTGAATGATTTAGATTTGGGTGATATTCCTCTGCAGGGCCGTCGCCGTGAGACATCTTTCAAATTACACACATTCATTGGAATTATTGTAACACTGTCGATTAGTACAGCTTTAAAGCTGGTAAACATTCAGGAATACTGAAAGGGTGTGAAATCCATAGCTGCAACTAATGTAACTATTATTTTTTTCAATTAAGAGAATTGACCAATGACACTGTAAAATGCAAATGGTGTTGGAAAATTTCCATCACACTGAAGCCCAAAATGATGTCTTATAATTGTTTAATTTGTATATGAAACAGTCCCCAAAAGACTCCGATGTGTTGCAATTACAAGTTACAAAACATCCTCACATAAAGAAGCTATAACCAGCAGACATTTTTGCACAAGTAAAGGTTATTTCAATTATCAATGTGGTCACCAATTGCTCCTCTGTCAAGTAATTACTCATTTCCAACACAAGTCATTATTGAAATAACAACAGAAAATAAATGACAAAATGTGGGGTAGGAATGGTGGGAAATAAAGACAGAAGCTGTAGGTTCTGAACTGTAGAGAAGGTTTTAAATATGTATACTGAGGCAAAGGAGTGGCAATAATCGACTCCATTGTTATTTATATTGTAAAAAACAAACAAAAAAAGGATTCAAAGCAGACCTTCATCGTGACAGAAGAAAGTTTGTGTTGGGTTGTGGGGAGGGAATCAAAAACTGTAGTTAAATTTTAAATAAGAGGCTAATGAAGCAATATGATCATGTCTTTTGGTCTTGCATGTGTATTTGATCTCTCAGTTTTCAATAAACTGGCCAAAATTTCAGTCTTCCAGGAGCAAAAGACTCACTTTGACAGAGCATATTCATTTGAAATGCCTATAAAAACAAAAACACAAAAACACAAAAACAAGGATGGTTCCACAGAAGCTGGGGCAATTCCTCTCTTTCAAAATAGGGTTGTTTTTTTTTTTTATGAGAAGTCATCATCAACTCTAGAAACCAAGGCTTTCTGTGCTAAACTCGAGCTCATGGAAACTTTACAGTACTAGCAGATGTTATATCTCTGATATATTGGACTTTCTGTATGATTTTTTGAAAGGTTATTTTCATGACATTGGTGTTGCCATCTAGTGATCAAAGAGTAATACCTGGTCCTGTGCTTTTGTTGTTTGTTATATCATTTTGAGATATTAGGGGGGAGGGTATTGTACTCATTTGGTATATAAGTGCAATACATTTACTATTTATTATCATTTCATTGCTATGCAAAGCCTGTGATGTTTAGATTCCTCTTTGCCGTTGAGCTGAGTTTTGAAAAATAAGTTTAAAAATAAACACAGATTTTGTAGCTGTGTGGTAAAATTGAAATATTACACAGTTTTAACCATTAATGGGATGAAAGATTGTCAAAGAATATTCTGCAAAGATTGTTATGTTATCAATCAAGATTTTTTTTTTAATCAATTAATAGTTTGGTCAATGTAAATGTCATAAAATGGTGGAAAACACGCATCACCCTAAGACAAAGGGGAAAAAAATAAAAGTAGTATTTTGTAAATATTAGTAGTATTCTGTATATAAAGACCCCAGAGACAACCTCCGACACCCCACTGATGAAGTAAAAAAAACAGCCCAAATTGCTTGGTGAGGTGAATAAAATATGGTGTCCTTGAGAAGAGATATGAAGACAAAAGATTTGTGTTCCTCCCATTTTATTCAACAACCACTTTGTGCATGCTGAACACAGACACAAAAGTTCCTCCAGCTCATCTGAATATTTGCTGCCACACTGGAATTATTAAAATTACAGTCAAATACTGTAAAAACGTACCGTCTCAAATCCTCTGTGAGGATGGTCTGGAAAACCTGCCGGCTTGCTCACTTTAAACTCATCCAACATCAGGAAAGGATCCAGGTTTCTTAGCTGGAAATCAAATATGTACAGTTTTACATCAATCACATCGACAGTTGTTATGTGGAGGTTTATTCTAAAGGTTTGACAGTACATTAAAGCTACATTTAAAGGAACTTACCTCCTTTCTACCGATGCTCCTGCGCACACGAGCGCCCACTCCCTCCGACTGTTCTACACCCAAAACTGTCTTTTCCACTCTCCTCACATTCATCGTTCTGGAAAAGGATTCACTAGATGGTACAAAAACATAAAATATTCCTTAAATTTCATTAACCAATGATAGAATGATGATAAAAAGAATATCGGGACATGATAAAATGGTTTGTTTAGGCAACAAATCAACACACTAATACCATTTCACTATTTATAGTGAAAATTGATTTTTAAAGGATTTCTATATATGAAACGAGTCTGATTTCTAATATATTTTTGTTCTGCTTTCATTTTCTTAACTTTTAAACTTGCCCTGTGCCAGAAAACACCCTAACTGGGCAACATCATAATGGTATTTATTTCTTGAATAGACAGATATCAAACTTTTTTATTAGACAGCAAATTAAATAAGCTTGTATTTAATACAACAAAAAGCATTAAACATTTCCTTCATGTTTTTATATTCCAATACTATGACTTTTGGTATGCCTGACGGAGTTGACAAAATTCAAGTCCAGAGCTGCAAAAAAAAAAAAAAAATGCTATTTAAGAAAAAAAATTTATCACTGGGAGCTTGGCCCATTACAAGGTTTAATAGCCGAGACTTTGATCTTTTAAAATATATTTTCCCAGCATAATTGAAGAGTAAAAATCCAAAAATAAATGGTCAAACTGTTGTTGGTGTTTTAATTGTTTGGTTATAAAACTATCTTGTAAGCAAAACTGGACTGAGGAGGAGAAACAGTTAAAGTACGAGTAATATTCCAAAATAAAATACTGCAAAGTAGCATGATGTGACAGAATTAAGGCCGCACAATCATAGAGTTTTTCCCTGTTTCCCGGTTCAGGATAATTTTCTTGGTAAATTGGAGCGTCAAAGCTGCGACAGACCGACAAACCTGACAGCAGCAGCTGCGAGTGTATCAGCTGAGCAGTCAGCTGAGCGGATCAGCTGATCTCAGAGCTGCTGCTGTCAGGTTTGGTCTCTCACAGCTTCGACATCATAATTTCAGAGACACTCTCGTTGAAATGAAATCACGTCATCTCAGTCCTTGATACTGCTCTGTCGTGCAGGAATCTAATACTGAAAAAACATGAGAACACCTTATAGAAGCATGCTCTGAACTCAGATCTGTTGATCTGTCATGTGCTGCTTCTTCATGTTATGAATTAGGATCGAGTCCCGGCTTTAACACAACTGCACGGTGCCTATTTATTAAATGTATATTTTATTATATAGTGACTGAACATAACGGCGTTATTTACCTCGAGGAGCAGCACTTTCACCAGTGTTTAAACATTACTGGCAACGTTAAATTACATTGTAAAATACACCCACCTACCTGCAAGTATAAGACAACAAGTGCCCGACACACTTCTGGTGGTTTTACTTGTTTTATGGTGACATTTGAATGAATGTGAATGCCAGTTTACTGTTGTGGCTGTGGCCCTCTTCACCTCCTCATATAGGATTACAATCCGGAAGTGAGGCAGGGGGCGTGGCTAACGTTATTTCCGCAGTGTGAAAGGTTAAGTGGCTGGAAACAATATGACATCAGTGAAAATGAGTTTTTACACTTGCAAAGGGTCATCAAGTATTTTCTTACATCAGCCATGTTGTAAAAACAGATCAGAGGAACACACAAAACACAGCTTTTGTGAAGATACATGTAATTAAAGTTAAAAATAAATAAATAAATAAAAGAGTACTGAGTGGGCAATTAAGGATGAATATTTATTCATTTGAAATTGAACTGTTCCACCAAAAAGTCAGTTTCACAGTGTTTATTTAATCCAATCCATTTAATCAAGGCCTTTATAGAAGTATACCCTTTGACCAGGATAATCAAGAACAGATCACCGCTCAGAGAGAGTTCTTCAGGCTCAGTGCTAAAGTTAAAGCCACAGTAGGCCTTTCATCTGTTGAATATATTCTTCAGTTTTAGATTTCTCCTCATTCAGCTCAGAAGCCTCTGCGCTGTCCCGTTGCTGGCGGCATATGATGTCCTTGGCGATGCGCATGCTGGCAGCTTGTCCGCCAGCCAGGTTTACTGCATGAGGTCCAACCTGTGTGTGTGTGGGGCGGATAAAGGTAGGGAAGTCTGTAAAATAATTGTGCAGATTGTTGTTGAGACCTATTTTTAAATAAAAGAGACCAACCTGAAGAGCAGTGTACTGCCCCATCAGATAGAGCGGACACTCTTCTGCCCACTGTAAGCTTTCTGATATGCACGGCCAACCATCTATCACCTACATGGAGGGACAAGCCGCACACATTTTTATTTATTTATTTTGAAACCAACCAACATATTTTCTTTTGTTCTTGTGCACACTCTTGTGCACACCTATCTATGTCCAACCCACCTGAATGGGGAATTCCTTCATCACCTCAGAGAGCAACGGGTCCTGTTTGACATCAAGTTTGCAGCCAGTAGCGAGCCAGATCATATCCCCAGTCCAGTGGTCCCCAGTGCTGAGGGAAACACTCCAGGCCTGGCTCCTGTAGCACCAGCTTGTTTCTGTCACCTGGATGGTAGCATGCAGTTCAGATAAGAAAACCTTCAATGTATCGTATTACATGCTACATCACATGCTGTGGGATGTACCTCACAGTATGTCTTCACATCCACCTGTCCGCTCAGGATGAAAGGTTGTAGGTGGATGTAGGCCTCCGGGGTGACGGCCCCTCCTTTCCTTGCCTGGCGAATCATAGCCAGCCGTTTGTGGAGGCTCCGTTCATTATAGAACTGTCGCAGATAGGCTTGGCCGTCCATCTTGATGCCGTGCTCCACGTGCGAGTAACGTCCCACCAGGCTCTCCACATCCCCCACATCAAACTGTTTGAGCTGCAGAAGAAACCACGGAGACTCATATGTGTGTCGGAGGCAGGCAGGTATATCTACAGCAATTCTTTATGGTTGGTCTTCATGCAGTTTCAGACTGTCACTGGACCTGCAGGTGCTTCCTCATGACCCATGTCACACGGCTGGCACCTTGCTGCAGGGCAATTGAGACGACATGAGCGCTGGTCAGACCTCCACCAACTACCATTACTCTCTGCCCTGCCTCACACACTACACACGCTTCCAGACAAACACATGCATACAGCACTTGTAAAGGAAAATGTTGGATCAAATAGCCACTGAAGTCTGCAGAAGCACAGAAACCGCAGGAGAAAGCAAAGTATTATTGAATATTCTAAAAAACATGAAACAGGTTTCCCTGCAAATCTTTTCTGAAAAAATCGGACTCACCTTCAGTCTTTTTCTGTCTCTGACAACCTGCGTCTTTAAGTTTGTGTCGAGCAGTTGGCAGGTGGTGCATGAGGTGCACTGTGTGTTGCAATCGCTCCTCTGGGTAGCTCTCTCCGATGCTTTTAACCCATGAAGGGATGTTCGCCATCTGCGCGCGGGTCGGACCTGTTGCCATAACGACCCGGCGGGCTTTTAGGACGATGCCTTCTTGAAGTTTGACTTGAAAATATTTCATTTTCTTCTTCGACCCATCTCCCTTCCTTTCAGTCACTCTCATGGCCTCACCCTCTGTTTCCCGCCCCTTTATCCCATCGTTCTCTTCCTCCATCTCTTCCCAGTGATCAATTACAGGGATGATGTGCTCCACTGTTCCCTTTACCAGCACTTTGTCCAACTTGTATCTCTCCACCTGTAGATTCACCAACTTAACAACTCAGGAAATAGTACAATGCTTAGATATAGTTGCTCATGCTGCTTAAAGGATAATGTTGGCATTATTCCATATATTTCCATCTAAATGTCAACAAATCCCATAAAGACTAAATCCCACATCACCCCTTTATTCCCAATGAAGACATACGATTGCACTTATATGATAATTATATTATCTGTTCTTTCTATAAAGTTAATTCAAAAGTAACTCCACACAAGCATAAAGCAAAATTCAAACCACAACACAGGTTATAGATGCAGTGTTGCATGCTTTGGGGAACTTCTTTTATTTTGAAATACTGTGAAGACATGGATGGGATGTTAGAGAGGGCAGTGATTAATACAAATTAATTTACAAACAAGACAAGCAAACACAGTTTTTTAAGATATCCATTGCCTTTACGTGTAGAGTAACACGATGATCTGTGTAGTACCATGCAGAGAACACACTCACATAAAAATACTGTGTCCAACCTGATCTTTAAAGAAATCCACACTTAGTTTGGTTCCTGGCAGACTGAAGGATAAACTCTTCTTGAGTGTTGTGGTGACGTTGAGGCGTTTCCTCTCCTTCTTGCCGAGCCTCATGTCATTGAAAAATGCATTTTCGTCCATAATATAAACCTGGTCTGGAAGACTGTGAAGCTCCGTCGAACGATTATTCTTTAAAACAAACTCCTGCAGTGCTTTCTGTCAAGGACACACATGTGCTTATTTACACCCGTACTGTAAAAGCAACATCGAGGAATTAGTTTGTGTTCATACCTTATTGAGAGGATCTGTGTGCACCAGTGTGTGTGAGCGCAGATGAGGGATGTTCAGAGCTGTGAACTGGCTCTCCCACAGTGTGGTCCACTCTCCATAGGAATCCACTACTCGGAGACTCAGCGGGGGGCAAACAACCCTCTCTGATATCGTCGACTTTGCTTGTTGCTCCACTGGTGTCACACCTGCAGAGATTAATCACAAACCACATATGAAGTTAATTAAGAGGCCACATAGGAGGTACGAGACAAGTAGGCTGGTAACAATAACAAAGGAGCATTCATTTATTTCATATTTTAACTGAGGCAGACCTCTGAATCACCACCTAAATCTCAGATTTGTTCAGCAGTTTGAACATTCCTGCCAGGGAAATAAGCAATATACCCAAAATGTTTGGAAATACAAACCTAAGAACTCGAACAGTAATCCATGAGAAGTCAATATCGAAAGCTAATAAGTTATAATAATTAGAAAAATTATCTAAATTGTGACTAAGTAGGTGAAATGATGAGTTAAGTCAGGATTAAGTCACAATTATGGAAAACTAATAAAATATTCAGACTTACTAAGTTAAAATTATTTGATACAAAGTCTGAATAATGAGAAAGTCTTACTAAGTCATATTTTTTTTGTGCCTAGTATGAAATTTCAATGAATTGATTTGAGTCCAAAGACAATGAGAAAGATTATCTTCAGTCATATTTTTATATTTTTCTTACCATATCATTTAAATGATCACTTATTAATTATCAAGAATAAGTCAAGATTATGAAATAATGACTAGAAATTGTGACATTTTTAATGAGATACTAAGTTGCAAATAGAGCTGCAACTAATCATGAGCGAATTTTTTCAATTATTTTCTCAATGAATTGATTAAAAGTTTGACTGCTATAAAAAGTCCCAAAACACAAAAACTGCAAGAAAATTGCTTGTTTTGTCTGATCAACAGTCCAAAACACCCAAAATATCCAGTTTACTTCTGTGAAAGACAAAGAAGAGCAGCAAATTCTCACAATTTAGAAACCGGATCTTAACCGGAAGTTAATTTCCTATCGACTAATCAATTAATTGACTAATTCTTTCAGCTCCAAAGTCAAGCCGTACCAGTTGCTGCCTTCCTCCTCTTCTTCTTGTTGTGACTGCAGCGTTTGTTGTTGGATGGTTCCAGGATTGGCTGAGGCCTCCAAGGGGCCGAGCAGGAGGCGGAGAGGGGTAAGTCATGTCCAGGGTCAGAGCTTGGATCAGGATCAGGGTTGGATAGCGAGCTAGCCAGGGTCAAGGCATGCGGGCCACCACCTATTATTAACACATCGAGTATCACCATCTGAAACACACACACAGACAGACAATACAGGAAAGTGTTATCATACAGGTAAAAACAAGCATGGGAATGTGTTCCTCTCAAAGCCTGAATTATAACCAAAGTTAGTTCCTTAAACTGCAATACTGTGCTTTCACTCAATGGTAGTTTACTCTGATTAGTGGATAGTTTACTGGTGGTTACTCTATTCATTTCAAATTAAATCTCAGATGTAAACAAATTTGAACAGCGCTCTATAGGTAGCAGCATAA
Source organism: Hollardia meadi (assembly GCA_037974645.1). Taxonomy (NCBI): domain Eukaryota; kingdom Metazoa; phylum Chordata; class Actinopteri; order Tetraodontiformes; family Triacanthodidae; genus Hollardia; species Hollardia meadi. Next base: position 12,450,506 of record JBBPCS010000130.1, read on the forward strand.
TAATCAACAAAAGGCATAGAATAGTAGTGGGGGTTTTTTCATGTTGAGCAAAGAACATACCAGGTTTTATTCTAAAGTGCTTCAGATCATAAGAAACATTCTAGTTTTAGTTTCATAAACTTTCATAGGTGCCCCTGAAACTCTGGAGAAGCAGTTCCCAAAAAATAATCAACACAAAATCTCAGCAGTCAGACACAAGTCATGCAGGAACTTGTGTTCAGTACGTCACGGTACCTGTACCTGGTTCGGACTGTCAACTCGTGTAAGCTCCTGACGTGATGGTGGAAGTGTGGTGTGTATCTCAGCTCTGGCATGCTGCAGTGTGCGGTGGGTGACCTGAAGTTTTTGCGACGGTGCTGTCGCTGCCTCTCGTGTAACTCAATCCACCTCAGCGTCTACAGATTTAGCTGGACTTCACCAGCTCAACGGGGAAAGCTGGAAATAGCAGTGTCAGTGTTTGTATAAATTTAGTAACACAACCCATGGCAGTATAAAAACAGTAAAGGCGTTGCACCAGCAGATATGTTTGCGGTCATGTGCACTCTGTGAGACTACTGTAACATGAACATCTTCTCTTTTATGTTCCTTTATTTAACTGCAAAGTCTCATTGAGATGGATAACTGTTTTTTCTAGAGACATGTGGTCAAGACAGCAACACAAAAACATTGTTACAATAAAAATAAATAAATAAATAAAATCCAGTTTTCCAGACATTCACTTAAAGGAATAGTTTGACATTTTGGAAAAAATGCTCGCTGATGATTTTGTTACCTTTGGACGGAGGCAGGCTACTGTTTCCCCTGTTTAGAGATTTTATGCTAAGCTAAGCTAACCAGCTGCTGGCTGTAGCTTCCCTGGCTATGTCAATTTTTAGTCCTCCTGCCGTAAACTGTTCCAGGTGTAAAAGGTAATGTAATTACAAACAAACATGGATGTAAACAATGCCCAATTTGAAAAAAAAACAAACAAAACAACTTTGCAAATGTTTCACAAGGTAGGAAACGCACACACATCCTCAAGGATACCCCACAAGAAAACTCCACCTGGCAGCTTTAAATCTTTCTGCCCAAAAAATTCTCATAACGAGGTCCACTTACTTGAGTGATCCACACATGAAGGGGAACCAGTGCTGCGCACATAGTGATGGCCACTCATGTGCAAACCATACCCGAAATACAAAATACAATAGTTTTAGATAATGGACAGGTGCATTCATAAAAGGCAGATCACATAAAAAGTCAACCATATAGGTTAAACAAGCATTTGTTGTTTACCTTTGCTTTAAATAAAAATAATATTGATTTTATAATACACAACATCAGCTACATTACTGTAGCCTATATGAAGAACCTTATTTATCCCCCTCGTGTCTAATGGAATAGTAAATTGTAGAACTACACATAATGTACATTTACTGTATATTATTTACTATCTGCTAGCTGTTTACTGGCACAGAGGAAGTCATATTTTTCCAGTAGTTCCCGTGTCTGATATGACATGCTATAAATCGGAAAGCTGTCGTTTCCTCTTTTCTCCACAGGTTTTATGTGTCTTTATGCTAATTTTTGACAGTTACACTGTCAAAAGGTTTGTTGAAGATTTAGGAAGTGCAACATCCAATGAAAGAAGAAAAAGGTGTTTCATATGAGGTGTTTACTGTACAAGATGAGTAAGATGACTTGTCTGGAAACTTTCATTAGTCAGTCCTCTGCTGCTGTTTCATGTAAGAAAACCTGCACCAACAGTCAAATCAATGCTTTTATTGATTTATTGCCTCTCTTGTTCTTTTATAACAAAATCTTATTGTACAATGTGAAGGAAATCTGGTGAGCCGAAGCAATGAGGTCTCGGGCGACTGAAGACGTCTTAAGCAGAAGTATTTATTACAGCTTGAGGCATCAAGGAGAATCAAAGATGACAACAGTTCAACAAGTGAAATGTCATCCACAAGTCTGACTGTCTTCCTGAAACAGGGCGTATATAAAGTCCAGCTTATCCAACATGTTATGCATTTGTCCTCTTACCATTGGATGGTTAGTAGTACAGATCAGTGTACAGACATTAAGACATGCCTGGTGAACTCTGGCCTATACTGTGAAGGCTATCAGCTCTGCTCTGTCTCCAGACAGGCCAACAGGCCAACAGCCCTGAGCCCATCCGAAGCCAGACACACCAAGGCAAGGTGTCCTCGCTAATGTAAACAAGGACTCCCTGTAAGACAGCTGCTCACGAGGAGCATTACTGCTATAAACGTACATGTAACAAGAGAAATTGGTTAACTATAATTAATTAGGGTTAAAACATGGAGATACATGGAAATCTCCATGACATACAATGTGTACCCTTTTTATTTCATCTTCACCAAGTTCCTCCTCAGTCTGTCTTACATCAGTTCCCGATCCATGATTATGTCACTGACCCCTCATTCCTACTTCCCCTTTATGCAAAGCAGAAGCACAAACCCACTGAGGGCTTTAAAAGAGCAGCACTATCACTGGCATTGGCTTTAGTCTTTGGCATTATCAGCAGCAGACACAGCCTGCACCATGGATCTGAAGGTGGGTGACAAACCCTCTTTATCACTGAACACCACTATGTGTGAGATACATTTTAAAAGCTGTGATTGTGTGTGGTTGATGCTACTGTTCTTTATTTATTCTTAAATGTCAGGAATCTCTGGTTAAGGGAGGCGTGCTGATCGTCCACAAGATCCATGAAGGAAAGCACCAGTATGAAGTGGAAAATGTGGTGAAGTACACGAAGGAAAGCGGAGAGAAGGTTTTTGCCAGGTACAAGTCAGACACTGACTAAAACAGGCTGACACACATTTATTTTTTTTAGTGCTTTAGTGCTTAAAACGGATCCAGTCTCATAGAGAAGTGTACTACGCGAAAGAAAAACAAGAATAAGAATTATTTTATTTGTGTAGCACTTCCTAAGCACAGACCATTGCATTGCTAATCAGTGCAGGCTAATCCAACTTGGCCGTTTGGGTGTGCGTGTGTGATGCAGGGGAGGTGCGTCCTTAAAGGCGCCTGTCGCCACAAATTTCTAATAAGGCATACTAATAATATTATATATAATATTAACTATATAATATTAACTACACCTCATTAGTTAATAAACTATTTTGGCCTTGGCCTCTGGGAATTTTCTCACAAATGTTCATCATAACAAAGGCTAAAAAGATCAATTGATTAATCTGGATGTAATCTGCATATTAAGAATTACTTGTTGAGCAGTAATGAGCCATTTCTAAGAGCAACTAAATTGATTTATCAACAACTTATTAACATTCATTCATTCCCATTAGCTGCAGCCCTGATGATCCTGAGTTTAGTTAAATTATTATTCAAATAATAATACACAAATGTGTTTTGATCTAGTGTCTCTGCAGCTCTCTTTTAGAAGGAAAGTGGTCAAACCCCACGTTTGTTTCTTGACTGTTGAAGAGACAGAGACAAACCAAGTGATGCTAACAGGCTGTCCTGCATAAAAACCATGTTCAGGAACAGCAGCTTCTTTATTTTTCAAACAAAACATGCCATGCTGCAATCCATTTTTCTGTTTTCCTCAGGAGAGGAGACAAACTGATACAGATAAACGGCATAAACCTACAGGATCTCACACCTGAGAAGCTGGCACACATGTTAGCTGATGGCAATCCAAAGCTGGTGAGTTCATGGGCTTCACAGCGTTCCATGTCGTCTTATGCACATGCATGAAACTGTCTCACATTGTGGTTTTAGTTTTCCCCGAACTGAATGAGTGGCTGTCAGAATTCACATGCAAAAAATACTCCATCTTTGAGTGTTTTTTACAAGAGGTGCTTTTTATTCTGTTAATGAGGATGAATGAAAATAAAAGTCCAGGTGAGCTTTAACTGTTGATGTTTGAATTACACACAAAAAAAAATACAATATACAGTAGAAGAGAAATAGAAAAAGAATATAGGGCACAAGATTGCACTGTTTGTGTACATTTAGATATATATTCACCAGAGGAAGGACACACACTGTTAGCAGTAACTAACAGTAGCTGTGTATTTAAGGTAGACACAAATAGTATGAGAAACAAAGAGACACAAAGCCAATGCTCAGTTTAAACCCACATCCACTTCTGCCCACCCACCCTCCCCCATCACTCTGATCCTCAGAAGGTGCACAAGACCGGCAGGATGAAGGAGCACACCGAACAGGCCTTCCCAGCTGAGGACGCCTTCTATCCCTTCTCGAAGGAGTCCACATTGCTCACTTTCAGCATGGAGATGAGGAGGGAGGAAGACGCGGAGGAGAGTGAAGTGGGGCAGGAGGGGGAAGGAAGCAAGGATGTGGGAATAGAGGAGGATGTTTGCAAAGATACGAATGAGGAGAATGGGGAAGGGGGAGATCTTCTCATTGTGTCCATGAGGAAAACCAGCATCTCTGTGGTGAGAGGGAGGGGCTGTGAGGATGGGACCCCCTGTCAGGACTGTCATGGGACGGGATGCATTTTCAATGATGTTATCATGGTGGCAGAGTCCTGCAAGGTGACGCTCGGTGAGTAGGTTGGGATTTAGTCTCCCGTCTTCTTTTCTCTTCCCTTACCACAGCTAATAATCGCTGTTGCATAATTAGTTAGTTAGTTAGTTAGTTTTGGTTTTACAAATTTTAATTTATTCTGCATTTAATATATTTATGAAAAAACAACATATCAAACTTTGTCAGGAATAGAATAGTCAGGAATTTTTAGAAAATAACTAAAGAAACTAAAGAAGTAGAAAACTGAATAACACGAACAAACAACCTTTGGTTTAGAAAGCAGACAAGGTGAAAACCATAGACCATAGGTGGAAGAATTATTCTACTACTACCTGCTTTAAAAAAAAACGCTTGATAGTTTAGTTCAGTGGTTCCCAATCTATGGGTTCAGGCCCCCCTCTTAAGGGTCACAGAATAAATCTGAGGGGTGATTATTGGGGTCAAGATGACGAAAAAAAACAAAACAACTTGTAATTTGTAAACAAATAAATAAATAGCATTTATATTTTGGAGTTTTCTGTAACCTTTCCTTGGAAATATCATAATTAAAATAATAATAATAAAATAATAAAAAATAAAATAAAAATAATAATAATAATAACATTTTTAAAAGTAAATATAATTTAAAAAATTGTGTTTTTCCGAATAACTGGAGGGTTAAGTGTTCCATTAAATATTTCTTAAACTTAGAGATTAGATTGGTCAAGAAACAGTAAAATGCATTATTATGTATTTCAACCTGACCGAGTTATGTAGTGCTTTTTCTCAGTATATCACTATAGTGCAACTCTGCTTTCTTGGAAATAACCTACTTGTTTTTGTCTTACAAAGAGGATGTAAATTTCATGCCCTGTGTTTGATTGTTCCCTGTGTGACGACTTCAAGTTTCACGAGGAAGTGAAAGTTTCAGAGTGGAGAAGCTGTCGAAAGTTGCGATTGAAAATGTGGCCTCTCACCGTTACCTCAGAGGTCTCTGTTCTCAAAGGACCCTCTATGCTTCGCCAAATCCAGGTTTGTCATCCTGAGCAGCAAGCAGCAACATGACACATAATCACATGAATAATTTAAATGGAAGAAATCACAGATGAGTTTTTAAATTCCAGAAACTCCCTTCAGAGATTCATTGTTGTGTCTCATTTTCTTTTTGTGTGTTCAGAGAAGATCACCATCTACTCCTACAAGTCAAACTCTGTGGACTCTTTCAGAGGTATGCCAGTGGTCCTAAACATTACCGAGTCCAACTGCTTCCTCAGGTGCTGCAAGAAAGAGGAGAAGGTGCTCCTGCAAGTGGAGGTAAGCATTGCTGAGTGAGTGGAGCGGCTATAGATTTAAGGTGCCTCAACCTGTTGCATACACATTTCATTGGAATGCTAAAAACTTGTCACTGGAAAAAGATTCTCCCCTCATTGTATGTTGTGCATGTTTCATTGTCACTGATGTGTCTTGAAAACAGCCCCGATCCCATTTCATTTACTGCACTTTTTGATTCTTATTCACCAAACTGTCTGCGTCAAGGCTATCTATCTATGTGTTATCACAAACTGTGAAGCTAATGTGATACACTTTTCAGTTGCTGATATTAATGTTTTGAAATAGCACGGTTGAAGACTGGGAACTTGACCTGGGACAAAACAAATACTTGCTCCAACCTAACCCAAAAACATACATTGGCAAAGCTTGATGGACATATTTAATCAAAAAATCAGTAGCAAGACTACAGTCATGGCCCTGTAGTTTGGCACAACAGTGGCATGCTAACATGCTCAGAGTGACAATGCCGACATGCTGATGTTTAGCAAGTACAATGTTTAGCCAATTGTCATATAAACATATCATATCATAAACCAATGACTGGGAAAATTAAATTTTTTGGCCTGATTATTAAGTGTATGTGTGTACATGCACATATGTGATTAAATAATTGTTGATATATCAGTCCTGACCAAAGTTGTGGATAGACTGAATGTCCAACATCCTTATTGCTGTTTCAAGAAATAGTAAAGCGATGTTAAATGGATGTACAGTATGTTCTTTCAGTATGAGTGATATCTGTAAGCAGACAAATCATTCAGTATGAGTGATATCTGTAAGCAGACAAATCATCTCACTGGATGTTGAACAGTCTCCCGCGCTCTCTGTGATGGACATCCACACGTTTGTTGTTTGTAGACATGCGAAAAGCAGAGGCTGAAGCAGATCTCCAAGAGCGACGAGGGCACCCTCTCCTTCGTCTTCTATATGAAGGCTGACCGATCAAAGCAGCGGAAGTTCGAGTCAGCGCTGCACCTTGGCTGGTTCATCCACATCGTCAACACAGACTTCGTGGGAATAGGAACCCTGGATGGAGGGACGGAAGATCAATCGTTCCTCTTCATCATTCAAAAGTGACGGAGAGTCACTTTTCTCTCAGATGTATTTTCACTTGTCAGTCAGGTCAGTTTAACATTTAAGACTCTGTCGTGAATTTGAGGAGAGGTCTTTTGTTTGAGCCACCTGGTCCACCGTGTCAAATTCTGCTATTGCAGAAGTGCATAGATATGTATCATATAACTATATACATGTATAATTCAGTGTGTGTGCGCGTGGTCCACACTTAGATATGTGTTTGGCAATCATTTTTGTTCATGAGGTAATCATCAGTTATGTTGTTTAAAGTGATTTTTTTTTTACAAGCAAGAATATTTTTGTGTCTAATATGTAACTGTCAATAAAAATATATATTCCAATTGAATTGAGGTAATGTGATAATTTATTTATTTTAACACTTTCTAATGTACATTATTAAGAGATCTTGTGAGCAAAATGACAATATTGTTGGTAATGTTTTATACTGGAAATATGTTATAATTTAAGGTTCTTATACACCTGTCTAAAATTTAATTAGATATTTTAAAAACAAGTATAAGTGTCAAATAGTGTTACAAAAATGTCTGACTATCAAAGCCTTTTACAGAATATTAAATATTAAATATACAAACACAATTCTTCTTTTGATCAAATACCCTGAATTTGAGCTGCACGACGCTTGAAAAAATCTTTGTGTCCACATCACAACAGTATGAGGAAAGGTAGAATATTTTGATTCATACAATGAATGGTATGTTCAGCAAATCACAAAACACAATCTAAAAGCAACAATGGAAAAGCACATTACCTCCTGACAGAACCTATACTGGAAATAAACCTTGAAACTCATACAATTAAATCACATTTTCAGTTGTTACAGAAAAAAATAAAAATGTTTTGATTGTACTCAAAAGTGTGCCATGATTTCTGGTATATAGTATAGTGATAGTGTGAGTGTTTTTAATTAATGATATACAAGAAGTACAACTGGAAATACAATTGACCGCACGTAACTGTGACTGTGCTACTTTGAGACACCATTAAGTTTTGATAATTGTATTTAGATTTGCATTTGTATATTTGTATTTGTGGACCTAACTTTGTAGATTTCGACATAGTTAATTTAATGTATACTAACATTTGTCCACTAAACATAAGTTAATATCATTTCAAAAGTATACTTAAAAACACTAACTTACATGTACAACTCGATGTACAATGATGTCTCAAAGTAACAGTAAAGTAAACTTACCGGTAAGTGTGGTTAAGTATATGTTAGGTTATAATACTTATTGTTAACAACCAAGTATCAAAACAGCAAACTTTTTGTACATTCACATGAAAGTATTAGTACACTACAATTAAGTACAATTAAGCATACTTTTTTCTTTTTTTTTTTACAAGGGTATTCACTATGCATCTGTCTTTAAGGGTAAAAATCTTTGACAACTTTAACACATATACACATTTAACAGTTAAGTTGATGTTTGATGAGAGGCCTGCAGCACTGGTGAGAGAAGGAAAGTCCTTGTAAGAGCAAGAATCTTCACTTTCCGATTCCATATGAGTTCACTGTACATGACCTCTGAGGACACTCTGTTCTTCAGTGACAGCCGTGGACTCAGAATCCAGTTTGTTCACCGTCACTGTCCTCAAAGGCTTTGTTAGTTAGTCCACCAATGTTTTCATCATAGGGATTCCCCACACCTGGAGATTTCCTACAAACACACAAGCAACACAACATGCCTCAGTTATGCAAGTAATTAGTCTAACATGGCGGAAATAGGTCTCTGTCTCAAGAGCCAACTCACTTTCTGCGCTCTCTGACACCAGAGATGATGAGGTAGATGCCCGCTAGCAGCACGACTCCCATGACCACCCCAAATACCACCAGCCACACCTCCACCGGCTGCTCCACAGGAGGGGTCAATGTTGGTATGATGCCCTCGAACTCCAGTGTCTTGTCATCCAATTGGAAAGCGTTGTTGATTCGGCCTCGACTTAACCTGAGATCAATATCAAAATGTATTTATTGTGAAGGAATTTCCTGTCTCCCTATCAACTCCCGTGGATCATAGTTTTAGAGTTAGTTACAACAGTCTTAGAGAGAGTTACGGCACTCACTGGCCCCTAAGTGCATATGGAAGTCAGAGGGCGAGGTGACCTCTGCTCCAGGTAGTCACAACTCAAAACAGTACCTCCGCCAAGAGACAGTAAATAGCAGCTGCATAGAGGAGGGAGGACCATCACCGAAGATATCAAGGTTATAGGATAATGGTGTTGGGTAGAGATATCGCAGAGGAAACATAGACTTTGTAGCAGAGCGCATCTGGAGTCTATTCATTAGGTTCAAGTGAGACACGGTGCGACCGAGGTACGCATAATTCTCTCTTAGTGTCGCATATTTCTCTGTTTAT
>JBBPCS010000130.1:12459889-12472294 GCA_037974645.1 Hollardia meadi
ACACACACACACACACACACACACACACACACACACACACACACACACACACACACACACACACACACACGGATGACGTCAAATAGCAGAACTGGGGAAATTGAGAGGTGTCATTACTTGGTAATTGAACTAGAAAGTGAAATGAATTTATTTTAACAGAAAATAGCAAAAACTGAAATATATTAACACGTTTTTAATACATTCTGACATCCAAAAACAGTCCGAACTGGTAACAAAGCCGAGTTGAAATATGCAGGTTCAAAGCGGAGTTAAGATGATATCCTTTTATCTGGTTTAAGTGCAGCTTTACAGCGGGAGTGGTACCTGATGAAAGAATAGTCTCCAGATACATGGAAGAGAGCAGGAGGGTCACAGTAGGTCTCATCTCTTGGCACAGGCTCCACCACCCCGACCAGCTCCCTCCTGTTATCACAACAGAGAGTCAGCACTGTCGGCATCATGAAAAGCCACAACACTTGTCTGCAGAGCGTCTACTTTTGATGCCATGACCACATTTGCCTTTTCACATATTGCACAAGCTAACTGGATTATCTGCAGATGTTCCATATAGGCCTCTGCTTACTTCATCTCCCACCAGCGCTCCATCCATTCATCCTTAGTGATGTTCCCTGCAAACACCTGCCACCTCCATTCCTCCAGCATGTAGGTAAAGGGCAGTGTGGCCACGATGGTGAGTGCCTGTTTCAGCAGGAAGTTGATCTCTGTTTCTGCAAAGCAAAAACAACAAAAACGTTGAGTCAAAAAGACATTACAACAACGTTTACAGTGGATTTAATTTATCTTGTTTGGAACATTTCAGTGAGCTTAGTTAGTGTTTAGCACTCTTCATTTACACCTACAGTACGACAGTGTGAGTAAATGACAGGTTGTATAACATCTAGCAGAGGGCCCAAGCTCATGTTATGCTTGATTATCTGGTTTCACTGAAGTAAACAGGTGAATACGGGTGTGACATGGTCTATCCATGTCCGTGCTGAAGCTATTTTTTTTAGCATGCATCAGATCCTTCGTTTAGATTCTCATATTGTAGCGGCACTTTGGTGATTTCCATGGGTTTCGGCCAGGTAAATAATTACATTGGTCTTTGTGGGTTGAGATTTCATCAAATTCTGATTCTGGAAAATCTCAACAAAGCTTTGCTATGGGGCTTTATAACAAGGCTAGGTCAAAAGTTGAGTTTTTGTTTGTTATCTAAGTTTGTAAACTTTATTAAACTTAGATAACAGCGAGCAGGTTGAGCAGACGTGGAGCAACTTCAGCATGTATTCATTTGAAGTTTGGTCTCCACTAACGATCTTAAGCAGCTAAATGCTTTATTATGTTCTCCGGCTACTTGCTAACTGTGTCTGTCTGGTGTTTAGTACTGGGTACGTAATGTACAGTGAATTTTTAGAGCTTTGTTGTTTGCCTGAGCGTGGAAACAACGTTGAAACTTGGGGGCCAGAAAGCCAAAACTATGAAACAGTTGAAGGGAACCGCAGTCAGTTAATTACTCTCTGTGGGTTCATCCCTTCGAGCAACCTCTTTCACACACACATAGACCCCATTTACACACTTCATGTGTCGTCTTGTGTACATCAGATAGCTGTTAGATCTCATCAAAGCTAAGTGTAAAATGCATTCAAGAATATAGATTGCTCAAACCGCCTCTGGTGGCGGTTTGAGCCTCCAGGGGTGGGTTGAGACACAAATTCTAGTCAGATGAAATTCTCTGTCTCATTAAAGCACCAAGGAAAGATGGCTTCAGTGATTTCTACACGTACAAGGAGCATCGAGCTGCTGTAGCATTTATCAGATCTACATGTTTGGCAGTTACCACACAGCTTCAGGAGCACCTCTTTCTAGACTGCATTAAGCTCGGGAAAACAAAGACGGAGTCAGATTTGTGATGTGGACAAACCTATGAGAGAGACTTGGAATTTTGTCAGTGTTATCTACATCAATAGTACCATTATCATAAATGAAGTCAGCAGGCAGGAGATCCAGGCTCTGCAGGTGTTTGGGAGTTGCAGCAGAGAGGGACATGATTTCTCCGACAGCCTCGTGGAAACCCTCGTTGGCTCCGTCCCTCAGGAGGTAGGACAGATTACGGTAAGCCATCTGGTACTGGTTGTGACCCATCTCATGGTGCACTGTGAGGAAGTCGTCCATGTTGACCTTGGTGCACATTTTGATCCTAAAGATATTGCGGGAGAAGTGTTATTGTCAGCAGTTATGGTGTGTGACACAGACATGGCCCGATGCCACATCAGATATACTGCAACAATAAAAAAAAAAAAAAGTCAGTGCAATAATGTTTCTGATGAGTCAGACGTAACAAACACTGAAGCTCAATGTAAACAACATTAATTGAGTCCTTGTTTAATGACAGAATATGTTTTATTCAGTTATGTTAACCCGAATTGACACTTGAGGAGCCAAACAACCTGAGATATATTTTGAATTTGGACAAACTTTAAGTCACAGAAAAGAGTCAGTGCTGGGGCGAACATATGGATTAATATTTGACTTTTGTTATCTTTATCAGCAGGAAAGAATGACTGATTGATCAATATGATTGTTCCAGCAAGTTTATATTTATGGCTCTCATATAGTAATCTACAGATATGTAACTCTTCCCAACACAGCACAAAGAAACCCATATAAATCATCTCACATGGAGATCATAAAATTAAAAAAACAAAAAGCTGCTTTGACGATATATGCTCTCGATCAATCGCTTTGTTTTAGAGTCAGCAACTTCAAGGGAGATTTTCCTCTTTTTCTGATGTGTTTCCTGTGTTTCCTGTGTAAACGTGTGCAAGTGTGTGGATTTATCCTACCTAAAATCCTCTCTGTTTCCCATGTCCCAGGCTGTGGGGTGACAGACCACCTTGCGTCCATCCTCAGGCTTCACCAGCATGGAGTTACTCCAGAAGTTAGGGAACATCTTGTAAAGACCCACAGACTCGAAGAACTTCTCTGCTTCCTTGAAAAGCTGAGTCTCATTCCAACCCTGAAATTTTAAGTTGTAGACAGGTTCAGTTCCAATACAGGTTTTTATGTTGCTTGTTTAATTCCTTTATCACAACATAAACTATATTGTAAAACTTAAAAAAAAAAGGAAAAAAAAAAAGCAGAATAACAGAATCAACTAAATTATAATGTACCTTCTCCACCATAGTTTTGCTGACATCGATATCTTGTTTATCAGGGTAGGGGATTGACAGAGGGTACACGTTGGTCCAGAATCTTCCCCACATATCACCTGAACAATCAACATGAAAAGAAAATCAGTTTTCGCTGACATGTGCTTCCTATAGGAGACCTGAGTCAGATGTATGTGGTTACAATCCGTTCAGAGGTGATTTGGCAATTATGTATTATATCTGTTTCATTTATTTGTCCAGTATAAATAATATTTATCTGTATTGTTACAACAAAACAAATCATTAAATAGCTTTTTTTCCCCCTGAAGGTTAGAATTATGTCTTTACAAAACATAAGAAATTTTTTCAAACTGTCACTGATTTTTTTTTTCTTCTTCTTCCTCTTCAATCATACAAAGTGGTAGTGATGAGACCCGGACAGCAGAGGGAGCCATACGCAAGTTCTGTTTCAATCTTATTGCTCTGAAGCCTGTTTTTACACTTAATATCCTTATTACTAATCACAGCACTTTTGACTTCCAATTTTGTCTTATAGCTCTTCTATCATTTCTATTTTTACTTCTATTCTTCTTTCAGCTTTATATACCTCTTATGATTTGACGTCTGTACTGACATTAATGTGACATAACATATATTTTTCTTTCTTTTGCTGGTGAGGTTATCTCATATTATTCAATATGTTTAATACATAGGCCTATAATAATAATAATAATAATAATAATAATAATAATAATAATAATAATAATAATAATAATAATAATAATAATAATAATAAGAAGAAGAAGAAGAAGAAGAAGAAGAAGAAGAAGAATAGCAATAATTAATTCTAATAATTCTAATTCTAATTACCTAATTCTACGTAATAATGATATATAGGATGCAATATAGAGAGAGATGTAGTATAATTAACTATTCCCAATTAATAAATAAACTATTCCCTGTTATTAAATATCTTCTCTTCTCTCTCTTCGCGTCTTTTAAGGCTTGCTGAATCAGTGACACCTTTCAAAACATTTCTCAATCTCAATCTTTATTGGTTTTATTATTCACGTGTCTCTCTGTGTATGATAACAAAGCTTTAATTGAGTAATTTCACTGATAATGAAGTCAATGACACTGCAGATGTTCGCTTCTCCGATAACTCTGAATGAAATAAGTGGAACGATGATATCAGCAGGGTTAATGTTTGCAGTTTGATGCCTCTAATCTGACCAGTTCTGAACCAAATCCTCAACTTACCCAGCAGGTGGGCTGGCAGAAGTCCTTGTGAATCAATGTGTCCTGCATAGACCTCCATGAGCCTGGCTCTCACATAGGCATGCAGCTCCTTGTATAAGGGCAAGATCTGTTAAAAAAAAATCACAGTTAATCACTTCACACAATCAATAACACATTCTTACTGTCACTAATGTACATGCTCCGAGACGCACAATCCACACAGACGAATATACCTCTTTGTATACTGAACGGACATCGTTCATCAGCTCATCACTGGTGTACTTGAACTGAGCGTCGTCCTCAATGGTCTCATAGTTGTATCTCCAGTAAGCTCCATAGTCTTCAAAACCTGTAAGAGTGTGTGTGTGTGTGTGTGTGTCAGAGAAGGATAGAGTTACCAGCTGTGTGTGTGCTCATCCCATCACACATTATCCTCACCCCTTGACAGTTAAATCCATAATGTTCCTTGATAAAATATCTCCACTGGATCAGATGGAAGTGCAGTAATTATTTAAGCTACATTTAGTTTCCATACAGAAGCATCAACACTAAGGCCATCTTCACAATTATAGTGTAAAACATAACTACATCAAGTGGCAAATATTCTCTGAGACGTCTCACCATTTAGTTTGGAAGCTTCATTCTTCAGATCCACGTAGTCTTCGTACAGAGGCCTCATCCTCTTCCCCACCTCCCTCCTCCAGCCCTCCCACACATGCAGGCGCTCGGCGTAGTTACGGCTGTTGGCCATTACATTTTCCAGGCCTGTGAACAGAGGAGCACGCAAGTCAGTGACCGAGTGCATCTCCGTCTTCTCATCAAATCCACAAAAAACAAACTGCAAGGAGAACATTTGCGCTAAATGTACACGTAATGTACATTTACTCAAGTACTGTACGAAAAGTGATACTTCTATTCCACTACATTTCAGAGGGAGCAATTGCACTTTTTACTCCTCTACATTTATTACACAGATAAAGTTAGTAGTTTGTTCAAGATTTTACATGTAAAACGTGATCAGTTTATAAAATATGCCCTGTTGTAAATCAAACTCAAAGTTCCACTTTGAAAATGTAAATGCTGTTTACTTTTGATCCTTAAAGTACATTTTGCTACCAATACTTCTGGTTTTATTTAAGTCCTACAAAAGTACCAAGTATCAAAGGAAAAGTATTTGTTCTGCAGAAAAAATGGCCTGTGCCTGATATTACTACAGTGTATGAAAGTGTTAGATTTTTAAAACTGATGCAACAAAGTGTACGCAGTATTTTTCTGTTGTAGTCAAGGTGAAGCAAACTACTTAACTAATTTATATAGGAGTTGTGTACTTTAGTCCAGTGGCTCCCAACCTAGGGGCCAAAGAAAAAACTTATTTATGCTTCAAAAATCTATAAATAATCAATTAAAAAAAACCAAAAAACCTGTTCTCTATTCTAATCAGAGAAGTAACTTGTAACTCTAGCTGTAAGATAAATGTAGTGGAGTGAAAAGTACACTATCTGATTCTAAAATGTCGTGGAGTAGAAGTATAGGCATAAAATGGAAACACTCAAGTAAAGTAAATCAAAATTGTACTTGAGTAAATGCACTTACAGCAATTATTTTCTACTGGGGGAAACATGTATACAAACCTGTTTTTTGTTCAAAGTTAAAGAACTACACATGAAGTGTTCGCAACAGAATCCCCACAATGGATTGCATAACCTAATTTCAAAAAACTTCAAAAACAGACATTTGTGACTATGTTAATTATAAACTGCTTTATCTGAGTCGCAGACAGCAGCGGGCAGCCATGTCACCATAACGGCTCCTTATTAATACTGTACCTGGCTCCAAAGTCTGGCAGTTAAGGGGGTCGTCCATGAGACACACAGTCGCTGTGCTGTAGATTGTACTCATCTCACCCATGACCTTACTCAGCTACAAACAGATTCAAAAGAGAAAAAAACACAAAGATACAATATTTAGATTAATCTGCTCCAGCTGCACAGTTCAGATTTTCCAGCTTTTACAAACATGAGAATTTTTTTTTATTTTTATTTTTTTAAACAAGACGCATCCAAACACATATCTATAACCATTTAACAGGGAGTAATTGTCCTACATGTGCAGCTTTAGCCTCTGATAGGACAGCAGAGCCTTTGTCTTGTAGGGAGATGAGCTGTAATTTGATTATTGGATCCTTGATCTCTTTGATGGGGAATTCTTGGGACTCTTCTGACATGTTGGTATAGAAATTGCTCCAAATCCGCCCCTCTTCTGACTGGTTAGAGTGAAAACAGACACACCAAAGTTATGGAAACCAGTAACCACATCTGTTTGTTTGAGCATTGGTCAGTCTGCTACATGATCTGCATTTTAAATGACTGCTTGAATGCTCACCAGCTTCTCTGAGTTCTCCTTTGTGATATTCGTGTTGTAGGCCCATGATGCCAGCGAGTACTCGTACATACGCCGAGTGGCCTCCTCGTCGAACCTCTGCAGGAACTCCCTCGCCTTGTTCTCCACATCTGACTGGGCAGAAACAGCACAGGACACAGCCAGCAACGCTACAAGAATCCTAGCAGACATCTTGGCTGCTTCAGACACACAGACTAACTCTGAGAAGGAAGGACACTGTACTGTTATACAGTTTCAACAACCTTCGTTGCTGCCTTGGCCTTTGGACAGCAGAGTCATAACTGAGGGTGTATCTGAGTTTTCATTTACAGATAGGGTGTTTCACAGGTTTAATGGACGTCACTGGGCTGTCTTCACATACTGTAAGGGGGAGGCCGCCCTTCAGTCGCAAAATAGACACATCATCCTTTTTTGAAAGGTTGGTTATATTTATCAACAAGATAACAAATAAATCAAAATCATTTGCCATAAAATTAAAAGACTGCTGAAAATGAGAAACAAAGCAGGATGACCAATGTATGAACTGCAATAAATGTGTCTACACAACTGTGATAATCATCCTGCACCTTAAAGTACATAAAAACAGCTAAACAAAAAAAATAAAAATATTTTCCCTTAAATGTCCTCTTAAAACACTTTAAAAAAAAATCTTTTTCCGAATGATGGAATTTGTTCTGATATAATTTTATCTTTAATTTTTGGAGTTTATGTTGACATTTCATTCCTTAAAGGTTTAATACAAATCAAGTTCTTATTGTCGCCGTTACTAAAAGGAGAATTAAAATACAATCTGTGAAACAGTATTTGGGGAAAGAAAGTTTCTTTGCTCATGTGTACTTACTACTGTTTTTTTCTCCAAGTGTCATATGTTCAACAAACGTGACCCTTCTTGGATAAAAAATGTCAAGGAAACAGGAAACAAAAGCATTCTCAGACCTCCTTATCTGGTTGGTGGAAGAGGATTTTCCAGCTGCGTATAAAATGCAAGTCATGCACTGATAAGCCCTAAATGTTGACAAGCAATCAGCCACGAGGGCAAGGTTAATTATTTACATTTGCCAACAACAAAAATATTATTTAATTGTCACAAATCAATCCATAATCTACTAAAACATCAATAAACCATTATTTTTGTCATTTTAACTACAGCAACATAAAATCAGTCTGAGAAATACTTCAGCCTTAATTCATCGCATTATGTCTTAGGTTAACACTCATTAGTGTTCGGATCAACGCTTCCTTTTGGACTTTATTTATTTATTTATTTATCTTTTGTGGTGCTTTAGGAGTGCCAATTGGTCATGTTTCCTTCAACAGATACACTCAAAGGCCTTTTTTTTCTTTTTCTTTTTACATCCCTGGGAACATTATATTGATGCAACAGTGCCTTCCTGTGGAAATAGTCGGTACTATTGTCAAATCAAGTTGGTCTTCCTGTTGAGCAATAATTACACATTCCCATAAGTACTTTAAAAGCTTTATTGGTGGCTGTAATGGTTCCTCCAATCCATACTAGCCGTGTCCCAGTAAGCTAGAACAGTGTGACAAAGGCCAATGAGAGTGGGACAGTCTACAGTACCCTGTAATAAAGTTTAGTAACATCATGTATTTCCCAACATTCACTTGAATGAAGGGTCTGATCAGCCAGAGTGATTGAAGAGATGTGTGGGCGTGCAGAGCCTTTAGTTTGCAGTGTGACTAAAAATTCCATCACATTAATATAGTGGAGTAAAACGTACAATATTTCCTTTCGAAATGTAGAAGTATAAAGTTGCATAATGTGAAAATATTGGCTAAGGAAAGTACAAGTACCTCAAAATTGTACTTGTACTTGAGTAAATGTACACAGTTTCTTTGCACCGTTGCTGAGCTCACTGTCAGTTGACTTCTCATATGTGGATTTGAAGAAAATGTCCTCTAGCAACACATTCATAATCTTATTCGATCTCAAATATGCAATTTGTAGAATTTTAAACAATGATCACCATGTCTCACATTCATGATAAAGGGAAAGAGGGTGAAAATGTTCAGTTTATCAAAGAAATGCATGAAGGATTTCACCTCGTCTGATTGTACAATATTGTTCATTCTGATTAAAATGAGTTTTTCCAGGCTTGTTATAAACCATCACTGTGCAGTATATTGTTTGCTGGGATGCAAATATGGAACGTTTTGCAATTTGGAGCGGGCTTGTCTCTTTGGCAGCTCAGAGTGAGGCCCGTGATAGGCTACTGTCAATCTGTGCTGCCTCAAATTTGCTGCAACAGCAAGTTTATTGCAGACCTGTCTATCTGCAGACTGAGCCTAGCAGCTATAGGCTAATCACTGTGAATGAAATACACAACAGCCAGGCTTAGCATCCTGGAAACTCACATTCAGCAAAAAAAAAAAAAAAAAAAAATCTGTTCACTGGATACTCTTCAGTTACAGTATAGACTCCTGCTGTAGGTGAACTTTTCAGACTTTACAATTTAGAGACTCAGGATTTGACCAGGAGGATAAAGTGAAATGTGCATTACTTTATGTTCTGCTGGTTTAATGTGTTAAATTGTATTTTGTCCTGAAATGATGCCTATAATTATATAGACTATAGTACCTTTCACCCAAAAATGACAAATCAGTCATCATTATTCACCCCCATGCTAATGGAAAGTCAAGTGAATTTTCTTAGTTCACAAAAAAATATTTCTGGAGCTTCACTGCAAAACAGTGCTGAAGCATTTTCCTAAACAACTGAAGAAGCTGGGGACTCTTTTTAAAACATACAAAATCAACCAAAAATAAGCATACAATGGCTCCATACAGCTCTTCTGGTGTAATCTAAGAAGCAACTTTCCATCAGCGTAGAGGTGAGTAGACACTGATCAAAACTTTCATTTTTGGGTGAACTGCTTCTTTAAAACTGGGTTGGAGTGACTGAAATAGAATGTAACTGATTGTGTGTTTCTTAAATTAACTGTTGTGAGATGTTTTTCATGGCTGGATGATTAATAGCACCTGTAATCATACAGTCTGCCAGCCTGTTGGTATATGTATGGGCGTGGTGACCACAGTCAGTGTGCAGGTTTAACTCTTTCATCATTTGTGCCTATGTCAGACAACAAAATGCAACAAAAATAATAAATAAAAATATATAAAATTACCAATCACTCACAAACTGTTCCTCTAACTTAAGTCATTGTTTTGTTCCTCCACAAGGTTATTTTTCTGGGAGTTCGTCAAAGTCTTCTGAAGGGAGGTTAGCAGCTGGCTGAAAAATAAAATGGCATGGAGATAACAAAAATAAAATCAATAAATAATCACAATTCAAAAAATAAGAACTATTTAGGGTGATGTGGAGGATGAATTCAGGAGTCTCTGAGGGAAAAAGCTGCTTCGTAGTCTGGGGGTACTTCTGTATCTTTTGCCAGACTGCAGCAAGGCTGTGGTTGGGGTGGGCGTTGTCTTTTAGCATCCTTTGGACTTTGCGCAGGCACTTCACCTCACCGATATCACTAATGCATGGCAGATGTGATGTTCTTGGCAGTTTATCAATGTTTTACTCTGAAAAAACAAACAGAAGAAAGGCAGCATTTCCTGTAGAGTGAAGCCAGCTAAAATGGGCCACTTTTTGGTAAATGATATAAGGCTATCAAATAAGCTATACATGATATCTAATGATAGTTTTATAAATTGGCATGGGTCTCTTAAATATTTATTTGTAAAAAAAAAAATTAAAAAAAAGTTTAAAAATATAATTGTTTTGGAAATATGACAGTTGGAGTATCAGCAGCTCAAAATCATGTTTATAGTCAATTTTCATACAACTATGTTCACGTTTTTGAGCCGATGAAGAAGGCCCGGGGTCTCTGGGACAACACATAGCATATTAGGGTAAAACACTGATAATTAATTAAATGATAGCCTTCAGAAACATTACAACTTCCAGATCAAAGGCCAAATCAAATCTTTAGACTCTTTGAAATACAGAGTAAATTTCAGGATTTGTACATGATATTCTATAAATTAAAGTTGAGCCTGGTTGTCTGCTTCAGATTATATCTATAGATCAACTATTTTGCATAATGATTAGCTTTATTGTTTCAGGGGTTGATGTGCAAATATTGAACATTTTTTTCTTATAGATTTAGATTTTTCTCAGTGTTACCTGGTGTGAAGGGTGTCCTGACATGATGAGAAACTTGTGTGTTGATGACTCTTCCCTCTCCACGCACATCCACATAACCGGGTTTTACCTCAGCCTTTCTCATCCTCTCAGCCCCGCTCACTGTTAAGGCCACAGAGCCAAAGCGGCATCAATTCCCGCACAAAACAACCACAGTAAGCCCGGAAAAGTAAGGACAGAACTAAAAATTAAAAGCTTATGGTGTGTATAGTTGTGCAGTTAAAAACGGGCCTTTTCAAGACACTCTGTATGTTGTTGTTTCATGTTTTGTCAACGTTTTGTGAATTTTCTATGAATTTTGCAGACCTCTCCTCTCTCATTGCCCAGGCCTAACGCTCACACTAACTACTTGACATCGTGCTCTTATTTTGAACATGTTAAGCACCGTTTCCTTTTCGCGCTGGCTGGTTTGACGCTGCACGGAGGCATCCCATGATCGCAGACTCAACGCGCATCCTGACGCCACTGACCTGAGCTTCGATGTGTCCTGCATGTGTGTGCATGTGTGTGCGTGTGTGAGCGGGAGTGTGAGTGATCCCCAAAAACCAGCAGCAGGATGGAGGATCTCAAGGGGAATCTGGGAACTTTGGATTGACGCCCGGGGATAACGCGCGGTCGGCCCGAACCTCATCGGGTCTCTCGTGGATTTATATATATTTGGATGTTGTCTGTTTTCCCCTTTTCCCTTTTTCTTCTAGGCAGTGGGAATTTACACTTGGCTTACAACTCCTATTATTTCTGGCGTGCAAAATGCCATTCGCCAAAAGGATTGTGGAGCCACAGCTTCTGTGCAGGCACCAGATCCCCAACGATGAAGGTCTGCTTTTCGAGGACCTGTGTGCCATCAGTAACGTGGTTCTGTCCCGGACCTTGCGACAGCTGTCCGACCTGGCCCGGCACGCCTGCTCCTTATTTCAGGAGCTGGAAAACGACATCATTAGCACCAACCAGCGGGTCTGGGTCCTCCAGAACAAAATAGTCGAGATACAGCAGACTGCCAGTGCCCTCGACCCAAAGAAGGAGGCAGTGCGTAAGTAAACCAGAAAACCACCACGTGTGTAAATCCCTCTCCAAATAATAATAATAATAATAATCTTATGCTTTACACCTGAGCAATGTGTGATTTTATTCATTCATATCTTACATGTGTGCCTTCATGCTTCGAAGGCGCCCACCTCAGAATTTACCCAGCTGCACGCACGCCCGCGCTCTCGAGCCCCCCCCCCCGACATGTGTCACACGGTTCCGTTTGCACATTTTAGTAACAACATCCAGTAACATCGAGAATTATTCTCACAGCGCAGGATTGTGTTGACTGCTTTCATTTGGCGGTCCAGACTCGGATGAGTATGTGTCTCCGTCGACGAGAGAGAGAGAAACAGAGTGTGTGTGTGTGTGTGTGTGTGTGTGTGTGTGTGTGTGTGTGTGTGTGTGTGTGTGTGTGTGTGTGTG
>JBBPCS010000130.1:12474169-12489326 GCA_037974645.1 Hollardia meadi
CTAACAGCGAAGAGCCTGTTGATATAGCAACGCCTGTTGCTACCGATACTGCAGCCAACTGCAACGTTAACAATAACGTCGTTCAAGATGGCCACAAAAGAATGTACTACCGCCCGATACACATGCCAACACGTGAATAAGGGGAGTATTAGCACTTATTTTTTCCACTTAAAGCACTGGCAGTAAGTAACGTAGGAAGTGGAGCTAAAACTGACCTGTTTCCTACTTCTGTCGGCTTGTAGTAAAAAGTTGTGTAAAACAAACAGCTATCAAAATAGAGACAGCGCTAAAGAAGCCTACATGTGACACCTCAGCGGGGTTGTTCATCTACTTGATGGAGGCAGACTAAAAAAGTCTCATCAACTCCTATTACGTTATTTTTTTCTAGATAATGTTGCCCATCGCCCAACGTGCCACATAATTTACTTGCCTGTGTGGCCATAGGGTTTGGGCTCCTAATAGCTAAAAAGCAATTCGGTATTCTTATTTTATGCTATGAAATTGGTAAAGACCTTGTAAATTACACTTACTGCCAGTCAAATTAGAGGGGCTGCTTTCACTCACAAAGGGGTGGGGCCATGACAAAAAAGGGAGTACCCTAATGCGCTGCTCTCATCAACATCAGTATTGGGTTTGGTTAGAGCATCTGTTATACTATACAGGGACTTTCAGGGAAGTAAAAAATGTCATTAATGATTGTTATAAGTAATAGCCTAAATTATACTAATAATCTTGAGATAGTGATGACAAATTCACTTTAAAATGACAGAATTAGATGCTGGTGTATAAAACAGATACACAAAAAATACACAGCAACAACGTTTTTGCTTTACAGTTCTGTTTCCTGTAAACTTGACACTGCAGCTTAGTGTGTTGGTCCATTTTATGTGTGTCTGTGTGTGTATCCAATATGTCTTTCCATGTATGAATGCCTCTCTGATGTTTGTGTGTGTGTGTGTTTGTGTGAGTGTGTGTGCACAATTTGTATGTCCGCCTCCTGTGAAATGCTAAACTGAACTGTCCTGAACTGTTGTCATCTCTGTCTGGAGACCCCATAATCATCACTATTCCCCCAAAAACCTTTGACAGATGGCTGGGGACCAAAAAAAAAAAAAAAAAATGCACGCACTCAGCAATCTCTCTGGGTGTGTGTGTGTGTGTGTGTCCGTCAGTGTCTGTGCACTGAGTACACATCTAGTAGTGTCTCGTGAATCCAGCATGTAGCATAGTTCATGTTCATTGCTGTAATTCCTCAAGAACTAATGAGTAACTTTCCTTCTTGTGTAATACATAAAGATAATCTTCAATAGACTCTGAAGTCTTTGTGCCAAAGAAGCTGAAGGACACAGATGTTAAATTAAAAGAGTCATTAATGGTTTGCAACAAGAGATAGTGGATGGGAAACACTGGAAACATACAGCAGGCTATCTAGCATGTAAACAATTTAAATATAGGTCCTTATTGTCTGCAAAGTTTGTTCCTCATTGGCAAATGACTAAAACTATTTGTGAGAATGAAAACTTCTAATGTAGCAATGTGACATATAGCTGTAACCCATGTCTCGAAATTAAAATAGAATAAATCAGTAGAGCTGAAACGAATAATTGATCAACAGAAAATTAACCAGCAACTATTCATTACCAATTTTTTATCTTTGTAAACAGAATATATCTTGGACTGTTGGTTGGACAAAGCAAGACGTTTGTAGACGTTGGCTTCTGGAACCTTCTGATGGGCATTTAATGTCATTTTACGGACCAACTAATCGACAAAGTAATCTGTAGACTGTAGAGCTTAAACAATGAATTGATTGGTCGATTAGTTGTTTGTTTGAAACCAAGTGTCACCAGTCATTTCCTGAACCTAACCAAGTAGGTTTAGTGCCTGAACTTAATCAAACGTCATTGAACTTTTCCTCAACCTAACCACATGTTTTTTATGCCTAAACTTAACGAAAGTAATGTAGGGCGCGAGCACATCGGCTAGAGACGCTAAAGGGAAGGCTTAGTGCGTTGGCCACGGACGCCAAAGGGTATCTTGCACGTCTGGATAAGATGGAAAGGGCACATGACAAAACATCGTTATCTGACAAGCTAGGATGTAAAACCACGTGTTAAGTTGCTTTTTAACTAAATAATAATAATAAATTTTTTTTTAAACCTATTTAGTAATGGACATTATATTGGAGATAAATTCTTATGATTTATAACTACTTTTTATGGTATGTTAAGTTAAAATTAAAGTCAGTGACTGTTAAACACTTTAATATGACAGTTAGAGACTAGGGCTGCACAATATATCGTTTCAGCATCGACACCACCAAAAAAAAAAAACTTCATTAAAAAAAAACATGTTTTTCCAAAATTGTTCTTTCCCAAAGTTTTAAAGTACCCAAAATGATGAATATTATGATTAACTGCTTATCTGTTGCCACAGTAACAGTTTGTTGCAGTTCGAAACCAAACTCCATACAGCAGAGATGATGCAGTTAATTTGCATAATTAACTTCAAATGAAAGCTTACACATAATTAATCTCAGGTATCTTCAAAACCTTATTCTGCTTAAAAAGTATATCACGTTTGAATTGAGATTCATTTACAGTATTTTGGAGGGCCAAACAGTTACAGTAGATAAAACAAAACAAAAAACAGGCGCACTTTCATTCTCTATCCCTCATTCCCTCACTCACTCAGTGATTTCCTCTCAGCATCACAAGAAAGTCCCACGCTGAGGCTCTCACAGACGGATGTTTTTGTACTTAGCAGGGGTGCTGTTGGCAAAGAGCAGTCATGTTAAAACAGACAGAGATCAAAACAGAGATGCAGAAGAGACAGAAGAAAATAGGAATATGTGGAAAAATGGAGTTCATGATAACAGAATACAAAATAAAGACCAGCGAGGCACAGCAATTTTACAAAGATGAAACCAAGTCATTTTTAAGAGCCCTTGAAACTTAACACTGATTATCAATTTTTTTCTTTTTTTTCTTCATTTTATGCCGGATTACTTAAATTCACACAATATACTGGAACTAGTGGTGGGGCTCTGATGAGTTTAGATCATCGATCCTGAAGGCATCCACAATCTATTTTTCAGGCAAATCAAAGATGTTGCAGTATGTAATGTCCTCTTTCTTCTATTTCCAAACTTCACATAACCTCATTGTCTAGCAGATCCACACTATGGGTACATCCCAATTCCCTCATATTTCCTCGATCTCCGCGTGAACCGGACGTCGTTCTGGTACGCACTCTTGCACGCCGTCCCGTCGAGCAGTTCACGGAAATCTTTTACTGACCGACATGCCTCCTTATTGGATATCAGCTATTGACTGGATGCTGCAGCTGATCGGACTGATCTGATTCATCACAACAACATTGGAGTATCATATCGGAGTGATGAGATAACAGATTAATTACTACCAAGTTTTATAGTGGGTCTGGATGATAAAAGGAGGAACTTTCTTCAGTTATTCGAAAGATTTTTTCTTGTCATGATCTGTTTTTATGGATACAGTTAAAGTCAGAGAGAGTAGAGTCTGTCTTTCAGCCAGAAACACTTTCTACATCGTTTATCATCATTTCCATTCAGTCACATATGAGGCTGATCATTCCTGAGCGTCAGTTGTGATTTTCCCTAATACATAATTTCAACTAGTAAAACGTCATCACACTCATATTCTCGGTTATTAAATAAATAAATCCCAATTAGTATATCAATAAATACAGATGCAAATAACAGATAGGCCTAAATAATATAAAGTGGTTCCTGTGCCTTTGAGCAGGACGCAGTAGGAATACAGAATGCAGCTTGTTGCAGAGTGAAAACACTGCAACTCTGCACTGATAACTAACATAAGATGCAAGGGGCGCAGAGACAAACTCCATCACAAGTCTCTACAGCTGTTAAAGCCGACTGACAGCTGATCCAGTTGTGATCAGCTGCCGCTGTCCTCCTCATTTGGTGTCCTTGCTTCTCTCCATGTATCCTCAATGGGAGGGACTAAGACGTAAGGAAAAGATGCAAGTGAGGGAAACGTGGATGCAATTTAAGGAAAACGAGATGTACCCTATGTGGATAGCTCTGCTGTTTGGACAAATTCCTTCACGTGGCTCTTCCTTGGGTGACATATTATAAATAAAGTGTTTAAATATTGTGTTTTAATGGAGCAAATGGAAAAAAATCATAGGCTATTTCAAGTGTGGCTATAGCCTACAGGACATTTCAAAATTGAGAAAAAATATTGCAATTTAGATAGCAGATTGTGCAATTAAATAGATCATAATATTTGTTTTTGGCCAGATCGCCCACCCCTAACTGGAACTTGCACCTACAAGTTTTGTAGACACGGTTATTCCTCCATTGGCTCAGCAGGGCTTTTACTACCCCTGTAGCCGGGCTGTCAGTTGTTGTAGCCTGGTATTAGCAGATGACGAAAATAGGATGGGAAGCCAATTATATCAATAATGTTGTGACCATGTGCTTGAGCAGGGTTCCAAATATGGACAGCAGAGATTAGGAGTATCAACTGGGGATTTAGGGGCGAAGTATGGACGGCAGAGATGATTTTCAATGCATGGGCTTCTGGATGGACTTAGTAAACTATCAGCATAAGATGGAAACAGATGGAGTCAGAAAAAGCTTAGGAGAGGTTGTCTGCTGCTTGTTTAAAAGGACTGAGCTGCTCTTAAGGAGTTCCTTAGAAACAGATTGTCTTTTGTAAGAACCTTAGTACCGTAAAGAAGAGCCAACCTAATTGGACTACAAGCAACCCCTGCCTTAAAAAAAAAAAGTCAACATGCTCACCATACTGTGCAGGCATATGTGTGTGTGAGAGAGAGACAACATGAAAGTATGTAAACATGCATTGTAGATTAAACAAAATTTTAAACACGCTTCTTTCCAAATTAGAAATAAATCATGTGTTTATTAAAGAAACTTGCAATTGGTTGAATTCCATGGCTGATAGTGTATTAAGGCGAGGTAAATTAATCCAATTTCACAGCAGGCTGGTGAGAGGTGAGGACAGCCAAGCCAAAGCTGCACTAATTAGCCATATATCTGTCACTATCAATTGTATCAGGGAGCCTACCAAAGCCAACCACTTTCTTCTGCATCGCACGCAAACACATGCATATATGTACACAAACACACAATCACTCCTCATAAGTACAACCTATTTTCTTTCATAAACAGGCACCCCCTACCCCCTTTTAAAACATTTTGTAAAAAACCCACTGATACAGTATTAGGATTTCATACATGAGTCCCTCACAAAGGGTGCAGTGAGAAGTGACACTATAAACATAACAGTGTATAAGTATGTCCTGTGTGCAGGCTTTGCATCTGTGTTGTATGTGCTGTATCCCGCGTTATGGGCGCGGTAATGTACCCCTGGATGACAGGTCAGAGATGTGTTAGCTAAACGCTGCAGGCAACCACAGATGTTACAGAGGAGGGGTGAGGAGAGGAGAGGAGAGGAGAGGAGAGGAGAGGAGAGGAGAGGAGGAGAAGGGAGAGGATAGGTGAGTTTGTGAAAAAAATGATTGAGTGTATGATATTGTTAAGTCATACCGTAACAAGAGTATACAGACAAGCTAGCAGCTCTGCGAGTTGGTACTTGCACATGCTAACATTCTTACAATGGCGATGTTAACACGCTGATGTTTAGCTATGCTAACATTTGCTATTTAGCTCCACACATGCTCCAAACACAAAGTACAGCTGAGTTAGATGAAAAGTGAAAGAGTCACTAAAGTTATTCCAATCGATCCTGACCCGCACACGATTGTTTGAGCCAAATATCATTGCAGTTCATTTCATATTTACCTTGTGCTGGCACTAGAGGAAAAGTTGAGGTATCACCAACATGATGCCATTCATGCCATGGCCATTGTGCAACGTGATCTCATGGGAGCCTTTCAAGGCCAAGTTGGGTGTCATTTCACTCATTTTAAGCTTTTTGCCTGTCATTTAACGCCGTTTTAGACATGCAGGGAATGACAACGTCAGGTGACTTTAGTCACGTGACCTACGGTCGTAGTTTGGTTAAGTTTAGGTATTACAACTACTTAGTTGGCTTTAGGAAAAAACAAAAACATCATGGTTTGGATAAAAATCAGTTTAGTTATGTTACGTAAGTCACGTAACTTATGTTACTTATGTGACGGAAGTTCAAAACATTACTAACGAACATGAATTAACAACGATCAACTTTCGGTTTCACACAGGATGCGAACTTTAGTCTCCTGGGTCAAGAGCAACTGCGGATTTTCTGGCTCGTTGCTGTATACTACGTCATCATAGATTTCTTTTATTCGCATTCGCGCCTAAACATTAACGAGACAAACCTGCAGACGGCGTTAAATGACACGCAAAAGGCAAAAAAAATGCGTTTTGATAACACGCAAAATGACTTAAGACCCTGGCATCACTTCATACGCAGACGAGAACAAGTAGCCTACCAAATTTAATGGCTGTTCAACCAATAGGATGGATAGGATAAAGAGTTGTTTATAGAGAACTAATACTCCAGATACAACATGTGTGAAATAATTACAGTATCCTGATAGATTCTGCACCCATTCTATGATCTAGTAATTATCACCACACAGTTGAATAATTACAGTAGCAAGAAATTACAATTAACCGACTGTGTGACTTACTTCCCAGCACTATTTTGTGTGTGTATGTGTGTGTGTGTGTGTGTGTGTGTGGGCGGGTGCGTGTTACCCAGCAGATTACTCCACTGAGGCCAAGTCCCTACAGATGACATGTGATAGCAGATTAATAGCCTAACATATTAAAGTCACAATCCCTATTATTTCCCTTTCTATCAGTGCTTAATCAGTTAATATCTAACAGTTTCTATTCACTATTCAGAGTTCCTCTGCGTCACCTTCAGAATAATTTAAGTTAATCACAGTGAATTGCCATATGGCAAATTTTTATCAGCATTATGTAACTAAATGTGCTGTAAAACATCAAGGAAATTTTAAGATTGGTTTTTATTTTATGCTTGCACAGATCAGGGAAAATGTTAATCTAGACCAACTTTAAATTGGGTATGTTTGGAGGAAACTGTCCTCCCAAGTAAGAGACAACATGTGACAATATGTAAACAAGAGCATATGAAATACTAGGAAATATTGTGAAATTGTTGAAGACATTAAGTTCACACAGAGAGGAGGTTGGATGAGTCAACAAAATATCAGACTTTGACATGGTAGATTACTGTGTAAACTTTACAAAGATGCTTTTGTGCCTAAAACAACCTAATAAAATGTTTCCCCCCATTTAAATTTTTTTGTCTTTATCCCAATGAACCGAATCCTCCTCTCTGTCAAATATTGAGGCGATTAACAGGGACTGCTTACACAGTAAACCCAATGTTATTTCATTTCATTACAAATAGGTTGAATGTTTAATAATATTCAGTTTCAAAGTCTCAATTGTGAGAAAAGCCTTTAAAAAAAAGCTTCAATTTGTTCATATGAGTGAAGACTGTTTAATGTAAAGTTATCCAAAAGACTTGAAGTCATAATCATGTTTTTTCTTGGTTCACCTAAACCAAAGACAGTTCAGGAACCAAGACGCCTCACTGACGAGTTAATCACTGCCCCGCCCCGAGCGGCAGGTCTGAGTGTATTAATTCTTATGGGAGAAATGAATGTGATCACAGTTTAGGGCTGATTTTTTTCATCCCTTAGTCACCAAAGTAAAAATGGGACCAATTTGTCACAAGCCTTCTGAACATATTGACATTAATTTGGCATTTTCAGAAAAACAAATCAGGAGAGAATTAACTTTGTTCGAGACTTGTCTCTGCCTCAGCAATACACCATCGCGAGATCTGGAGATCTGTAGCGAACATATTAAGCTAGCAGATAGAAAGGAGCGACAAAATAATACAAACAATAAATTTATATCTATATCTAATGTTGTGTTGTTTTGACATGGACAACAATAGCCCTCAGTAATGTCTTAATGTGTTAAAAATGCCCAGTGGGGATGGGCAGGATAGGCGACCGTGCCCACTTAGGAGACCGGAAGTATGCACCATTTCATACCATTGGCGTAGCTTGTAATGTGGTATCATACAAAATGGCCTACTAATAAAACAAAGACTGGAAAATGTTATTGTTCTTCCTGCACTCGTATTCAGCCAGTGAACATATCAGGCAGGATCTGAGGGGCCAAATTCCTTCCCAGCACCACAGCACGAATGCAAATAAGGCCATTATTAAAAAGTATGTTGTCTAGATGCAGCATATTTGTGACAATGCTGTGTGTGTGTGTGTGTTTGTGTTATTTTTAACAAAATATCATCCTACACCCTCTTACACATTATTTCATGAATGCACATGTTAGACAGACAAAAAAAACGTCTCTGATAACGAAGCAAAAAAACCAAAAACAAGCTAGTTTTATAACATTTGAGCATTCCTGAGGCTCTGATTGGGTTATTTGGTGTCAGTTAAATGTGGCACCACTGACGAGAAACTTTTACATTGTATTTAAAAGCTAGGCTGCTATTGTTGAGAGAAAAAAATAGCACAGAGTAGAGTACAGTAATACTGACAAACTTGAATCAAGTGTCCGTGGCCAGGCAAATCAAACCCTTAATCCATGCATGTTAAAGTGAAGCGGAGCCATATGGTTTGCTGTGGATCAGAAGCAGTGATCCTGAGGATGATATAGCCCCAGCTGAACCTTTGTGCAGGGCATTTACACCATCTGATGTTTATCGTTGCAGCGTGGTTACAGCCTGATAGCACTGATCTCACACAATCACATCGCTCATTATCACATATGGTAAACGGCTTTATGTTAATGTAGTTTTGGCATGTTGGTGCTTCTACCGCTGAAGCTCCAAGAAAGAGTTTAAAACATTTTAATTTAAAAACAAAATAAAACAGAAATTATGTCTAGATGAGCGATGCTCTGCTTATTTATTCACTGAGTTTAATAGGTTAGTGAGTTTCTTTTCCTTTATGATCCTGTTTCACAAGGTGAGATCTCTTGCAAGGGGAGCCCAGATCCTTTCTTCTCTGTACACACATGTATAAAAGATGTCACACAAATACATTAAAACATTTACACACGTTCACGCACACACAAAAACACGCTTAGACAAACACAGATGTACAAATCCATGACCACCACTTGGATGTCCCACAGAAACTGGCTCTCCTCTCATCCTCGGGATAAAAAGGGGAGATAATGCATTATACATTTTCTCCTGTCTTCAGCTGCTCATTATAGTATGCTCAGCACCCCTGCCTAAAAACAGGTCGTTTCTAATGAGACGTTGCTTTTCATTCAAGTGTAACTCTGAAATGATTTTCCGCTTCTCCCATCTCAGACAGACAACGCCGATGTGTAGCCACAATGACCAAATGGTTTACTGCAGTTGTTGGAGTGCATTTTTTCTTCTGTAATGTCAGATTAACATTTAGGACTGCAGTGAACGGTGCGCTCATTATTTATACCCCATTACTGTAGACTCTATAGGCTGTTAGGATCTCTTTCTTATTCCGTGAAATGCACTGAAGAGGTGAATCCAGGTAAAAGCCATTAATCCGCAGTGATTTATTACAGTAAGTCTATACCCATCAGATGCAGATAAAGAGAAGATGATGAATTAGGAATGGATTTTTAAACTTTCGGATTATTAAAATTCACATTATGCAAAAGGAAAGCTGCTCAGTGACAGTGGGATGTGTTATTAAGGTCAACCAGGAACTATCTTGTGTTTTACATTACTCAATATTCAGAACATTTCATGCACTTACAGGAGTACTTGCTCTCTACTATGGACCAAATTCTTCAAAGGTTTCTATTGTTATGATATGAAATGCATTCAGTGTGCAAAATGTTTTAAGAATAATCCACTATCAAACATGTTAGTCCCTACAGAAAATAAAACAAAGGCTATGCATGTAATGGCAGTTCATGATGACCAAATGTCACCTGAGACTTTTGATAAAAAGGGAATTGTTGGCTTTATGTTCACAGTTCTTGAGTTATACATGTGATTTTCATTGTATTCAACAGACATGCAAACAGGTTAGTGGTAAAAAAAGAAAATCAATGTGTTGATAGAGAAAACTGGGTCCAACTAGGGGGATTCCGAAGGTAGGCATCATCCTTGAAGAATTTTTTTTTGTTTGTCAATTTTTCCAAATCTATGCATCAATCTGGTCAACTCTAAAGTGAAAATTTAAAGATGAAATAAAAAATTATGTACCCACAGTTTGTATCAGCAGGTTACAATTCCAATTCCCAAAAAGTTGCGATGTTCAATGCCATAATTTGCTAATGTTTTTGACATGCACTCAATTGAAAACAACCTCATCAACTTCATTGATGTTTGTAAATACATGTATATTATGAATTTGATGCCAGAAGCATGTTTCAAACAAGTTGGCAATAAAAGACTGAGAAAGTTGTGGAACGCTCAAAAACACCTCAAGTAAACAGGTTCATTGGTAACAGGTGTTAGTGTCATGATTGAAATGAAAGGGGCATCCTCCAAAGGCTCAGTCGTTCACAAGCAAGGATGGGGGAGAGGTTCACCACTTTGTGAATCACAAGGATCTTACAACATGGGGTAGGGAACACTTTGTAAAACCATTGTAGGTAAAAAATAGTTTGTTTGTAAATGTTTGTGTTCTGTTTTATACAGTAGTTTATTTATTATCCGTTATTTTTACAGTTGGATTTCTTCTGTTGGAGTTTTGAAAAGCAGGGCATCGCTTTCCCCTAATTCTCTAATTTTGAAAATAATACAAGAAGCAACACAAAACATGTCATTATAACATTTAGCATTACCTATACTATTGTAGCGTACTTACTCTTTACTCTTATGTGATTCCATTGTTTGTCTTCCTTGTTTTGCAAGCTAAAGTAACAGAAGCATCTCAGCTGTCCATGTTTATACTTTTTTGCAAGACCAACCAAGTTTTTCCATACATTTAGAATCTAGAATCAATGTGGCTGGAGTGTAGTGAGTATAGGTCAGGGTGATATGTAACCAGGGCTGTGGTTTTAAAGCCTTTGAACAGATTGAGACAGTAGATTCCTTGCTTAACTCCTGAGTAAACAGATAGACTGGATAGGACTGCCACTGATCTCGTTATGTTGTGTTCTTTTGTAGGAGAAGCAGGATTGAGTTTAGACCTTGTTAATATAGCTGCATTAAAGCCTGCTGCTGGGTGGTTGTACATTTTCCCTTTTTCTTTTCTTGTGAGTCATAGCATTCAACATTTTATACTTTGATGTTTTGATTGAAAGTACTAGGAGTGATCATTTGCTTTTGCCTATTCAATGAAAGGCACTGCAAGATTTCTATGTCACCAATTGTAAGCTAACCTCTCCCTGCTAGTGTGTGAGTGAATGATGATACCAGGTAGGGATTGCATTTAATATCTGTGGAGCCGATGGTAATGATTTACCTGTAACCTCACAATTTTGACCCCATTTACAGTAAGTTACTACATGCGCCCGGGCGGATCGGATAGCTGCTGTAACTTAATGGATTAAGTGTAACTTAATCCAAGAAGCATTCAAGACAGATTGCAATCCAATGCCTGTCAAACTATCTCCTGAGGTCGTTGTTATTATTGCTGACAGATGTTTAAAATGAGTAGGTTACTCTCTGTCTATTTTCATGAATATATGCATGGTCTGTCTCCTCTGTCTCTGTGACTACGGCAGCTAAAGTTAAATCTGAGATGCACTACACCGACATCAAAGAACCAGCAGCGACTCTTGCGTCGCCTCATGTCGCCTGTCAGGGCCAAAAAGTTGCACTTGAACACACCGTAAAAACTGGAGTCGATGGCCAACTGGCACGTACGTACGTCCCTGCATGAGAGGAAATAAATCTCCATACCAGCAGGTAATGGTAGTCTGTATTCGGTAGTCTAAAAGGAAAACCAGAAGACCTAAGACTCCTGATGTACAAATCTTTGTTTCTATGATTAAGCAGCGTTGATGTTGCTTTTGTTACTTTAGTTTCCGTTCTTCTCATGCACTTATTCCCTTAACTGAACAGCCAATCAGAGAGATTTCTCATACTGACGTGCTCCGCCGCCGATTCAACATGCTCAGTTGGCTGAAAAGCCGCCGACAAGAGCCAACTAGTGCTAACAGTGCGGGACCCACCACAAAAACTTGGGCCACAGACGCTCACCAATGGCCCGAAACTGTCAGCTTGGTGTGTCAGGGCCCTTGAAGCTGTTGTGGAGTTTCAATAGTAGGACACGATGTTCCCAGTTGTCATAAAAACATATATATTTGTGCTCACTATAAGGGCTTCTCGTCCATGTTGTTTAAAATGTTAAGACAGAAAGTGTTGTGATATGATTGCACTATGCTGAAAGTTCTTGACACTCTCAAGGTCCATGCAGTAGCTGTTCTGGAGCGTTAAGTAAAGTACTACTTTCATTGTCAAGAATGAACTCACAATTGAATGTTTAAAAAAGGTAATGTAGCAGAATCAGAGAGATCATGTTTTTAATTCCAGCGGCTTAATTGTAGCGGCTAATGTAGCCTCAAGCAGAGACAAGTTGCAGGCTAAAGAGGTCTAGCAATCTCACTTCTTTCTCCACACCCTGGGAGTTTGTTGATTTTCAAACTTATAGTCTTCAGCCCCAACTGACACGGACTCAAGCGAGACAACTCGAGGCAATTTATCAGACTTTGCTCAGCTCCATGTGGAGTTCCCCTTTATAGATCTCAATTCATCGAAATTGAAGAAGAATTTCTTGGTATGATCAAAACAACAGCTACTAAGTAGACCTTGAAGTGAGATTGTTTTGTCAAATACTTAAAGCCGTGTTATTCATTCCTTAACATCATGGATACTTTCACATGCACATTTTACTCCACTGAAATCTATTTGAACTCTGAGGAGATTAAATGCAAGTGAAATCCCCTGGTGGGGTTTAAAATTTGTGTTTATATCTCCAACTCCTTCAAAGCTGTCAGAATCGTTCAGTAGATTCGGAAGGTGGTTATCCACGCGACCATCCTCTGCCACCTCTTCCCAGACTCAAACTGCTCACTTTGTTTTAATCTGAACTCGAACAGGTTGTGTTGTCATTTTTTATGAAACAGCAAGACCCTTTAAAACTTGATTCAGTAAGTTTTAACATGAATGAGACATTGGTGGCAAACTTATTACATATTCAAAAGGTTAGGTTGGTATGTTTTTTTGAGTGAGCGTGTATGTGCTTTTTGTTCAATGCACCAAACACTGTATTACGTACCATTCCATGTGCTTGCTCGTCTTCTTCTGTTTCTCTAGACTTTGATAGATCACTAGATAGCCAGCTAAATTTGCTAAAAACCTACTTAGCTCTGCAGCTTGCAACAGTGTCAGAAAGGACATTGGCTAATCCCAGGGCTGCCCATAAAGGGGGGAAAAGGGTAAAGCTTTCTGGGGGCCAGCATTTGGGGGGCCCAAAGAGGCCAGCAATGCAAAAATCATGTTCATCCTAATATAAGCCATGACAACTAAATCTTATTTTGAACAAAATACTCACCATTACTCATTAAAAAAACAACAAAAGTAAATATTTTATTTATTGTTGCTTTAGCACACCCTCCTAAAAATGTTTTTTTGTTTTTCGTTTTTTTGTCCGCAACATCAAATGTGGCACCGCAGACGACCACCGACATGACCTGAGAAATTTACCTAAACTAACTACATAGAGTGAATTTCCTCGCGATGACAAGACCTGCACATAAACCAGGTTGCCAGGAAAGAAAGAGAGAACTGGCAAGAGCTTTAGACACAAATAATAGTGACCAACTTTCTTTAAGTCAGCTCAGGAAGCTGCTCCCAGTCAGACTAAAGAGGTGAACGATAACCACAAGGTTACAGTGAAGGAGCCACCACCACCTCCTTTGAGAAAGAGGATGATGTCAATAATAGCTAACATGTTCTGAATGTGTTTATGTTGGAGAGAGAGAGAGCTCAAGCATGTGTTGATATGAAGAAAGCAGATTTGTGGAGGGCCCATTCGCTGGATCTTTTCAGGGGCCCAGCCATTTCTGCATGCGGGCAGGCCTGGCTAATCCTATCACAATGTCTCTGTAACCCACTTAACAGGACAATTATACAATTATTGTTTCATTAATTGTTTGGTTTATAAAATGTCAGAAAATAGTGAAAAATGCAAAAGCACAAGGTGACTCTTCAAATTGCTTGTTTTAACCAACCTAAAACACAAAGATATTCAGTTCACTGTAGCAAAAGACAGCTGAGAAGCTGGAAAAACTACTTGAACAAGTAATTGATAATACCCAGAATTACCAACTCGAAATTATAATGACTTAGGCCACAGGTGTTGCTGGGATAGAGGTATGAAAATTGTTGCAGATCAATAGAACAATCAACTAAATTTATTTATCGTAATTGTTTCAATTATACTTTCGACAGTATCCAATGGCCTTCTTCAGCAAATAGAAGCTAAGAACAGAGACAGAAATAACAGTTGAGAATATTTCACCACACAATGCTGTTTGGATAATAGCCATTGGTATTTGGTCAGCTCAGGTAGTGGAGCAAAGAAAAATGCAATCATCACAGTCGGTTGGCCTCTGGGACGCAGTCGTAGTTGAAGTGCAGAAGGAATAAAGAAGGAGTGGTGAAGGGAGCGAGAGATAAAAGGACGATAGGGGGGTGGGGGGGGGGAGATGATAGGAGGAGATAGAAGAGAAGCAAAAGGTAGCCATTGACTGTGTATGTGTGCATGTGTGTGTAAGACAGTGAGAGACAGAGTATGTTATGTGTGTGAGGGGGCAGTGTGTAAGAGGAGAGCAATAAGGCCGAGGTTCTTCGAGGAGACTCACTCATACTGTCACATCGATCAGACTACAACATTACACACACTCACGCACCCAACACCCTCTCAGCTCTGTCTGCGCTCTCATTCAAGGCACTGTGGAAAATACAGCAAGGAAGTGAAGCAATGAGGCACTGTTTTGGAAATGTGGTTACTCCCCTTTATTTATTTATTTATTTATTTTTACAAAAAAGTTAGATGAGAAGATCGATTCCGCCCTCGTCTCTGAACGATAAATGTGAAGCTCCTGCAGTAGGGAGGGGGGGGGGGGGGGGGGGGGTGATAATTCTATGTTAAAAGA
>JBBPCS010000130.1:12502549-12515503 GCA_037974645.1 Hollardia meadi
ACAGGTGAAACTAATCAGGGCAGAGCAGACAATCACAAGAGGGGGGAAAACTAACAAGACACAGGTGATGACATGCAAGGCAAGGCACAAGAGGAAGGGACTACAAAATACAAAAGGATGCAAACACAGAAACAAACCAGAATACAACACAAGGAAATAAACAAAACCCAAAACCATGATATAAAGAGGACAGCAAGAGCAAGGCAGGAGCGGTGGGAAAATTAGGTGAAACTTTAAACAATGCTGAAATCAAAAGCTTCATTTTGTTATATGCTACTGATCACTTCTTTTTGGGAAATCATTTGTATTGGTGGATTCTCTGGGCTACCATAATTAACTTTGAATCCAGCACTGCACTCTTTTTGTTTTGCTACATCTTTAGGGCTGTGTTGCCATTAGAGATTTAAGATTAGGATTTGCAAGGTACTGAGTTGAGTGGTCAAGGGGGAAACACTGACCCTGTGGAGACCAGTCTAATATCCAATACAGTTGTTTTTTACATGTATGATCGGTGTAGTTGTTGCTGCAGCCTGGCAAAGGACTTTAAAACTACATCTAATGGAATGTTGCTGATGTTTTGTTAGCTAGCCAGGTACTCCAATTCAACCCTGATTCCAGAAAAATTGGTAAAACATAAATAAAAACAATGCAATGATTTGCAAATCATGTTTGACCCAAACTGATTGTTTTTTTGTAAATAAACACTTTGCATTAAATTTGATGCCAGCAGTACGTTTCAAACAAGCTGGGAGAGCCGCAACAAAAGACTGGGAAAGTTGTGGAATGCTAAAAAAAACAAAAACAAACAAAAAACACCTTTTTGGAACATTCCACAGGTGAACAGGTTCATCAAAATTTGGGGTGCATTATTAAGAGAAAAATACAAAAACAGAGACCCTGGACTCTTTAGCAACTTAAATCCAATATCACGCAAGAAAAAGACAGGCATCAACTTCAGATTAAACATTAAATATCCTGTTTTTGTACTGTATTCAAATGAATACAGGTCAAAAAAACAATTTTGAAATCATTTTCAAATCATGGTTTGTATTTACATTTTACACTAGCTCCTGACATTTTCAGACTTGGGGTTCTAACAATATTCTAGGCTTATACATAAAGTTCCAAAAATTTGCTTTGCTACTTCACTTCACTTAAAGAGGGAAAGTTTTTTTTTTTCCTGTGCTCACCTTAAACCTGAGTTTAAGGCATTTACTGTGCATACAAGCATGATTTTGTGGCATCATGTTTTTGGAGCCAATTGTGGTCCAGTATGCAACTTAAACAAGTGTGATGTGAAACATGAAACCTACATACACAGAGAATGGACATTTAGTGTCCTGTGTTCACATTTTGGAAAAAAACAAAACAATATTTGCGTATTCATATATTGTAGATTGTAGAGATGGAAGGGACTATGAGAAGAAAGATCAGGGAAACAAATCCACCAATTTAAGTGTGTCTCAACAACTATGTCAGCACCTTCTACAGACTGTTTTTAAAGAAACACCTTTGTTCCAGCCAGGTTCCAACATTCTTCTTCTCTGTCCCTCTTTTTTCCCTTTATCGATGGTAATTACCCCTCACTACCAGAAATGACAAAGTACTTAAACCGTGTGTTTTGCAGATTTTGCCGATCTGTCAGTTTAATGAGCAGACTAACTCTGCGAAACTAACACAAGGATCTCCCAGAGTTTCCTCAAACAACACATCATTTCAGCTTTTACAGAGACCAAATAGTATTATGCCCAAAGTAACAAATGCCATTATGGTAAAAATATATCTTACATTTATTCCAATTTGTCTTATAACTGTGACAGTTTTATCCTTTACTATAATGTTTCAAATTTAATCTGCCAAGTGAGTTTGTACAGCTGCAGACTCTTTTGGTTGTGTTTTATAATCATTATCTTCAAGACACACAAAGACACAAAGTTTGCTCTGCGGAATAAGAAAATAATTTTATCTGTATGTGACAGTCTCGGGCTGAAAGCTGTGTAATTGTTTATTTAGTGTGAATAAGCTGGCCTGCTGTGCTTCTTTAACCTTGTAGTGTAAACTGGTCGAATGCTGCTGATGTGAGCTCGCTGATTTAATTGCAGGCAAATACGAGCCTTGATCAACAATGAAAGGTTGCCTGGCTACTGATGTACCATGTGGCTTTCAAGGACACATACGCATTTTGAATTCTGAGTTAAAGATGAGATAATAAAAGCTAAAGTGGGTCTGAGAGCCGGTAACAAGAGATGTATAATCACAGGCCTTCTATCTCTCTTTCTCCTCATCTGTAAAGCAAACGTTTTCATCTTTACGAATTAAAGGTTTAGATTGTCAGTTGTACATCACGTGTGATGACAGGTTTGTCGTGTTTTGCTGATATTAATGTATAAACATGGAGGACTGTGAGTGTATGCAGTGTTGTGGTGGTGAGGTGTGTTTAGCTGCCACCTGCTGGTGTGCCATGGCCTTGTCTCATGTTTAATCTACAATATTGACAGAATCAAGGATTGTGATGTGTCTTACATTAAACTTTCTGTATTGTCTTCCGTGTATCAACTTATATTATTATTTTCCTTATTTCCCTTTGTTTTGTGTATTTTTATGCATTGACTGGCTTTAGTGTGAGGCATCTGCCTGTAGGTGGTAAATTGGAAAGCCTGGCCTAGATTACAGTTTTGCCTCTGATGCTGATGGAACAGGAACTGAGAGCTGAACCACTGATGCTGGCATACAAATGTCCCACTGTCTTCAAGCAACAATAACATTGTTGGTATTTTCTTTCTGGAACTATTGTAATGTTATTTGCTCTTATAATTAGTATTTATAATAAGGCCGTATTACCAACTGGACACCCAGGAGCCCCAAAAACCTCTGTTTAAAAGCATTTTAATGGTTTGTGAGTTAATTGAATTAATTGCAGTTTTGTTTATATGCATCACTAAAGGACCTCAAGGTGGAGCCTGCATCATTGTTTAAGGTCTTGTCTTATAGAGCAATCTTATATGTCAAAATGCAATTTTAACACATTTAGTATTTAATATGATGATGTAATCATATTCTGATACAAATACTCTGCCTACCTCTCAACAGGTAGTGTTCCAACACAGATGTACTGTTTAGTTTCTGGGGCTGCAAGCAAAAGTCTATTTTTTAATTTTTAGCGACAACTGTAGACTGCTGTGTGATCTGTACCTGATGAGTTCTTGAGGGTAACTTGGGGTTCTGCTTCCCACAACTCATTTTTTCCCCCCAGACCTGCTAGTTGGTCCATGGTCAAGGGTCTATAAGGTCAAAGATATATTGTTTTGTTCCTATGATTGGATATAATCACACAAGGTTTGTAAGGAGTAGGACAAAATTAGCTTTGTACAGTACACACTGAATTTTAAAATCTCCAAGGCTTCTATTGATGCAAGTTTTGATCAGCAAGGTCTGTCTCAGTTAAACACGTCAAAGAAGAGCACACTATACTGTGCTGTACATACACAATAAATGCTTTACCTTTAATTCGATAATTGTATAAACAAAAAGTTATCAACTCCTCGTATGTAAATACACATACTGTATATGTTCAGTTCAAAACGCTGCCTCAAAAAAGTTTAAAACAACTCAGGAAAAACTTTATGGGCCAACCAGTTGTGGTTTGTTTT
Organism: Hollardia meadi; assembly: GCA_037974645.1. Classification (NCBI taxonomy): domain Eukaryota; kingdom Metazoa; phylum Chordata; class Actinopteri; order Tetraodontiformes; family Triacanthodidae; genus Hollardia; species Hollardia meadi. Next base: position 12,506,200 of record JBBPCS010000130.1, read on the forward strand.
ATCCCTGAGTCATCATTAGAGATGTAATGTGGTTTGTCTCTCTCTCATCTTAGCGGTGTCGAACCTGGATATAGAGAGCAAGCTGTCGCTTCACTATCAGGCCCCATGGCACCAGCAACACAACGTGTTTCATCCTTGTAGCCGACCACCATGTCTGGAGGAGCTGCACAGAAACGCTCAGCTCAGTCTCAGAGCCCTGCACCGAGGTGAGGCATGCTGATTCGCTCTGCACACAATAGCATTAAGTCGTGTACAAATGACATTAACGGTGTAAGTTTCACGCGTCGGTATTTGGGCTTCACAGACGAACAGCAGCGCCAGCGCTCAACAAGTCGGGAGAGAAACAGGGTGACCATCTCTATCTCAGTCGCGCCCCCCATGCCCACCTTCCCCTCACCACACTCCATCCGCCGGCAACAGAGGAGTCGCCTGGCACGAGCGGTGAGGTTGACACACTGTGCACCACTGAAAATATGATATACAACCAGCAAGTCATTACAACATTATACAGAAATACATAACTTTCAATGGCAGGAACTAATATATATATATATATATATAATTATTATTATTATTCGATTGTTTTCCATATCAAGCAGTTCACTTCCCACCCTTTTTAAAAATGTTATTTATGCCTTTTGTTCTTATTAAATATGTGTTACAATAAACTGACACAATATTTTATTTTGATGTTGCCATGCAGCAAGAGAGAGCAGCGAGGGAGCGAGAGTTAGACTATCAACCCAGGAAGGTAAACAGATATTTGTCTATTCTATGTGTACAGTTATTGTTGTGTGTAACATCGTACTACAGCACAACATTAGATTCCACGACAAACATTTTTTTTCTCTTTTATTACATGGTTCTATTGGTAACTGTTTACCGTGTATGGGTATACAATATAGGTCAAATGTTTTGTTTAGAACTTTCATTTCTTTCTTTCTGATTCTCTGAAGGAGAGGACTGTGAGAGAAACAGAGATCCAGACCATTCAGAGAAAAGTAAGAAAATTCACTGACATGTGGTCAGAAAAATTCAAAAATCACCTTTAATTTAATTTAATTCAAGTGGTGTTTTCACGCTCAGCAATAATTGTGTGTTTTCCTGCTGCCACAGGAGAGGCCAGGGAGAGAAGCAGATATTCAGACGGTCCAAAAAAAGGTAAGGAAGCTGTTTGAATGTTGAACTCTCAACTATACCAGACTTCTGCAGCCATAAACTTTAATTTTAGTTTTGTCTAATACAGTTACTGAAAGACCGGGTAAATAAGGTAAACAAAAACATAAATAAAAAGTTTTAAGACATTAGGTAACACATAGGACCATATGATTTTACCATAGTGGAGATTTTTTGAGACAGCTTGAGAGAGAATAAACAGTGAATTGTCTGTCTGATGCGTCTATCATCCTTTGACTTTCCTTTAACCTTTTTTAATTCAAAACTATTGAATCTTTTGGATTACTCATGTCACACCATCTGTTCTTTTTTCTTTTGTTGTATTTTGTGTTCATAGTTTGAGTGCTTTTACTCACTTCACCCTATTGAAAGTTGCATCTTCATTCCATGGAATAGACAGGTATCAAGCATTCGTGTTGTTTTAACTTTTTGTTTATCCTTTATTTTAGACAAATGGTAAAATGGTGGCTGTTTCATGCTTCACATTATCATTGTAAATAATTCCTTTAACAATAATTTATAGTCTGTACAACTAAGTAACACATGTATTAAACACAGAGGACTACTTCAGCACCTACCAAGTAAACAATGCTGCTTCTGTATTTCTTCTTCTTTCAGGCTACCTCAACAGAGGAAAGTGAAGGCGGTGAGGTCATGGGAGGCCATAGAGCCAAGGCCTCAGCCCCCAATGCCCCCTCGACCCAGTCTAAACAGACGAACTGGTCCAAGGAAAACCTTCCACCATCAGATCAGAAGACAAATGCTGATTCTCACGCCATCTCCTCCTGCATCATCCCTATCAACGTCACAGGTAAGATAGTAAGGAAAAGGGAACCAAGCCAACACTGGCTGCATGAAAACCAGAATCCTATCCACTAGACCATCGGCACGTTTCAACATTATGAAACATACAAAATCTACCTGCCCAAATTAAATTTTTACTTTCTCCTATACAAATTGTTCTATTAGCGGTTATCAGATAACAACAAAGATAAATGTTAGTTGTCATGTTTAATCTTTTGCGCCTTCTCAAACAGCACAACACATACGTTTTCCTCTAACGCCACTCAATTATCTATTGTTTCTAGTATAGTTAAAATGTTGCGCTTCATCTTATAAACGTCTTATTTGCTGCCACTTTCTCAGTACTGTGCATGTGTAACTCTCAACGGAGATGAAAAAAGAAACGTGAGATGGCTCACTCCTTTGGTTCTTCCATCATCAGCTCCAGAAAAAATAATGTGTTGAATTCTTTATTTCCACTTGCCCTATTGGACAGTGAGTCGCTAGATTTAATAGCCCAAGGTGGCATTTTACTTGCCCCACACAAGCAGGCGATCCTTATCGTTGAGCCTTGATATGACTGAAGACTGTCATGTCGAGATGTTGGTGATTTCAAAATCTATTCAAATAATTTTGGCATCGAGTGTGGGGCTATATCTTTCTCTAAACATGGACTGCTACCGTGGTTAGCACCTCTCCAACATTGGTGTGCATTCCTCAATTCTCTTTTTGAGCCCTGATATGAGAATTTGCAGTAAGATGATGACATCATTTGAAATAAAGAACATAGCAAGCATCGTTAACCACCTCTGTGCAAAGTGACACATACTCATGGCTCATGTATCTCAGATTAAACTGTAAAATAACGCAGTGCTGATCAAATATGAATCAAGATTCTGCTACTGCATAGCCTCAAATGTTTTCAGAAACATATTTTAGTGTAAAGATTTACCAGGCTGCCATGTTCAAAACAGATGTGGCCGAGCACAGGTAGGGTCTCACATGTACCAACATGCACAGGAGGCCAGCTCGACTACCAAAACAAAGAAAAGAGAAGCTCAAATTACAACACACACAGAGGAACCGTGACATCATTCTTTCATATATTTTGCATAACAAATAGTTGTTTGCTGCTATTCTGATGATTCTATTACAGTTAACAACAGTATAAATAAACATATTAAACTTTAGCTTTCTGTATGGCTTATGGCTTCGGTGTTGTTGTTACAGGGGTTGGTTTTGACAGGGAGGCCAGTGCTCGTTGCTCTCTAGTCCATTCCCAGTCAGTTCTTCAGAGGAGAAGGAAGCTGAGGAGGAGGAAGACAATCACAGGAATACCCAAAAGAGTACATCATGACATGGGTATGTTATAGAGCACACCTGCTCATTGGTGGAAAATTCAGCTGTATTTTATTAAAATTTATCAAAATTTTACCAATTGAATTGTAAGGTCCAGGGACATAGTGACTAATAGAGCCATGAGTCCATGATGGCAAGCTAAATGAGCAGCAGCAATCACATGCAGACGAAAATATTGGCAGACCAAAACTGTACTAGCCACTTGTGAGATTCCTTCTGGTTCAACTTTGACCTTTTTAACTGGAGTTATGCATGCCGTTTTATAATGCACTAGACTATTGTCATGTACACTTGTACATTTCAGATGCTTTCACTTTTGTTTTTGCATCCAAATAATATGGTTTCATTAAAATTGCTTGACTGTGGATTTGAATCATGGAGATCACAATTCTCAGCAATATAAAGATAGTGTATAAAATGTTTTCCATTACCTGTATAATTAACGGTCAAAGCAACAAAAATAAGATTATGTTGTACTTGTTTGGTTATCTTTACCTTATATCCTCTGAAACAAAGGTCTGTACACTTAACGTGCTTTGTCTCTTTGCATTCAGACTCAGATGAATCACCTGTAGCACGAGAGCGCACTGTGATCATCCACGCCAACCCCCACCAACTCTCTCTCTGTCAGGAAGACCTCTCAATTAGTGGTCGCCTCCATCACACTCGTGACTCTGGCTGCCAGACAGATGATTTCCTTATAGCATGTAAGTTTCTGAAAATGAGAATGAAATTTCTGAAAAAGTATCTTTGGTTCTTTATTCCAGTTCCTTTTAGTTATCAGGCACCTATTTTTGTGATATTAACTAGGACAAAGAGTTTGCTTAAATTAAATTAAAAAATGCTTGACTTTGCAGTTATTACTGTGATTATTTGTAGGTTAATGTTTGGATCTACTTCTTCTTAAATAGCTTCCATTGCTTAATTTGAACAGGTCAACCATGTGAAGGCGCCAATAATATCAAACCAGTAGTTTCATCTTCAATCTAGAGCCACCAAACTGGAATTCATTTTTTAAAATTATGCCAACTTGGTATCATCCTTATGATCGACATCCATGTGAATTAACAAATGTCTCCCTCTATTCCTATCTCTCTTCTGTCTTTATCTTTTCAGGTACAGCTGCCCCCTCCAGAAGGCGTATCAGAGCTCAACGTGGCCATCAGGGAATCCCTGCCTCTCTGTCCCATTCAACAGGCAACATTTCTTCCCTGGGTGACCAGTCAGACTCCACATACACCAGTGTTGCAGCCCATGGTGGGCGCTTGCGCTCACGTAGCCTACCACGAGAGGGTGGACGTCTAATGGACAGTGATGAGGATGATGATGACAATTATGATGATGATGATGACGAAGATGAGGAGTTGTCCCCATACGAAGCTGAGGACTTCATTCCGGCTGGCCCTAGTCCAAGAATGAAGATGATGATGATGAAGGATGAAGAAGAGAGTACAGATGACCAGGCAGCACCTGAGCCACTGCAACTTGGAAGCCTAAAAAGGCTGCAGCGATCTGGGGAAAGAGACAGAGGGGGTGGGGGAGGAGGAAGCCCAGAGCATAGCTGGATGGAGAGGGGCCGTTCTCGCTTGCCCCGCAAGGCTGATATGGGCAGCTGTGAGATCTCATCGAGTTCAGATACTTTCAGCAGCCCTATTCACTCTGTGTCTACAGCAGGAGTTCTAGGCAGCCATGTGGACCACAAGGAGGACCACCAGTCATCGAGCGGGAACTGGAGTGGTTCCAGCTCGACCTGCCCTTCTCAGACATCTGAAACCATTCCCCCACCCTCTTCGCCACCACTGACAGGCTCATCCCACTGCGACTCAGAGCTGTCACTCAACACTGTGCCCAATGCCATTGACGAGGGATTCTCCCTGGATCCCTCATACCACTCTGACCTCAGACCCCAGGGCCAGGGCCACAGGTCAAGCTCGTTCACATCCTCAGCCACAGACCAGCTGGACGATGCAGGGGTCAGTACGGCCAGTGAGGGGGAGTGGACGTACCCTCCAGACCAAGACCAGACTGATCAGGACCCTGACACTGACCAGACCCAAACCCTGAGCCAGAGTCATGGGTTACCCCAGGAGTACAGCTCTAAACAAGGCCTAGAAGACCAAGCCTGTTTCAGTGACAAGACCAGCAACACTGAAAAAGAGCCTGGCTCTCATTACCCATCTGATACAGAGGGTTTCTACTCCTCTTCTGTGCATTTTGGGGAGTGTAATCAAGGTTATAGAGGATACATGTATAACTATGCAGACCCTGGACCTGACTGTGGCCAATCCAACACTGTGGCAGCACCATTATCACATGGAATTTACCTCCAACCCTTAGCTGACTTCAGAGTAGGCACAATGACACTGGGGAGGATCTGTCGTCCATTGAGGAAACCAAAAGTCAAACCCCCACCACCCAAACGGACCTCCTCACTGAAGGAGACCAGTAGTAGTGTTGATATTGGAACGGACACACAGACCGATGATCAGGATCAACCAAAGATGGTTAGTGAACAAGAACTTACCTTGTCTTCCACAGATATGAATCTGGAACTGGAGCAAGAGCTTGAAGGTGCTCCAGAACCATTACAGTCATCTTGTCTAGTGGCAGAGCCTTTGGGAACTTGGGGAATGGGATTGCGTGAAACAGTGGACATAGTAGAGCCTATGTCCTTCAGCTCTGCAGATACACACTCATTTAAGGATGAAGGTGCTGTGCAATCTGACTATGCAGACCTGTGGCTTCACACCACTGACCTGAAGTCCAACAATGGTGAGTACACGTCCATGTCCAACTCAAGCACAGCCACAGGCACAACTGTCATGGAGTGTATCAAGTCACCAGACAGCTCTTCCTCCTCCACAGAAGCCCAAACCCAGGCCCTTTCCCAGGCTTCAGACACCAGAGCAACTAGTCCACCACCCGGAGACTTCAAACTTGGGTCACCTGAGAAGCTGGCTGGCCTGGCATCACCATCAAGTGGCTATTCCAGCCAATCGGAGACTCCAACATCAACCTTGCCCTCATCTTCAGCAGCATTCTTCCCAGGGCCTCTGTCTCCGTCAACTGGGAAAAGAAAGCCCAAAGTGCCAGAGAGGAAGTCTTCTCTCTCTTCCCTGCAGCACTTCCCCAGAGATGGAGTTTCCATTTCTTCTGGCTATAAGAGAGACCCAGACTTCCCACCTCCACCTTCTCAACTTGATCTCAATGTTCTTCATGGTGGTTATGTCAGGCACACGCTATCCCACCGGACGCACCACATGCACACACTTCACCACAGCAAACACAGAGTTGCAAATGTTTTAGCCACTGGAGCAAAGTTGGTCTCTGAGGCATCAAATACCAACCCACCGCCAAGTTCAAACTCGATTCCAACAATTACCAGCACCAGTCTATTGCCGATTACTCCATCTGCTCTTCGTTCAGTGCAGTTCCATTCTGTTAGCCAATCTACAGATAGTGCTACTACTACAGAACAAGAAACTGCAAGTGGAGCAGAAACTGCTACAAGACCCAAATGTCCTCCGAGTGCTTCTACTCTGGCTCCGCCGCTTATTAACGTTAGGCCTCTCCCTCCTCGCAGACCACCTCCCAGACCCCCAGCTCATGACCACACCTCCTCCCCTGAACACTTGCAACCACCTCCCCCTGGCCGCCACCCTGATGGACCTCCATCATATGAAAGTCTGTTACTTAGACAGGACCGCTACGGACCTGGAACCTTCTGGGCAATGACAGCCTTTAGAACCCGGATGGACTCATCATCAGAACTCTCAGAGGAAAGCTCACCCTTGCATCGGCCTGTGCCACGTGCTCCCCACCCTTCGCCTGTGGATCTACACACACATATCCACTCACACACAGAGTTCAGAGGGCTCACGCATTCAGCTCATGCACACCCTGAATTCAGGGTTTTGGGGGAGCGCTCATTCTCCCAGGAAGATGATGATGACGAAGACGAGGAGGAGGAAGAGGAAGAGCAGGTGAAGGAGCCACCTAGGGCTGCATGCTCCAGAGGAGGCATGCGATCAGACCACCCTCCACCCCCAGCATATGATTTTGCTGGGGGATCCCACTTAGACTCAGGGCCTTGGGCTAGTCCAGTCAAAGTGCCTGGTACAACAATGGAGACATCGCATCCTTACCTAATCAGCGATGCAAGGAAAGGAGGACAAGAAGATCAGGAAGACGAGGAGGAAGTGACATCAGGTGCTACCAGAAGTGCCCATCAGCAGCATCTACAGGAGAGCAAAGATGACTCCACCACTCCTGACACTGAGGATTACTTCAGTAAAGGTAGGCTTTTAAACTTAATTCAACTGGCAGAAGTCGCACTTACAGATTACAGAAAACCACACAGAAACAAGCTGCTATTTGTTTAAATCAAAGCCAACTGCTTGATGGTTAATCATGTACAGTAGTAACTTTTAGTCACAAATAGAGAGCATGGTTTAATGCTTGTTTATTTCTCAAATTGTATACTAAATGATCAGACAACCAGATGACATGTGATAGGGATGTTGTGTGCTGCAGATTCCACACCCAGTGATAATTCACTCTCCCCCCTGATGGATGACACCAAAGTGGATGATGACATTATCATCACATCACCCAACAAGACCCGTACAACAGAGGACCTGTTTGCCATGATACACAGGTGCTGTACATTTTTTGCATTGGTGGTTAATCTGTTTGACTTTCTGTCTCCAGTGTCTATGTGCTGCATGTACTACGTATATGTACAGTATATTTGTTTGTCATATTTTAGTGGTGATGTACAGTATGTGTATAACCTACTGTATCTATTTATGTTATATATATATATATATATATCCATGCATCTATTCATCCACTGTCTGTCTACTTCCTCATTTAGATCAAAGAGAAAGGTCCTGGGCCGTAAAGATTCAGGAGACTTAAACGTAAAGTCTCGTCTCTGCCCTACAACTCCAATGGCTCCCGTCTCCACTGTCATTATCCCACCAGCCCCTCCTCTCAACATCCCAGCCAACGTACCCACTGCTGCTGGGTCACAACGAGCCCCTGTTCCAATCTACCGCAGCGCCAAGAAATCCAGTACGTCGAATGAAGAGTTTAAACTCCTGTTGCTGAAGAAAGGTAGTAGGTCTGATTCCAGCTACCGCATGTCGGCGACAGAGATTCTGAAGAGCCCTATCACTCCTAAAACCCCAGGGGAGTCCCTTCAGGAAGGTTCCATCAGACAGCCTGAGGACTCACTCTCTACACTCCAAGAGCCCCCTATTTCTGGCCTGGACCCAATCCAGATACCAGGGCTTTTTCCTAGGGCCAACTCTGAGAGTTTCACACCCAAAACCATGCCTATGTCAGCTGCATCTCGACAGGGACGCTCTCGGATCCCACCTGTAGCCAACAGCAGTCGCTACAGCACACGCAGCCGCCTCTACACAGCCCCCATGCAAGCCATTTCTGAAGGGGAGACAGAGAACTCAGATGGGAGCCCCCATGATGACAGATCATCCTAAAACCACCTGATGAGAGATTACCTCTATTCTTAGCTACAGTATGTCCTATATTTCAAATGGCCACTTCTACTTTTCTAATATTAGGTGTGTCTTCAAGGCCAATAGTGTAATTCTTCTGACACACAAAATCTGACTGTTGCTAAAATGCACTCAGTTTTGGATTTACTATCCTATTTAAGGGTGTCAGACAGAGTGTTGTGAGATGCTAAATCATAAAGGGATAATTATGAAAAAATTGATGATACAGCTCCCTCATAATTAAAAGAGCAAAACTTAAGACCTATTTTGATTGAACTGTCTTCTTTTTTTTTTTTAAAGTTCTGATTAGAAAATTCTGATAAGAAAAGAAATTTTGTGGATTATGGACAATGTACATGTGCATGGACAAGCACATGCAAGATCCACTGATATTTCCATTACTTGTGTTTTGAATGGTGTGTGTGTGTGTGTGTGTGTGTGTGTGTGTGTGTGTGTGTGTGTGT
>JBBPCS010000130.1:12522424-12556919 GCA_037974645.1 Hollardia meadi
GTGTGTGTGTGTGTGTGTGTGTGTGTGTGTGTGTGTGTGTGTGTGTGTGTGTGTGTGTGTGTGTGTGTGTTTGATAGAGTGACTGTCAAAGCATAGTACAATCATGTAGCTACATCAGGGCTCAAGCTTAGATGTCTTCCAGCACACAAAACAGACACAAAGAGAAATAACTCTTCAGTAACTGATTTTCTACATCTACAGCCTGCCCTGCAGAATCACAACCGATTAAACGTTTTCTTCCAAAATAAAATAGTCACCATTTAAAGTGATGCCCACTCTGCCAGAGTAAATGATCTTTGTCAAAAAATACTTAAAGTGTTTAAGGACAGGAATCTTTTATGTAAGGAACAAGGAGACCCTTCAACACTCATCGTCACTCATTCACGCGACGGTGGCACCTGCTCGGAATAATTCTCATGACTTCATACATTCACTGGCTTGCATAAACTAAATTTTGAGAGTCTGTAACAGATGCAGTCATTCGGAAACTTTATTGCATTGTTAGAAGAAATGCAGCGAGACGTTCGCTACCAGTACCCGAACTAACTTCACCAATCTTGAGTGCAGAGTGTCCATCCTGAAATTCTGAGCCAGGAAAAAAAAAAATACTTCAACAGCCGCATATCTGAATAATGCTGGTCTACAGTGTGTGTGTGTGTGTGTGTGTGTCTGTGTCTGTGTGTGTGTGTAAAAGTGGAAATGTAGAGGTAAATTAAAAGTTTGTTAAACGATAGCCTCCAGTTGTTCATAATAAGGCAAAAAGACACTAACATGAACAAAATTCATGCCAACATATCGGACACTAATTACACTTACGCAAATGATAAATTCATGTACTGTATCTGTTTTAATGCAAAAGTAAACTATGGTCTGTAAATTTAAAAATAAATGTGTTCAGATCAGGTTCATAGTCAGGATTCTATTAATGCTGAGGTCATAAGCCCCCTGATGCACACCCCCCAAGAAAGATGACATGGATTTTTCATACTACAACGGTATTTTGCCCCCCCCCCCCCCAGACAGTTCAAATGCTGTTGACCTTCAAAACCTTCTCCACAATGCCCAGAATAAAATTCGCCAGATTTATTTATTCATTGGTCAAAATGTAGTCAAATTTAAAAAGCTTGATTCTATGGAATCAGTTTATAAAATTACACTGTGTGTACATTTTTATTTGTAAACTCCCTGCAGGTTGCTAAAATGCCCTAATGCACCGAAAAAGAAAAAAATATACACACAGAGGGCTTGACCTCAGTGTCATCAATGTTAGCTACGACCCTGGTTCAGGTGGATTTACACCGCACTACGTTCCCTGTAGAATAATGTTTGTGTGTTTGGTTGCCAGTGAGAGAAAAAAAAAGAGTCCTTTATTGTTTGGTCTGTTTCAGCTTCTCAATGTGATGACAGAGTTTGAGCGCCGGCCCCAGCTTGAGTCCCATGTACTTCATAATGATATCACTGCGCAGCAGCATCAGAGCCTTGCCATCAATCTCCTGTAGGGAGAGAGAGAGCACGCCGTCAGTAGGGGGCACATTACAAACACCTTCCCTCAGAACAATTCAATCAAAAAGACAGTGACTTGATTAAAGTGCTGAATGGTGGAAATTCTGGGCGAAAATAAGACTAATAGCTAAAGGAGAGTTTATTTAACCAGGTGACTGCATGATAAAGCAAAGTGAGTGAAAGCCGTATCATCCTGCAGAGGGCTGGGTATCGTTCAAAAAATTATGATACCAGGACCAATACCAGTATCTTTAAAGTGATCCTGATTCAAATAGAGTGCTTCGATTCCCATATTTGAATGGAAGCATTAAGTTGTGTAAAAGGCTCGATATCATCATCCATCACAATGTTTCACTCTTCGACATATACAAATTTAATAGACATCGCCCAACCCTAGCACGTCCCATAAAATCGAAGAATGGTTGCAGTAACTGTGCTGTGAGGAAAAACATATTTTTCCTTAGATCTGGATACAAAAAGTAAAAAACTGCAGGAATTGTTTGATTGGAGAAGGTTGGTACTTCTTAATACTGTGTTATTTCAGTCGATACCGTGAAGGTTGAGTACCGATACCCAGTTCTAGTCTTGTAGTCTGTAGTTGACAGTTTTATAAATATATAAATGAAATACTCACATGTTTCCTGAAGAGTTCAATGTGTGGGCCGAGAGTTTGGGGATCAGCCTCTTGAACAAACCGAATGACATCATCAACTGACCAGGAAGAAGCGTCGCTCCCTGAACCCTCCTTGTCCTGTTTCAAATGGTCTGGGCCTGTTGTTGAGCTAGCTGCTGTAGAGCGTGGGGCAAGAGAATGGAAAACCAAATCAAACTAATCCCGTCAACTAATATTGCACCATCTGCTCATGATGTTATTTACAGTAAGATGTTAACAAGGCATTGGATCAAGAATATCTTTGAAATTTGTAACATTAAGGCCAAATTAAGGCTAAATTTCTTGTCAAAAGTCAGCTAGAAACATTGAAAATTCACCCGGAGATGTTTTCAACCAACTCATGGAGCTGACGTTAATGAAGCTCCAGCGGAAGTTCAGTGAGGAAGACTATGCTTAAAGGCCTGAAGTTAATTTCTCATACCATCCTGTCATTCACTGCTCACGCATGCTCACTCATGATTTCCTGCTGTCATTGTCAGAGGCCATCAATTCAGCTGGTCTCATCTATCCAATAGCACAGCGACACCTTCATTGTCAGCCTATCATCTTGCTTCTGCCTTTTTTTAAAAATATGTCTCTCTGTCTCTGCCTTTAGTTTGTTCATGCTGCTGGTTTTCACATCCTTCCACCTCCCCATCACCGCCTAGTCTTCACAGATTCATCAGCCTTTCAATGCAGAGTCATCAGCTGCCACCACCACCAGTGTCCGGACTCCATGGGGGGATTTATCTTGCTGCTGCTCAGGGCAGTCGCCCTTCAATCATAAAATCTCCCCAAAGAGTCTAAAGACTTTTGACAAGACTTAATTTTCACATATGATCTGCTGTAATAAACATTATCTTCATTCACTTGTCTCTCCTGATTGAACTGATGTATGTACAAAATAGAATTCGCATGGTGATGCATTCACTTACTGATGTACCGGTACATAGTGGAGTGCATTTGAACAGCGATATGACCGTGCAGTGTCAAATTTGGTGCAATTTAGCCACACGACATGTTCAATGTTAATAAACTTACAAACAAACAGTCAGTCAAATAAGAGTCAGAGAAAAGTATTTTCACATGGTGTGACCTAAAAACAGAAAAGTAGACCGCGATAACAAAACATACAGTAGACGGTGGCAATGAAGGGTTGCTATGAATTTATTGATTAAAATAATCATAGCAATGTGTCATAGCAATCCTTTTGAATTTGAGGTATTTTTACGATCAGGCTTCTGATAAATGGGGTCTATTATTGTTATTAATATCATAACACAGCAGTGACGTAATTACATGAAAACTAGAAAGTGTGACATAGTTAAAAGGCTCTTGAGAAAGCTGCAAGCAGCAATACTGGAGGACAAAGAATCAGCCTGTTCTGAACCGGCACTGCACTAGTAATATAAAATAATACAAGCTTAAGGATATTTGCCAATATGAAATTTATCATTTTATAGTTTGATAAAAAATTTCCAGTTCTTAACAATGAGACCTCTATGCCATGGCGACTGTGTGTGTGTATTTAACCCTACCTTCCACTCGTCTGTGTGCACACATTGGGCCAAGTTCAGTCGGGTTGGAGCTGACGCGTCGCAGGGGTGGTGGCGTGTGTGTCTGTCCAAGGTAATATGGCCGCTCCTTCTTTGTTGCTCTGTAGTCCGATGCGGTGTGAAGGGAGCGGGTGCTGGGAGCGGCGTCCTTTGCAGAATCGTCATTGGACACGCCGTTCTCGGTGTGAGACAGTGGTTCTGTTTCAAGAAAGGGCGAGAAAGATACTGTTAAGACTGTGTGAACACGAATAGAAAATGTGCAGAACTGTTGCACTGTACTGGACGATGCACACTGTCATGAAGTGACTGAATTATGGAGGAAGATTCAGGGGGAGAATCCGTTCATGAATGATGGTGGTAAAAGGCTTGGAGCACAGAGGTCTGGTAAGGTCGCACAACTCTCTGAAATTCTTAAAAGGAAATGTTTACTCTTTAATCTGCATTTAAATCAAAATATGCATCAAAATACATACTGTATGAACACCAGTTCATGAGAAGGTAAGGAAAAATCCTCAAAAAAAAATCCTGAATTGACTAATTATTATAGATCCACACTAGAATACATTCAAGATTTTCTATCTGCAGTTTGTATTTTGGAATAAATGGAGGAATAGGATAATAAATAATAAATAAATAATTGTTCCATTTACAGAAACACAAACATGTCTCATTTTCCTTAGTGTACTAGTAGATTTACATATGGTTACAGGAGAAGGGAACTGAACATAGAAACAAAGATATTGTTCTAAAAAATATTTTTTATTTATTTTGTTTCTGTAGTAATTACTTTAAATTTTTTCTCCTTGTAAAGCTGTACCACTAGAATCCACTGTGGTCGTCTGCACATCACACACACAATGACTTGAAAGAGGAAGTCTGCTGTCAGTTAAACACAAGCAATGACAAGTCTTTTTCTCTTTTATACACATATACATACGTATATTGTATATATGATCATCAAGGGGTCATTTTATTTGTTTAATGATGTTGCTGCTCATAGAAAGTGAGCCCACAGCTAAATCCTCTATCCTTTATTACTTCCTCCCCTTACTTTCTCCACATATTTGCCCACCTGACTTGGTCTTGTTGTAGAAGCGTGTGTTGTTGTTGTTGTTGAAGGGGCTGAACGGCTGCGAGCTGAACAGAGTGTCACTTTCCAGATACTGGCACATGTTCTCCAGGAACCGCAGCACAGACGACGTACTGGAGGCGGAGGGCAGCTTCACGTAGCGGATACCATGTTCTGATCGCACTGGGGGACACAACACAAACAGCTTTAAGTCTGTGTGCAGTGTGTACAAACACACACACACACACACACACATACACTGAATGCATTCACAGCTAAAGAAAAGCAGCAGATGGTTCAGGGTTAGCACCCTCCCTTTATAAGCACAAACCCACATTTTTCACCCCATCCCACTCTGCACTTCACCCTCCCACCCAAGCCAAGCCTGCACAAATCCACAAATTAAACCCCCCTTCCTCAACCTAGCCTTCCCAATCCGGCCCCCCAAGGGAAACCCAATCCCAGCATCCCAAACCAGGTTAGACGCACATGTCATTTCTGATTACAGACACAGCGCTCACATCAGCTGCTGCCACAGGCACTGTCTTTTATTCCTCTTCTCCTTTCTATGACCCATGAGAGTGTTCCTTAAACCAATTTCACCTGGCTGATTGCCTATCCAGGCTTTATGGCGTTACAAATACATTTAGAAACTTATCTAGCACCGCTTTTCAAGAAGTGACTTTTAAAGCAAAAGTTCAACCTTTTTGGGAAATCCGATTATCCACTTTCTTGCCAAGAATTACAAGAGAAGATTGACTCTCATGTCCGTAAAAGCAAATGTGACGCTACTGCCAGCAGTTGGTTAGCTTAGCTTAGCATAAAGTCTGGTCATTTTTTTAATCATCAGGAATTTCTTCAAGCAAAATGTCCAACATAAGCTGACTCTGGCTTCTCAAATGTGAAGATTTGCTCCTTGTATCTGTTTTATCTCACTTCATATTGACTACATATGGATTTTGCACCATTAGTGGGACAAAACAAGCAATATGAAGACTTGAGGACTATCCTGTAGTGTTCATTGCATTTACCTCGGATGACCTCTCCTCCTGTGTGTGACTGGCTCTGCAGGAATGACAGCAGCACAGAGGGCTGATACGTACAGTCCACGCAGGCCTGAACCGCCTGCTGAAGCACTGCGTTGACTGGAGCTGGACCGAAGTGGTCCGGGAGCTGCTGCACCAGTTTGCGGTCAAGATGCGGGCCATAGTCACCGTGCTTGTTCACATAGACGCACACTGGAATGACACAAAGACTATTAAACACTGGAACAATTTCACCAACTTAAACATTTTTGCATTCTTTCCGTTGACTGTTCAATCAGGCTAAAAGAAAGCAAACCAGCCACATATACATCAGTACACAATTAGGCATCAGTTGATTCTGTTATCCAATTTACCTGTGCAAACTACATTTGAGCCGTTGCTATGGTTGTTCTCTGCAGAGACGTGACTGGAGCTCAGTCGGGTCTCTGGAGGCGGAGCTGTAACTGATGATGCCCCAAGGGATGGTACCACCCGAGGCTTCTTCTGGAGCGAAAAAAAACAAACAAGCCCTCTCTCGTTAACTCTCTGTAACCTACAACGGCTGTTAGTTAATGATTTATTAAAGGTGTGTTTTGCATTGCTACACATGAAGTGCACTGCAGCACATAGAGGAGCTTCTAAAACCAAAGTTTTTCTCCTCATTTATTGTGAATAAACATCCACAAAAACTCCTCCCTCCCTCAAAACACTCCACCCCTGACCCTGTCTCTTCTTTATCAAAATCATTTAGTCCACAATGCATTAAATAGAAAATGGCAGGGTCACTAGACCCTGGCATAACTGATTACAACACTTGTGACATCTCACCTTGTTTTTAGGCTTGGGCCCTCTCTTCTTGTGTGGTCTGGGGGCCAGCTGAGCCTCAGAACCAGTTCTGGCAGGGCTCTGTGATGCTCCATTTACTGCTGCTGCCGCTGCAGCCTCAGCTGCTGCTTTCAACAAAGCAATGGTCTGGGACTTGGGCCGACGACCTCGGACACCCTTGCGCACGGGTAGGGGTGGCAAGGGATGGGGCAGTCGGTATGACGTCTGCATCGATGAGGAGGAGTTGGCAGAGGAGCGACGTGTAGTGAGGAAGGCTGAGGTGGAAGACACGGGAGCGAGGAGAGCCCCGGGAAGGGTAACTGGAAAACAAATGTATATTGTTATTCTTCATGTAACCCACATTGATTGTAATGCACTAAAGATAATCAAAGAGTGTGATAATATGACTTTAATTTGGACATTAAAAGTGGGAATCATATTTTAAAGTAAATAAATTTGCAGCTAAATCTGATGCACGCATCCTAATTACATTTGCCCTTTGTCCACACACAAGAGGTTTCAAACAAAAACGTGTGCAGAGAATTTGCTGTTGGTCCTTGGTTGGCATTATTAGAAATGTTGCATTTCAACACACCCTGGAGACCCTATAAGACAGGGGAAAATGAATAACTGAGCGGTCCTGCAGAGGAGATTTGTTTTGATTTTTCAGGGTCCTATAGGATTGGCAGGTCCTTTGTATATAGCCCCTCCCTCCACTGAAATCAGAGTCAAAAGTCACAACCCCCCCAGAGACCTGCCTGCTAGACGATTCCTCAAACCTTCTGCTTCCAGAAACACATATAAAACAGAGATTATGGTGATAGGATTTCAGCTCTTCCACATACAGCAGCAGATATTGGTCTCTTGAGGCTCATTTCAATTGGGAGGCTAAAAAATTTGATATCAAATATCAATATAAAGCTAATATCCATTTTTTTAAAACAACAATAATAAAAAGTGCAACTGTAAATTACATTTTTTTTATTAATAAGTAAGAATATTCTAAAATATATTTAAGTAGATGTGGGAAACATAAGATGCAAACATGCAACAAAAACGCAGCCTATAAAACTTAAATAAACTACAAACTATATTTACTGTGTTCCACTGAGCTATAATAAACAATTATAACTCGGTTTATATTATAGATTATAGCTTAAATGAAGAAGCACGTGATGTGAACAAGCCTGTACGATGAAGTTATCCCCTGTAGTGCAACTACAGGAAAGCTTTTTCCAACCACTATTTATGTAGGCAGATAGGTCTCATTCAAAAACGTCTTTTCAAAACATGACTTTGTCACTGCGCTGCCATTTCTTGTTACTCATCAGCTGGCAAACACACAGACACCAATATACTGTAGTTTATACTGACAGATATAGTGTGAAAATGTATTGGTGTCGATTAAAAATGCCATATGCGCCTCTTCATAAATTTAAACTCCTAACTTATCTGAGTTTTTTCAAATAGGTGCTAAGAAGAAAATGTTGAAAGAAATTAATTAAAGGAATTTTATTAAGCTGGATTTAAATGTGTCAGTTTTAGAGTCCCATGAAGATCTTTATGGTGATTGTCAGCGGATATACTTTTTTACATATTTTTGCATGAAAATTGCCAAATTGTAAAACTTCCCAAGGTGGATGAATACTTTTTATACGTGTTGTATCTGTGTAAAGCTACAATGGGCCGATCTATCAGTCAGACTCTATACAGTAAACCGGTGTTAAAATCCAGCGACCTGTTTAAAGGCACTCTATGGATCACAGACACCCTCCAATTTTTAGTATTAGCTCGGGGAAGAACTATTTTTCCTAAATGCCCATCAGCAGATGTTAAAACAGAAAGACAATGAAGTGAGGGAAAAGGCAATAATAATGGTGGGAAGAAAAGAAAAAACAGTGGCATCACACCATTCTGTCTTCATTAGCCTTGAGCGTGACTCGGATCTGATCACAAAACCGCCATAGTGGGTGTGTGAATGACAGAGAGCATAAAGGAGAAGGAAAGAAAGAAAGGGAGGAAAAAAAGAAAGATAACCATCTCCTATTTCAATACAAACTCGCTGCTTGGTGAAAGCAGGGGCCTAAGAGTGCATGTGGAAGCTCTCAAGGGACCGAGGCTTTCATTAGAACCTCCTTGACTAAGGCGATATGAAGAGACTATGGAAGGTTTACAGTATTCTCTGCGGGGCCAGTGGGGGGACCCTGAAAGCTGTTTAATTGGGAAATAAGTGAAAGTGGGTGTGGAATAGAGCAGTGTTTTGTTTCAGAGGGCGAGGGCTCACTCGCTCACCAGCGGTGGTCACACAAAGCGCGTTTTCAGAGGAACAGCGATACCAACCTGCTCGCACAGTGGCACACTTATTCACACTGAGCGCGACGCCATAAGCCCTACAAAGGCGGATCAAAATTTGTTTGCAGGGTACCAATCAGTATCAGCGGGTTTTAATTCGCCGTAGGAAATCAGAGTTGGGGGGGACCTTCTCTGATCTTTCCCTGAAAATCTAATCCATTCACGTTACGTGATGCCACCGGAGCAACACGTACCATTTCCACACTGGAGATTAATGTCATATTCTCCCATATATTGGTTCATGATAAAGTGTACTTTGTACTACAAAAAAAGACCTCTGCATTTTTAACCACAACTTTCCAAGAAAATCTGCTTATAAATGCATCTCATTCCACACAGTCTGACAGTGACATATATATTCTGTATCAGCTTGTTGAAGCTCTTGTTGACAGTGAGTGAACTATTTAAACCCAAGACTCTGTTTTCTATGGCTGCACCATTTCAGCAATTTTAATTTATTCGAAAATGTCTTGAGCATCATTTTATACACCATTTCCATGAGACACAGTCTGTCATAATTGGCATCTATGGAAACTTTCTCCAGTTGGACTTAAAACAAATCCCCTCAGATTGAGCAATTTTTGGCTGCAAAGACTTAATGACTGAGCCAGAAATTTTTCATAGGGGCGGCCAAGCGGGTTCACTGAAAATCTTAGGTGTTGTAATATATAGTATACACTAGTATTGTATCAGGGTGGCTGTGGCCCCCCCACCCCCCGGCTCCCCTGGACTCTGAACCAAGGTTCATGTTTTTGCTACATGGTATACATTTGATTCAGTTGGTTTTGCTTTCACATTGCAATTATGGCAGTGAACTAACGATCTTGTTGGCATTTTCATGAGTTGACTTTTTATTGGTTCATTTTTCCCTTTCCCAGTTTACGGTTATGATGATAGCCTGTTGTAAGTAAAATGTTTTCACACGAGAACCGAACCACGGTTCAATTTGATCGGGACCGATCCCACCTCTTTTTGTCGGACCAAAGTCCTGCTTTTTTTTTTTTTTTGGGCCCAGAGGAGGTGTCACACTTGTAATTTTGGTTCGGATCAAACTGTCCAAAAGTCCAAACCAAACAGGTTAGGTGTGAAAGCAAAAGGGTTAGAAACCAAGCACGTTTTGCTGCATTTTTAGTTCCTTAACTACAAGTCATGTATGTATCATACATTTTTAAATGTATGATACATGTATGCAATACTCTGCTCCTTCTGTTCAATATCCTGCTTACTTAAGACTCTATACTTCCTGGCAGCCATTGGTTTTCATTTATTTCAAATCAATAGTAACCTATGGCTGCCTGGAAAGGTAGAAAGGGTGCATTCAAATTTCTTACACAGCGTGGTTTGCACAATGGTTAAATGTGATGTAAAATTTGATTTGTAGTAAATTAGCTAAAAAATGCAAAATGAAGTGAACAAGTGTACAATGTTGAACAAATCTAAATCTGCACCAGTCTGATAAACTGTGAACAAAAATGTATTATTAGTCATCACAAAACAATAATTATAAGAAACCTGAGCACAGCGTGTCTGGCATGCAAAACAGAGACATATGGTACTGATCATGACTATATAATTCCAACTCGACCCGCTGACCTGTGTAAGCCACAGCCTGAGGAAACGCATGCATGTGCAAGTGTATGCGAATGTGTGTGTGTGTGCGTGCACTCATGAGAACGGGGTTACTGAGAAGTGTGTCTGCTGTCTGGGGGGTGGGGGAGGGGCTCCTTGGAGTTGCCTCTCATCTAATTACCCCCCCCCCCCTCACATGCAGAGCACCCTCACATCAACCAGTCCATTCAGACACACACACACACACACACACACATGGGCTGCTCTTTGGAGTGAATCTGAGGCAGTTTAAAACTCATGAAGCGCAGATTCAGGTGTAACTGTGTGCAAATAGCAGAGAGGGGAAGTCACTTAAACAGCTTCGGGACACAACGTATAAACGCAACAAGACTTGGCGTGACATGGCACACCAGCATTGTTTTTTAAAACGACAAAAAAAACTGTGACTTGTGTGGATGTCCACCTCTGAAATGACCACATAATTTAACATAAAGACAGTTATGTAAAAATCCATGTACTGGAAATATTTGTCACTCATAATCATGTCTAAGCCTTGCCTGAGCCTTTGGCAAACTAATTCTGGATGCCTAACACACACAAAAACACATGATCAAAAACATATGGAGCTCCAAGTCAACAATCCTGTTAAATCTGCAGACTCTGAGGTTCTGAGCAATATAGCCTCTGGTCTCCCTTCAATGAATTTGAATGAGTGCAAGTCATTCCCAAAGTCTTCATGCTGAACAAAGAAAACAGTGTGAAACAGCAGCTTTAATCATTTACTACAGAGTAGGAGGCTGCTGCACTTGTGAGATGACATGCAACTTTCATGACGACGGCAGATTTAACTTTCACTTCCCTTTTTTATGTTTTACCAAAACAATAAAAATTAAGGCTAGAAATAATCTTAGCTGAGACACAATTATCAAATCTAAACAAGCTAGAATTTCCAAGACACTTCCACTACTTCCTGGATCGTGGACTAAAACAATTTAAATGTGTGCAGTATTGCTGATTTGTTACATTTAAGGTAAGTTTCAGTGAAAAAAAGAAAAAAGAAATCTCTCAGATTATAAAAAAGGAACATAGATACTGCCACAGGAAATGGTCTCATGAAACATGTTGCTACTTACAGTAAATGTGCCTGCATTTCACTTAAATGTACTGTGAGACCTAATCATAAATCTTTACACAAGCCTTTAAAACACAATTCTCTCTCTATATATATAAATAAATAAATTACTGGTTACATTAGCTGTGAGTCTAGCAATAAGGTTTTACTGTCATTTATGAAAAACAGCAAAAAAAAGTAATAACTTGCTCGACTCACCAGGAAATCTCCACCAAAAAAGCAGAACTTCACTTCTACAGTTGTGGCTTTCGTAGTAGTAGTAGTAGAGATAGTAGTGGTGATGTCCGTAACAATACTAGTCACTCAGTGCAGTTGCTTCCTGGTTCTCTCTTTGAAACTCTTCCTCTTTAACTGGTGCTGACTCGTTTCCCCCTCTGTCTGTTGTTTGCCTCTTCCTAACTCTCTCTGAAATATTCTCCTCATCTGCACTTCATTGTCTATTTTCTGTCTCTCTATCAGCTGCTTTCTCAGTTGTCTCCGTGAGTCTCCCCCGTCTCTTTTCTCCCCCAGCAGTATAGTCCACAACAAAGCCCACGCTGCTGCTGCTTCTGCTGCTGGTTAAAGCCACTGCAAAGCTTCCCTCCCAATGAATGAGTAGTAGTAGGAGGAGGGTGAGGGGAGGTTGTTTAGATTTGCATAAGGGCTGGGGAGGGGTAGAGTGAGGGAAGGAAGAGTGAGTGGGTGTGGTGGGGAAGGAGGGGGGAAGTTGAGCCCTTTATTCATGTTATCTGTAGGCCATATCGACAGTCTACATCAGTCACCTGCTTCTAAGCGTGCCTCTGGGGGAGGGAGAGATGACGGGGTAGAGAGGGGTTAACGGTGGGGGGCTCCAAGAGCTGATGGGGGATGGGGAGAGGGGTGGCTGGGGTAAAAGGTTAAACTGGATCAGAGGAGTCCTGATTGAAACGGGTGAAAAAGGGGGCAAACTCTTGGAGTTGGTGCACACAGAAGCAAGCATTCTTTTTGACACAGGCACACACACACACAAGCTCTCAAGACCCAGAAGGAGGCGTCTCCTCAATGAAGCCCGAGACTATTCAGACATTCCCTGGTGAAAGGTGGCCCGGGTCCAGCATCAGGAAACTGTGGCACAGTCGGATATCGCCCCTGCTCCGGAACAATGTGGAGCAGAGCAGCCAGAGGAAGCCTGCATGGGAAAAGTCCCTTCAGTCAGAGATGTCTTAATCTGCCTCTGAACGGACAAGCTGGAGCGCTGATGTTGCAGATTCAAGAAAGAAAAAGCTACTTGAGAGTATGAGATGTGGCTTGTACTGTACATTTTTGCATCATTCTTGCATTTACAATCTATCTTTAAGTCTATTATTGTCTGCACGCCCACTGTGGATTTGATTTGTTAAGTCTATGAAGGGCAAATCACACTGATGGTGGATGATTTCAAAATAAGTTAGCAGTGCACTGACATAATCTAAGTTTCTGGTATTTTTTTTAAAATAGTAACATCTTAGTAAAATTGTGTCAAAATGTCTGGCACCTTGATTCTGTATACATTTATTAAAATATTCAGAAAATTAAATGCATGTCTGTCTACAAGGTGTTTTCTTTTTTGGCCAAAATATACAATATAAGGTGACAAATGTTCAAATTATTTTGCCTTAAATAACTACCAACCAACAAAAACAACTCCCACGTGTCTGTATCTGCTAAAATGCAGACATGCTGTATTCTTCATGCATTATTCAGAAAGCGCTATTCTGCACTCTGACCCAATTTAATACTAAGACAAAGACGTATCACACGAAATGTTAAAAAAAAAGAAAGATGTTTGATGATGAACGCTTGTTGTACAAAAAGGAAAATAATTAAGACACCCAGTCTTGGCACCCTGTGTAGCTTCTGACAAAAATGCGTAGCAGGGTCACAACAGGACAATTTAGATGAAAGCTAATTAGAGATTTCAAATGTAGTAGTAATTAAGGAGTCTCTCACTCCTTCTCTCACATGTACAGCTAATTATCAGCTCATTTCCACCTCAACCAAGCCCTACTTATTCGCTTACTCGCATACAAACATAGCTGTCTGGTGATTTACATTATTCTAACTTCTTGTTTTTTTCCCCTCCAACACACTGCAACTCTGTGCTGTGTCTCTCCATGCACAGGCCGAGGGCTGGTTTCACAAAGACAGACGTCGACTGTGGTTTCAATTGACAGTCAATTTTCGAATAAATGTCTAAATTTACTGTATCTGTTGCATGCAGCGTTTTAGTTCTAAATCGTAATTAGGACAAATTTTCCATGAATTCTGGGAAAATCAAGACACTTTTCAAGCTAAAAAAAAAACATGGCTGACAGCTCAGCTCCATTCACTCCAGTAGAAAAAATTCTTCTGGAAAAACTCAACAGTCACAAACTGTGAAAATTCAGAGGTTAAAAATAAAAAAAAAAAAAAAAAAACTTCCAGTAGTATAATATCTCAGTGCACAGCAAACCTGCAGGAGCTTCTTAATGTGGCAGGATGCAGTACGTCAGTCCAGCTCACTAGAGTTTCCAAAAACAGGTCACTGCGCTCTCTAGCACCTCTTTCCTTCCATATCGCTCGCCGCACAACTTTGTTAGACAACCACAAATTATGAGCCAGTCTCATTGGCTGTTACCATGGAAACATGGGTCTGAGTCAGAGTAGGGTGGCTAACTTTTTAGGCTTAAAAGAAGTCAGTTGTTATTTTTGTGAAACTGTCATTAGAGTGGGCTGACACCACACGCCAGCAGCGACGGAAAGAGTATTCACATCATTAACTTTAAGTGAATGTACTAATACCACACTGTAAAAATACTCTTTCAAGTAAAAGTCCTGCACTGAAAATGTTATTGTAATTTATAAGTATGTAAATATAAAAGTAAAAGCATGCAAAAGAATGTCCTCTGTGACTGTTGATATTAAATTATTATTACTCAAGCATTAATGTATACGACTGTACCTAATGATTATTGTCATTACGGATTAATCTGATCAATTATTTTCTAAATAAATCGATTTGTTGTTTGGTTAGTAACAATTGTCATCACAGTTACCCAAAGTACGAAGTGACACCTTCAAAATGCTTTTAGTTTTGTCCAACCAACAGTCCAAACCTCAAAATTATCAGAGATAATTTAAAATAATTAAAAGGAAAAGCAACAAATTTTACTGGAACCATTAAATGTTTTTCAGAATAGGTTGAAGAAACGTAAACAATTATTAGAATTTTACATTAGCTGTCGACTAACTGATCAATCAACCAATTTTGTGTCAGCTGTACTTTTTGGGTAGTTTAATTTCTAACAAAACATCATGTTTTTTTAAGCTCCTAATGTGTTTAAATGCATAAATCTTAATTGGTAAAGTAACTGAAGTTGTCAAATAATTGTAGTTAAATAGAAAAAATACAATATTGCCCTCTGAACTGTAGTGGAGTAGAAGAAGAAAGTGGTATGAAAAAGTACCTCATATTGGTACTTAAGTACAGAAATTGAGTACTTATCTACATGCCAGCTCAGAAGCAGATATAAAGATGTCACATCATGGCCAGTTCTTTCAGCCACAATGTTTTGTATTTTGTCAGCCAGGCGGTCTTGTGTGGAACTGCGTCTGAAGCCGTCTGGTGTATGTACACATAAACACTGCTGGAGGCTCCGAACTTACTAACTGCCTCGCTGCCTGCGAACAGACAACATGCGCCGACAGACATGTAACTTCTGTCATCCATCAACAAAGTGGAGGAAACCCAAGCAAACGCACACACGTGCACACACACATCCCATTAATCAAGAAGGTTGTTGGTCTGGATTATTCAAAGCCACATGTTTCCTGACCAGTGGGCACCAAGAACAGGGTAAAGTTGAGGAAACAGCTGGATGGGAGCTAATGAAATGTAACAGCAAACATGATGATTGATACCTGCTCACTCCAAAACCATTCATCAGAGTGATTGTGATGGAGGACAAATGTCTAAATACTTGCCAAAGAAACTAAACAGCTAAAAACCTTGAACATTAAGCTTAAGCAGGAGTGAAAATCACATGGAGACATACTCCTGTAAGCGCTGAGAATAATTACCATGTAATTACATCCTGACTGATAATTAATAGTTCAGAACTGCCTTCACACTTTAATAATATCAATGAAGCCTCTAATTTGCACAGATATATATGGTGAATGTTTTGTCAAAGGAAAAAATTAGGAGTATGTAAAAACACACAGAAGTGGTATAATTTTTTATATACAGTATATGCATACTAACTTCTTTTTTTTTTCATCCGATTGGGTTAAGCATTTTGAGCTGCACCTTTGCATGAAATGTGCTATATAAATAAAGTAATTAATTATTATTATTATTATTATGCTTTTGTTATCTGAAGGGGCCTCAGACAAATTTGCACATTTAACAAAATCTTAAAAAGGTTCGAGATGAACTATGAAGTATTTTCAAACCAGTTATCTTACAAGCGTTAAAACAGACGATATGTGAATTTCCTGCCAAATGGAAAAAGCAGAAGAAATATCAAATACGTTTTGTTTTTTTTTAAATCTATACATGTAAATCTATAAATAAATCTGTAAATAAATAGTTTATTTGAAATACAGACCAGTTGCATGGGGAATATAGGCTCCTCTTTTAAAGACAATAATAAGTGATGTGTGGTCAACATTTTTTTTCAACTTTTTTAAAAGCCTATAAGGTGTTAAAATCAACAATCTGTTTTTGATTTCAGCATTTCAATGTCATTTAAATGTGAAAAAATATGACATGCCAAAGAAGACTGAGGCAGTTTAAATTAGATGACATGTGCAAACATTCTTCGGAGGATTATAACCTGAAATTTGTTGTTTCTGGGCACACATGACTAAATCTGTATCTCTGTTGGGAAACATGGTGATTGTTGTTTAGCTACAACTGCCAAGCTGCTTCGTCACATTTTTCAAAAGGGTAAAATGGAGCCAAAAACAGCCCAAACAATCACACATTTAAAAAAAATAGCCTGTGGTTATGTAAAGCAGCGGATTAATATATTCAAGCTGAATCTTCAGGGGAACTCTGCAGCTCAATATGGAGGTCAGAGTTGCAGGTCACAACCTCACCAACAAAGAAGAGATCTCAACACGGAGCAGAGGGAAAAAAAAAAACCCACAGAGGACGCATAAACTGATTTGGTTATTCTTCTACATTTTTAACAAACTTGTTTCAGTGGAAACCAGTGCAGACTTAGAAAACACTTCAGCAAATTCTTTATCTTCCACTATGTTTCCACTCGGTATTCACTGTAATTATTGCATAATTACCTACAAGATGTCACACAATGGTACTATCTTCAAGAATAAAGGAGCTAACACTTTAAAAGCCAATCACACCACCCAACAAGACATTATGTTACTATATAATTACTTTTAATAATTACCTAATGCGAACAAGAAATTAATGTGCCTAACACTAAATCAATGAAATTAACCCAAAACATTTCTCCAGTATTGATTTCAATTATCAATCACAATGCTGTTATTATTTTTCATGACCTTTGTTTCATTGACATCTCGGTTTCACTAATCACCTCCCTGTTCTGCTCATCATACTGCCGTCTGCCTAAACAATGTTAACTTTAATGGTTGGCAGATATATTATATTTAAATATATAAGTTTAAAAGATGTACTAGAAAAACATCATGGTTCTGCACCGGTATAGTGATGATACCTCTGTTGCCTCCTTTGAAGTAGATATAAACACACAGCCAGCAGTGACAAGCAACATTTACTCAAGTGCTGTACTTGAGTACAAAATTAAGGTACGCGAACTTAATTTGAGTATTTCCATTATACTTCAACCACTATTAATCAGTTATTTATTAGAACAGAAATGTACTCAACAAATGGATTATGACGTATTCTTATAGATTAATTAACCAAGTAGTGCATAAAGTATTTAAAGTTATCTGCCATGTTAAAGTACGAATTAGGAATTGCACTGTCCTCTATTAATAAACAAGGAACTATGCACATATTAATGTATCAATAATTATAATCCAACAATAGAATTTAGAATTACGAAATGGGCCATGATGCACAGTTAGTAATTTTACTTTTGGTACTTTCAAATATATTTGGATACTCATACTTAAGTGCTTTTAAGTCAGTGAAATTGTGAATGCAGGACTTTTGCTGAGAGTATTTCAGTATGTGTGTTTATTGCTACTTTGACTTCAGTGAAACATCTGAGTACTTGTTCCACCACTGGTTACAGTTTGACACAGATTTAGTCAAAGGCTAGCAAGGGAGCAAGTTCTGATCGACTGTTTGGGACACAACGTGATCTCTTTCAGCCTGTAATGATGAAGTGTTTGTGCTCTGCTGCTCTCTAGTGGTGAGACTTGGGTGATGTTATCAACAATGGGAGATCTACAGTATCACCTGTCGACCATTAAAACAACAAAACAACAACTAGAGCTGCCACGATTAGTCGACTAATCAATTAGTCCATCAAAAAAAAAAGAAAAAAAAAGAATTGCTAACTATATTGATAATCAATTAATCGTTTCAGCCAAAATGTCAAACATTTGTTGGTTTCTCGCTTGCCAAATGTGAGGATTGGCTGCTTTTCTTTTTCATTTATGAGAGTAAATGAAGAGTTTTTGGGGTTTTAGACTGTTGGTTGGACAAAAGAAACAATGTGAAGATGTCACTTTGGGCTCTGGGAAATTGTGATGACAATTCAATCAATTAATCGTGAAAATAATCAGCATATTAATCAATAAGGAAAAATAATTGTTAGTGGCAGCCCTAATCACGCCCAGAAGTCAGCGAGATAAACTATTGGCCTGGATGTCAGACATGAGCATCTTCTGCCTGTTAACGATATCTGTGGAATTAAACCATATTCTTAAACTTTCTAATCATCACGTTATATTAAACCTAATTATTTTAGCTATTTAGACTACTTATTACGTGTTTGTATAACACACATGTGCTGTTAATGTGGGTATAAAAATTGAATTTTGAAATGTTATGGAATTATAGCTTGAAGAATTGATGCAAGTTTATGCACCGTGGTGATCCAAAATATAATCATATACTATAAGATCAATCAAGATCAAGTTCTATCATCTATTGTTCTTAAGACACAAAATTGCTCAAAACACCCTGAAATCACAACGTCCAGATTGCACATCACACTTAATGAGCAGCGAGAAAAGACAACAACAATCACAGCAGCACTTACAGAAGTTTCCAGGCGGCTGTATGCTGTGTTTTGTCAGGGTGCACCAGCCGACCGGGAAGATGTCTCTGGAGTCGAAGGGGCACCAATAGTCAAAGGCGCCTCGCCAGCCATCAAACATGACAAAGATCTCCTGACCTCTGACCTCTCCCACTGTGGCAGGACAAATCAGGTAGGGGTTCTTTCTGTCCACCGCCTCCAGCTTCATGCCAGGCTGGAAGTAGTTTTTAGCAGGGCTGGGTGGTTCCTAAACATGAAATACACACACAAATACACATAAACAAGCAAATAAATGCTGTATATTCACAACAATCTGTTTTAAAGTCAATCAGATAGGTCACTCAATCAGATGTATAAAACATTATACAAAAAAAATACTTTCTCTAGTTATATTAAACAAAAAAAATCTATCTTTATTAAGTATTTCAACGTTACACTTTTACTGAAACAAAACACTGCTTTCTCCACCTTTTTATGTGGTAAATAGTATTTGTGGTAAATGTAGTATTTGCTGAAATGCTGCTGTATCTGTAGCTACCTCTTCTGTTTCTACTGACTACTGCAATAACAAGTGAGAAATTTAAAAGCAGTGATGGAGCTCAATGTTTCATTACCATTAACTGTGAAGGGATACGGACACCTTGTTTTCATGGCTTTAACTTGATGTTGTTCATGTTTTCATGAAACTAAGAGAAAACTAATGACTTTAATTGCACATCAGACATTTTATTTTTTGACAACTTCAAAGTTTGATCAGCTTCAGTGCACAAGGAAGAAATATCAGATACCAGTCTTGGCCTTCATACGCTTCTCTCAGGTGTCATTACCTTTTTAAAAGCAGAGGCGGGGGCCATCTCTGCCCCACTCAGCGTCCGCAGGAGGAACATGGGCCATGAGGAGGCATTCATCCTGAACCCTGAACACAAGTTCAAAACAAAACAAGATCAGATTCATTAAAATCGAGACAGAGGAGATTAATATGATGTTAAAAATTAGATTTTTCCATACAGTGAAGTCACTGTTGCAAACCAACCTGCAGGACTTGTCAGATTGTTGCATCAATGTGATGAAGTACTTTGATTTATTTTGCCATTTGTTTGGCATTTCTTCTTACAAAGACAAATAGTCAATTGTTTCTCCAAACTGGGAAAACAAGCTGTCAGTGACCACAACACCAGACCTATTTGAATTGTTCATCAAATCGGAGATGCAAGCTGTGAAACTCAAAGGTCTGGAACCAAAGAAGCTCTGCTCAGGTTGAAATTGATTAAGTTGTCCCTGAGGTTCAACAAACAAATGGGACACAGGAGGAGATGGGCCTTTCCTCAGCAGACATTTTGACTTGTCATAGAAGGAACAGCACAGGTCCATAATACCAGGACCCTGAAACTGAAGCAGTTAAATGGAAGGTGCAATTTAATGGTCAACTGCTGTAAGTTACTTATCTTGGGCTGTGTAATTATCTTTGGTTGTAGCTGTTATCTTAGTTAGCAGTAGAGCTTGTGGCCCGACTGAGTGAGACTACAGAGTGGCGCACAGCTGTGTCAAGAGCTGATATTAAAATAACTGAGGTTATTGAGGTTTTGCTGTCCTGGAACGTGTGATCCACACACCTTCTAAAAACACCACACATCTGTAACATTTTGAATAAGATATTTGTTTGAGACTTTGTTACTTTTCCAAGCATTTACATATTTTGCAAACAAACATATTCAAGTTATGTCAAAAATAAATATCAGTCGGCTGTACCAGTTTAAAGACACTCACCCAGCGGTGGCTGGAGCATGTCTCCGTTCCTCTCACAGGTTCCGATCGGTTGGATGTCTGACGAGTCGACCAGTCTCCAGAAGTCGTTGGTGTTGTCACTACCGTCCAGACGCAGGCGTAGACGAGTACCCATCATGCCCATCACCGTTGCAATGCACACAGAGTTGGAGTTGCGAGGGTCCCGTGCCTCAAGTTTCATACCTGCTTTAAAGTCATTGGAGGGGGGGACTCTGGACTGCAGAGGGACACATTGGGACCTTCAGTCACTGTCAGGTATTGTGAGTACACTTATGATTGGAAAGACCGACAAATTTTACTGTGAAATATAGTAAGACACCAGACTAAACAACACCTTTAACTGCAAAACATTAGAAAGAATACGCTTGTACCGAGCCATGACAGACAGTTTTTAACAATATTGAACATACAAGGAAAGATTTAAGGAAACAACAACGGGAAAATTCATAATATGGGACCTTAAAAACGCATCATCATGATCAGCTACCTGTTTGAAGCAAGTAGGCGACGCTGCAATGGAGGAAGTTTCTCTCAGATAGTCTTCCCAATTGAACGGTTCTAGCAACAGAAAAAAACTACTGATTGCCAACATATTGTGTGAGAAAAAACACAGTTAAGTAACAATGAAATACAAGCAATAAAATATATTGATAATGAATATAAAAAATATATTTACAATGAATTGACCAAAACCAACAGGGGCTAAGTTCACATAACATTTGAAGGAGGAATAAAACTTCTGAAGTGCTATTTTGTGTCTTAAATGTGCAATAAATGATTTTGTAGTCATTTGGGGGCAGCATAAACAATTTGTGAACACACCATTTAACATATCAACTTTAATGTTGATGTAACCAGTAGTTACAGAGCAACACTAACATTCTTTTGGAGTCGCATTTGTGGCCACCTGGTGAACTATTAATATTTAGGTTTGTTTTTGCTCTCTACCAACATCTGTGATTTGTAACCAAAATCTCAACATTTTACTACACTTATAAATATTTAAGTAAATCATAAATATAGCAGACCTAAATAAATTGTTTGGATGTACGATGGATTGCAGCTAGAGATGCTGGTTGTTTATGCCACAGTTGCTAAATCTGCAGTTTAGGAAGCAATACGCCAATAAGTATTAATAAGAAAATGGTCAAGTTTGGGGGAAGTGCACATCAATTACTCGCTAAAACCTTCTGAGGACACAGTTTAACATGTAACGTCTGAGTGCTTTTGTTAACCCAGCCCAGAAGTTACAGAAAAAAAAGGCAAAACAGGTTCTGATAATAGTTAACACAAGAATTAACACAAAAGTGGCTGAATCAAAAAAAGCTATTAACTCAAAAAGATTGAGATTAGACCATTAATGAAAGGATCAACAATGAAGAGGAAGCAGTTAAGAGATCAGAGTTGCCAACCATTAGATTTGTCGAGGGCAGAGCCTGCTGTGATGCTGCTTCGTCTCTCCTTCTCCTCTTTCTGATCTGGAATCAAAAGATGATTGAAATGCTCGTCAGGATTTGGGCGCTACTGATATACAGACGGTAATTACTGTGTGAATGGAGGCATGAAACATGTAATTGAAACGGTTCAAGGGAAAACTAAAATGAATCTCAAACATACCAAAAAATCAAAAAAGTTCTTAATCATGCATTTTGCTCTTTGTGTGTTTGTGAGCAAACTGAGACATTTCAGAATCAGTCTAAGAACAGCAGTGACAGGACGAGCAGAAAACCTGCGTTGTGAAGGCCTACCTCTGTGTGGTGTTCGGCCCATGATGAGCGAAGTTAAACGCGCTGCTGCAGAGGAGGCAAAAGGCTTTTACCTACACAGACACTGGACAGGACACAGATACAGTCTGAAAACTCCATCCAGAAACAAACGGCTCTTTGATCCCCATTACAATTAAGAGAGTTTAAATTTACATGCAAAATCAATTTCACTTTTGTCCACCAAAGACCAAGAAAGTCGATCACGTAACTCAAGCTGTCAGATCTTTAGATATGTTTCTGAGTGAAATAATTGATTTTGGTTTAACTGAACGGTTTAAGGCTAAAATACATTTCTGACAACTGCCTGGTCCTCTCAGATCATCTGGAACAGCTCCGTTTACTGTGTCCAGAGTCGAAACTAAACCCGGAGAAGAAGCATTCAGTTTTTATGCACCAAAATTCAGGATCCAACTCCCAAAGAACTCGAGGTCTGATCCAACTCTCAGTGTTCTTAAATCAGGGCACACGATTTCCAAACTTTGCATGACCTCAGCAGATCCGTGCTACATGAATAAACCCGTAGACGTGAACAACAAGATGCTGATTGGACCAATTACATGGTGGATGAGGCACCTGTGCCAAAAAAGAGCTATCTTTAATGCAATATGGTCATATGGTCTTCATGGTGCAAATGTAGAAATTCGTGGGCTAATTTAATCTGGCTATAGGCTTCAAGGCATTTACAAATTGAGAAAAAAAGATTACAATTTAAATTGTGGATCGTGATTGCGGTTAAATTGCCCCCACCCCTAATCCACGGCTGAAAAAAGGCTCTGAAAAATGCATGATTTACTCTGGTTTGAGTACTGTTTACTAAAACCTACATTACCTGGCTGTTTTAGAAAATTACTTAGCCTTTTTTTTAATGAAAAAATACATATATACAAACAATATATTTGTTAAAAATGTACATTTCTAAACATTTTTGTATGAAACTAATGGGCCTCAGACATGATGCTGCAGGCAGGTTTGGAAGGTCAGAAAGTATTAAAAGATCACAGTAAGAAAAAGATGATCTCAAAGTCAATCTTCCATTTAAATACTCTCTGCTCTGCTGCAGTTTGTTTGCTTCATATTTGGTAGTATTACAGTCGTCTTAAAAGATGCATTAGATCCCAAATAAAACATCTAAAACAACTAATCCCATTAATTGTGCATGATAAATAATTATCTGTAAACAGTATGAACATTTTCACTCTGAGGAAATGGGATTCAAAATAAAAACGTCCAACAAACGGTGTTATTTCACAAGTACATACAGCCTTGGTTTCAGTTAACAGCTTTTTACATTTACTCCTGAGACACTGTGAGAATTATTATTTGAATAAAATTGTTACCACACTCTTTATGCTGAAAATCTGGCACAAGTATCCAGGTTTACAAAAACTCTGAGCATAGTCCCACTTCTTGAGAAAACGGCACATAGTGATAGCTCAAAAAGAAGCAGAAAATGAATCCAAAGTACCAGTTAGATCATGAAAAAAAGGAATACATTCCAAATAAAATCCAGAAATTCAGAGGTTAAAATCTCCTCAGAAGCCAGACAATGTCTCCTTTCCTTGTGTTTCAAGCTTTTAGCATCTGCAATGTATTCTGGCTGTCCCTCCCTCCCTCTGAAGACCCCTCTATCTCTGTAACAAATCCCATTGAGTCAGGAGGAGCCATAAAGATTCCAAGCTGCCATAAAAAGCCATTAAGACGTGTGGATGCGGGGCGTCTGCTGGCTGACATGAAAAGGAGTCCAGCTCCAGACTGGTTCAGTGTTTGCACTGGTCTGTCTGCCTCGCTCAAGAGGGTCAGACAAAAACTGCCCAACAGAGCAGGAAGTACTTAATTTTTACTGCCTCCATTTCCACCAAGGCAGCCACTTATCTGGGATTAGTGTAATGCAGTGAGATCTGAAAAATGGCTTAAGTTCTGTGGTTTCAGGAGAGGTTGTAACTTGACAGGAGCAGCTGTCAAGGTGTTGGTGAAAGATGTCTTGTTATAATGGTGCAAAACTTGAAAACACTATTGTTGCAGTGCATATATTTAGTTTAGATTATGAAGCTTTTTCTAATATTTGATGCTCACACAAATATTGTAACTTCATTCACAAAGTATAAATTTAAAGATAACATCTGCATAGGTTTCTTATAAGTGTTTACAAAATAAAGTGAGACAAAATGTAAAGTCGTAAATTCTCAGAAGTCACAAGATTATTTTGATCTACATTTATGTAAAAAAAGAAAAAATCAATAAAATATCAACACAACACAACATAAAGTTGATTTTGTTAAGATGTCTCCAAATTTTTTTGTACAACCAACAAGTTTAAAACCACATAAGTCAAAGAAAAGCAGCAGCAATCAGTTGATTAACCTATTTTGATAATCAATTAATCATTAAAAAGCACCCAAAAAGCCAGTCTCTCCAATATGAGGATTTGCAGATTTTCTGTGTTGCGTGACTTTAAACTAAATATCTTTTGGTTTTGAACTGTTCTGAATATGTCACTCTTGGCTCTGGGAAGAATTGCAGAGAAATAGACAAATATAAAGACAAAAAGAAGCGATTTATCAATAAAATTTATCAATAAAGAATAAAAAAATTTTTTAATTGCAGCCCCTGAGTGAATCTTCCCATGTGAGAACCTGGAGCCATTAAGTAGGCTATTTGCTATCTTTGCTTGAAAACTGACAAAAGATTAGTCAATTAGTCAAATTGTATTAAACGATAATTGATTGATCAAGCAATCATTTTAGCTGACAAGGCCTACATTGCATTTTTAATTATTCAAACCATAGACTTTTTTTTTTTTTAAACAGACACAGTATGTGGTTTTAACCTGCAGGACACACTTCTGTGGGACTTTTTTTTTTATTTTGAATATGAGATCAACCTATAAATCCAAACTGAAGACCCTCCTCAGTTTCCCCTGTTGTTGTCTGGCAGGACAGTGAAAGGATCACATTACTGCTGAGAGGCTGAGGGGTGTGACTCCCTGCAGGGCGTCACCTCCGGGATGTTAACTTGTTTTATATCCAACAACTTTCATTGCAAAACATGTTTTCATCAAGCATTGATACCAACAGATTGCGTCACGCCTCTGTGGAACTGGGTTGAATATTTAGTTGAGAATATAAAATGATCATTTCTGCCTTTCATTTGCAGGATTTAGGTTCGGACTGGGAAAAAGACTGAATCACCAGAGGATAAAAAATTTAATATGAGGAAAAGTGACGCATTTTCGTTTGGTTTATGGTCACATTTAGTGGGCGGGACACTGGTCATTATGCAGGCTGAACACTGCTAACGTAACGTTATAGACACGGGCGTGATACTCCAATATGATCATGATTAAACGCTTTCTTAGCTGCAGTGCAATCCTCTGCAGGAAGTAAACAGAAAGCAAAGGGAAATCTGCAGAGTTCAATGTTGCTACTGTAACGTTTACGCACGAAGCGTCTCCGCCTGCACAGAATACAGTATAAACACGCTCTGCTATGGATCCCTGAAGGGACAAACGGCTGCATAGCTGGACGCTTTTAATCGCAGCCCGGAAGACAAACGATAGAGAAAACGCGTCATTTGCAGCACACGAGAGTAATAACGTAATATGAACCGTACCAACCGTTTGAACAGGGTATTTTGATGGGAGATTCCTCACTTTCTATCAGATGCAAGCCGCCATATTCGCTGCAGCTCCGCGCATGTCCACAACGCAGTGCTGTAATTCATATTTTTCCACTGGAGGATTTGAAAAAAAACAAAAAAAAACAAAAAAGAGAAATTATTAATTAGTCGTTTTGTTAACATGGATATTGTTTCCTGTTGGGTTTTGATAATAAACTGCACGTCGCGCAGAAACGAAATTTTAAAGTGTTGCAGGCTGTATAGTTTCCTGTTTGTCAGGAGGACGTGTGAGTGACAAGAGATGACTGTAGGAAGGGAAGGTCAGATTTATGAGTGGCTGGCAATAAAGAACAATTTTTTTTTTAAACGGCATTTCCAGAAGCCATTAGCTGATTAAGTCGGTGTAATAATACAATGAACCAATTAAGGAAAATAATATGAAGAGATTATTGCTGAAATGACTGATTATTGTTGGAAGAAGTACAACCAAATCCTTCTTTTTAATCCAGTACCACAGTGTAAAAATACTCTGTTCCAAATGTCTTGCATTCAAATGTGCACAAAGTAAACGTATCAGCAGATTGCACTCAATATCAAAAGTGCTCACTATGCATAGAGTGATTGTATTTTACATTATTGATATTGATACATTCATATGGAGCCTATAAGCAGCTGGTGGAGTTGAAGTAAATAGATCTCTTTACTGTTTGAGCTATAAGAATGTATCTTGTTTAATAAAATGTATTTGTAGCTAACTTAAACTTAAAAACTTAACCTGTGGCATTATTTCTAAGGTGGATGTGTGTACTATTTTGTGCATATTTATAATCTGTCTATTTCAGGGTGTTTTCTTGACATATTTCACATCAGATAATAAAATAGCCTTTAATGTTAACTCTGGTTCATTTTTTTTTTATTTTTCTCACTTGATCAGTGAGCACGAATAAAGTGAATAAATAAAACAAATCCAATTTCAATGGGATCAGTATCTTCAAAGTTCAACTGATACTGTTTGTAACATCTTGATCTGTAAAGCAGCCGGTAGTTTAATATAGAGGAGTATAGAATACAATATTTCTCATATGTATGAAGTAATCAAAGTACAAGTTATTCAAATTTGTCTTTAGTAGTACTTGAGTTAGACCAAAGAGATCAAGATGGAATACTGAAAATCTATCCGTATCTACATGTATGGCTATAAATTAAGAACCTCAGTGTTTTCCAGCTGTGAAACTGTAACTGACAAAATGTGAAATCATTTCTTTCAAACCTCTAAATATTCAAACACTTTTCTCTCAAATGGCATCAAATGTGCGAAAGTCTTCCTTCGGCGACAACTCTGATCAAATGATTCACATTTTATGAGTGCAGCCCTGCTCTGACTGCAAAGTTAAATATTAAATTTCACTCCATACGATGATAATACACCACAGTAATGATGAGTCGGGCCATGTCCCATCGTATAGACCACTTGTGGGTGGTGGTACATTTACTTAAGTACTGTATTTCCTTAACTTGAACATTGATACTTTTCCAGTGCCTTCCAGACAAAATTACAAAATTAAACACAATAAATGATAAACCTCTTAATGATTATGCATTGTGAAAACTTAATCTATCCAACACTACAGCATCTCAATCAGCTACAGCATTAAATGCCAGTACAATCCAGCATGGCTATATTTAATAATAATTAAGGGTCATTCTGTAGCCTACTATGATGTCCAATTATGTACTCATATATATGACGTATTTGCCTAATTGTAGGAGTTTACATTGTGGTATTCAGAATGGTCCTCCTCCTGTCTGTTTGACAGGCAAAAAGCAAAATGTATCTTTTAAATACATGAACTGTTCTTTTCAGAGAATAAAGCTATCATTATATCGACAGTTTTTACAGTTGTAAAATAAGGTATTTTCAGTGAGAACAATGAGCTATAAGGATGTGTATGTGGAGGTCAAACACAGAACACATGCTTTGCAAGACGTGGTGTCTGTATAGCTGCAACATTTAACATACAAAATATTTTATAACACCTGCTCGTTATGAAACAGACCCGAGTGTCTGTAAATCCAGTGAATTCGCGCTGATTTCGCCAATTAGTGCAGTCATGAAGGGGAGGTGTAGGTGGCAGAGTGGCAGAGAGGGGAGACGAGCTGCAGGGAGATTTTCAATCACGCTGACACAACATGGACTGACCAGTACAACACCTTGCAGGCACTGACAGTGTGGAATCTGTGTATAATTGGAGGGTGATTAAAACCAGGCTCTTTTTTTTGTTGCACAAATTATGAGCTGCAGTCGATTCCAATCCCAAAGTTTTATTTTATCACAGTCCGTTGGATGTGAAAACCACTGCTGGAACGCGCAGACGTCCGTGTTTCTATTGGCTGTCCGCAGCGTCGCTCAGAAGAATGACGATTTTGCTGCTATAACCAGCTGATGCTGAGGCTATGAGCACGGAGCCTCCGAAGAACTATTGACGGTACATGGATACTCCGTCATCAGCGATATGCCTGCGGATTCGGTCTCATCTCCATCCAGAGATTGAGTAAGTAGGATATTTGATCGTGTCACGATGCACAGGCCCAGGCTTTCCCCCACCTCCTCCTCCTGTCGCTCCACATGATGTTTCTTCGTCTTCCCACATCATCATTTTCATGGGCATGATGCTGTGTGCTTCACAGATTGAGCTTTCTCACCTCACACAGGCGACACATCACATCTGCAGGTAAAAGAGGTTCATTGGTTTTTAATGACGGACGGGCTGCAATGGCTTGTTTTTCTTGTCTGTTATGTCTCTATGCGTGCGTGAAATTGTGCCTAATTATGAGGTTCTTGTTAAACGCTATTTGTGGATGTTGTTTTGCAACACTGTCGTGAACACGGGTCCGTGAACTGTGCTACGGTATAATGTATGCACTGGTTGCTGTGTAGGCTGAGAAACGCGTGGACATCGATGGAATGGTGGTGCGCTCCGCAACGCAGCGATGAGAGAGACGCAGTTTCAATGCAGAGAGGCAGCTTTACTACTCTCTCTCTCTCTCTCTCACCTTGTATACACATGCACACATAGTCTCGTGCACGTGGACGCACGCACCTGCCTATTAAATTCACGCTCCCAAACTCACTCATCCCCTCATTTTCTTTGCATGCAGGAACCATCAGGCGTTTGTTGCAAAATGAATGTTTCAGTCAATATTTTCAGCACTTTCACAGCGATGTTTCCACATTATTTCCATTTACCAACTGTCTGCCTTAAGGCTACATGGAGAAGCAGCAGCTTAACAATAAACCGACCCTGTGTTGTGCCCATTTTTAGGAACATTTTTCCTGGAGCACAGAATATAATGCATCCAAGGTTGTTCCAGTTTCAGGCTTTTAGGGTATGTTTGTCGATTGAGACAAGAAACTGTATAGCTCTAATCACTCCTCAGTGGCAGCAATATATCCTCAAATGACTACGCATGGATGGCCTCAACATCCACCTTATCACTTCCCCTGGAAGGACTTAGCTGTGTGGAGTGTGCACTGCATACATACGCCCACACAGGCACATGAGCCAAATCAACATTAAAGTGTTTTTGCACTGCTGAATAAATCAAGTGTTATACAAATGAAGTTGGACTGATATTGTGAGAAGCTTTGATGGTTCCAGTCCAACAGCATTCACGTTACACAAGAGGCATTTAATAACCGTGGTCAGTGTTTCGATGCGTGACAAGAGCAGAGCTAAACCTTTGAATGTAATTGTTCAGAATCTTTTTCTCTTCCTAAACAGAAAATGTTTGGAATTGAGTGTATATAAATGTAGAACACGCTCTTCAAAATTGGGGGAGAAAGTTAAATCATCACACATTTCAACCCATGAATTTGTATTATAAATGTCATGTTCACCATCTCAGTTTAGCATGTCAGCATATTAACATTGGCTAATTAGCACAAAACACAAAGCACAGCTGAGGCTGATGGGAATGTCAATGGTTTTGTTGGCATTTGGTCTTAAACTAAAGTATTGAACCACCAAAGTCATTGAAATTCATCGTGAGGGAAACATGAATGTCTGTACGACCATCCAAGACTGAGACATTTCTCGAAAGACCAAACAAGTCAACCAGCTGGTGATTGGTCAGAGGATGACCAAAGTCAGAAGGCTACATCGTCTAAGAACCATGAATGTTTGGAACCAAAACTGTGCCAACCCATCTAGTAAATGTTGAGAGGAAAAGAGAAAAGTTAGGGGAGCCATGAGGATTTATCAGTGGTGGACAAAGTACACAACTCCATTACTTGAGTCAGAGTATAGATACTCCTGGCCAAATATTATAGGCCTACTTCAATACAAGTGAAAGCTGTTCAGTCCAATTTTTATTTGAGTTCAAGTACTTGTTTTTAAAAATACTTGCATTCAAAAGTACATTTGTCAACGCATTGACATGAATCCATTGCTATCGTGTGACGTTATTAATACAATATTGTTTATTTAAAAAATTTAAAACATATATTTCTGGACTTAACTCTGCAGTTTCGCTAGCTAGCTAGCTATTAGTATGCGTCAGCAGTGGATCAGGGGCGGAAGTAACATATTGCATCTACTCACGCGGTGATTAAATACTCATACTCAAGCAGTGATATCTACATTTGATACATTTCCTATGAACTGATGAATGAGTTGGATGTTCAGTGTTTCAGATTCATTCATTCATTCATGTATTACTTTGACTTAGATGTTCAGTTCATCAGTTATGCAGTTAAAGTAAAAGATGGTTTATTTTCTGTAGAATTTTTTTTCTCGGATAGGGGTGGAAGGTCATATCGGCCGTTTAATCCGTTATTGACATTTTCCTGCTCCAAACTGTCACTGTCATGTCGCCGTCTGAAAATCCATTACTGGTTGACCTCTACTTCAAAGTAATAAGTAACAGGAACCTTCACAGAAATGTAGTGGAGTCAAAATTGTAACATTTTAAAGTCATAAAAAAAAATAATACTCATATAATGCACAGATACTTGAAACATGTACTTAAGTACAGTAATCAAGTAAATGTATACTTTGTTTCTGTCAAAAATATCTCATTGTGCAGCTTGAGGGGACCATCAGCATCGTACAAAATTTCATATATCCAATTGTTGTTTAGATTTTTCAGTATGGACCAAAATGGTGGGAAAATGGACCAATAGCAAACTACAAAGTTAGACTTGTGCAATAGAGAGGGCTTAATAGTGTTGCCAGCCATTATACATTCACCCAGTCACTCTTGCAGCATCCTCCAGATTGAAAGTGTGGCTGATAGGAAGAGATGGGATAAGATGAGTGTGTGGAAGTCATGCTTAAGTCATCCATGATTTAAATCTGTCCTCAAGGAAAAGCCATTCTGTGCATCTACATGTCCTAGTTAGCCACCATCTGTGCCAGGGCTACATGTTACTGCCTGTGCAAGGAATGGTGGACCTCGGAATAACCCTCTGACTGCATATTGTAACATCTTGCTTCTCTATTTTATCTCTGGTCCTCCAGGTACAACTGTGTGGAGGTGTGGATAGAAGTACGAGACAGACAACCTCAAAACATGGAATAAAGGGAATTCAGAGACAACTGAAACAACTTGAGCCAGATCCATAAATAAAAGAAAGTGGCATTTCAAAAAAATAAAAAAACATAAGGCTGGAAGGGAGCAAGGAAGAGAGAAGCTGAAGTCGAAGAGGAGTGAAGATGGGGTGTGATCAGACACTTGCTACCTTTCTCCTGAACTCTACAGTTCACCCCATCAGCCACCGGTCAAAGCAGGAGTCACCTCTCTAAAACCCAAGCAGCTCATTTTACCTGCTGGAGGAGCCTCCACCCTCGGTGATGTGATGAATAAGTTTGAAGTCCTTGGCATTGTGGGAGAAGGTGAGTGGTTTTACTCAGCGTGTTTTAATGCATATTTGTAGAACATGGGGATTGTACATGTGGTTAACCTACAACTCTAATCCTGGTGATGAGGTAGTTGTTTTAGCAGCCTTAGGTGCATTTTACACTGTATAGCATTACTGTTGTTAAACTATATATTTCCAACATGCCCCCTTTCAAGGATCTTAATATTTCTGACACAATGCAGAGGGTTTTTAAAGAGCTTTGTGAGCCTGAGAGGTTGTAGAAGTTTCAGACTGTCCTCACAAGGAAAACAACTGCAGAGAGAACCAAGCCTTTATCTGAAACAGGCTTACTGTATATAATAGAACTATTTATTCCTATATGAGTTTCCCTGTTTTATGACTATATCTAATCAGATTTGTGTTAAGATTCATCCCTATTTCCTGATATGCTCCCATTTTAATTTGGTGTTGATGCAAACTCAAAACATCACGTCATACCACATATCACACCACGGTGCTGCTCTGAGATCCGCAAACAGAAATACTGCTTTAATTCTCTCATTATTTTCAGTTGCATCTGTTTTGCTGTTTTGTTTTCAAGCATTAAGGAATTCACCACATCCTGCCTTAGTGCTTCAGCAGCTCAAAGGGCATGATCCCTCCCCTTACTGGTAGACTTTTATTCTGCAGGAAGTGTTAAATTTCACAGACTGTAAATAAACCACAACTGGAAAAACGAAAACAGCAGAGGGACAGCAGCTGGACTTAATTAGTAAATTAAATCACTCTTTCTATTGAGAAGAGAACGACTCTGTAGCAGTGATGGAATTTGTGCTGTGGGAAGCCTTTATTCGGCACCCCTGGCTATTAAGAGTCTGACATTATTTGAATGCTGGTTTTTGTTTGACTTTACCGTAAGTAAGAAAACAAAGCCATATTTCCTCTAATAAAAGCTGGAGTAGTCAAAACAATCAAATAAAGGCC
This sequence comes from Hollardia meadi, assembly GCA_037974645.1. NCBI lineage: Eukaryota > Metazoa > Chordata > Actinopteri > Tetraodontiformes > Triacanthodidae > Hollardia > Hollardia meadi. The sequence goes on from JBBPCS010000130.1 coordinate 12,555,323, forward strand.
TGCCCCCAAATAAAGGCAAGAGCGGTTACACTGCTGGTGCCTGTTATATAATGAGCATGCCAGGTACATCCATCACTTTATTTTAATATATTAAACAATATAAACATGCTATTTTCAACACTTGTTCTGGATCACTCATCCTAATCGGCAATGGTGCATTTCAGGTGTATGTGTGTTAATATCCCAGCCAAACTATATTTTGTAGTATTAACAGCATAGTGCAGTAACAAAACTTTATCAGGGAAAACTGCACCACATTAAGAAACAAGGAGGCCTGATATCAAAATATCACTAAATATATTTATCAGCAGGGAAAATTTGAAATTAATCTCTAATATAAGCCTGCTTCCAATAAAGGCCTGGTGCCCTTGAGGAAAATAAGGGCGAGGAAATACTGTATTTACAAAGACCTCTGGTGGACGTAGCTTGATGTTGGTGTAACGCTGCAAAACCTCAAAAGGGAGGAGGTCAAGGTTGGGTCAAAAAAGCTTGTGACTATAACATGACAGACCACTGTTCTATTTACATTTAGGTCAAACAGACCATGATCTTTCACTTACCATTACCAGATGTTTCTGCCGAAAAAACCTAACCAAACATTAATCCAGAGACGTGGCAGTTTACAGGTTGTTTTGGTAGGCATTGTCAAATGATGTAAATTAAAATGATCATAGAAAAGACACATTAAGAATATACAATACACAAAACTAATCACACATTAAAAGCATTTCTGAAAAGATGAGTTTTGATCAGTGATCGGTTCTGTTTCGGATGTGTTTGGGGAGAGTTCCTGAAGGAGGGGGCAGCTATTATGGAGAAGGCTCAAGTGCCACAAGTTCGGAGCTTGGTTCTGATTGGTGGACACAGGAGGTTGGCATCAGAGGAGCAGAGGTTGTGGGAAGGAGTGTGTTGATGGAGCAGGTCGGTGATAGAGTGGGGGGCATGGTTACGGAGGGCTTTCTGGGTGAGGAGAAGGACTTTGAATTGGATCCGTTGTGGGACAGGAAGCCAGTAGAGGTTCTTGGAGGACAGGGGTGATGTGGTCAAAGGAGCTGGAGTGGGTGAGCAGGCGAGCAGCAAAGTTTTGGATGTACTGGAGTTTGTTTGGGATTTAAGATGATGTGCCATAGAGTTGCAGTAATCAGTTGGATGTGATGAAAGCGTGGATCAAAGTTTTGGCAGCAGAAAAAGGAGAGTGACGGACCGAGACGAGCTACGTTTTTTTTTAGATGGAAAAATGCACTTCTGGTGACTTGATTGAAATGCTGTTTGAAGGAGAGGTTGTTGTTGAAAATAACTCAGAGGTTGCAGATGTGTGGGGCGGGAGGCAGAGAAGAGTTAGCGATGGTCAGACAGAAGTTGTGAGTGGTTTTGGTGTGGGATTTGTGACAGATGATGATGATGATGTCCAATTTATCACAGTTTAGTTTGAGGATGTTGGCACGCATCCATGATTTCATTTCAGTGAGATATGTTATAAAATAGGTTTTATTTCTCTAAATACTGAGGTTATGAGCACATGAGCGTGTGTGTGTGTGTGTGTGTGTGTGTGTGTGTGTGTGTGTGTGTGTGTGTGTGTGTGTGTGTGTGTGTGTGT
>JBBPCS010000130.1:12568234-12579945 GCA_037974645.1 Hollardia meadi
GGTTCAAACAAAATGTGCTATCTTCTAAGTTGTGTATCAGATCCAGATGTAAATACCTGGAAATAAAAGCTGAAATGATGATCTCTTGTCTCATATTTATCTTTTGATGTCAAACCCAAATGTTTTCAGTCTACAATAAAAATAAAGGAATTGGCCTCCCTATTCCAATACTTTTGGAAGGGAGTGTATATGACTACATACTGTATGTCCATGCCATAGATACAAAGCGTACAAAATGAATCAATTCAATACAAAACAATATGAGTTTAAAGTGGCACATGATTCTAAAAAGAAGTTAAATGCTTTTGTTCTGACTTTTTGTTTTGTTCTGTTTTTTACACATATGAATCAAAGCAGTTTGCTATAATTGCTTCTTGACACAACTACTGTTGTGTGTCTGAGATGTCCCATCCAAGGGTAGATTTATTCCAGTCGAACAGATTAAAATGTTTTTGAGAGACTGTTTGAACATTTATTAGATTGAGCAGGAGTAGAACAAGAGCGGAGGGAGTTTGAATTTAGTGGGGGTTTGTGCAACATTCACGGATATATATATATATAGAGAGAGAGAGTTTCTGTCCAAAAAGATGTAGCCTAATATAATCATAAACTAAAATAAAGCTGCAAGCAGCGTTGAACGGGCCCTCGCACCCTGCGCACGTCGGCGGGAGTGTCATTGTCAGTGTCTGGAGAACACACACCAAGTGGATAGTGGATTTACATGCCACTTCCTGTTTTGTCAATAGGTGGCGCTATGACTGTAACTGACTTTTGACTTGTCTTCAGGGCAGGACTCCCTTCAAATGTGTCACGTTTGGGGCAGATTGAACCATGTATAGTGGGTTTACAGGCCACTTCCTGTGTTGCCAATAGGTGGCGCTATGACTTTAACTGAATATTTACATGTACATGTCTTTATGGCAGGACATTTAGCAAACATGAGAACTTTGGGTCAGATTGGACCACGTACACTGGAGTTACACACCACATCCGGCGAGTAGTAATTCGGTGAAGGTTGTAGGGGATGCTACTGAGCCATTTTGGTGCACCCATGCGAAAGACCCATAACATCTTGAAATTTCCGCCACGTTTGTCGTGTATGCAAAGTTTCACAACATTTCGAGCACGTTTAGCCCCTCAAAATAACAGTTCATTATTGGGATAAGAAAAAGAAAAAAAAATTATTCCTTCAGTTTCAATAGGTCCTCGCACCGTTTCGGTGCTCGGGCCCTAATAATAAACAATCTGTCTCCCTTCAGGAGTCACACGAAGAGCACAAGCCGTCGCTCCAACAGCAAAGAATGTTCCAGCCTCCCTCGACATGGCGACCTCCATCACCTTGGCAGCAAGAGTTTCCTCAATGGTAACAAACCGCCTCCGTCCACTTTAAGTCCTACACTCCACGCCAAGAGCCAGTACATGTCCCAGACCCTCAATCGCTCTGCTTCATCCAGCAAAGACCTGGCTAACAATAACCTGCCGCATCTCCTCAGTCCCAAAGAAGCCAAAGGCAAGACAGAGTTTGATTTCAGCTTGGGACCCTCCCCAAAGCTGCCAGACCAAGGACACGGGGCGAAGTACAGCCACAGCAAACCCAGCTCCTCTCGCTCTCAGCAGCAGCAGCAGCAACAGCAGCAGGCCGGCCGCCACACCTTTCTGGAAGGCAAGACCAACACACTGCAGTCTGGAGCAGAGAAACAACATGGCCGACATGCCCACAGTATGGCCGACTCTGCCCATGGATCCATGTCCTCCTCTTCTAAGAGTTCAGCCTCGTATCTCAGCCTGTCCAAGAGCCACAGCGCGCTGAGTGACGCCAAATCTGTCGGGAACCTCAGCGATGGTCGACTCCACCCAGACGACCCAAACTCCAACACGACAGCAGGGGTGGGACCCGGTGCCCGCTTCTTCCCTGCCAGCTGCTTAGACCTGAATGCCCCTTCGGGCCCTCCGGGGCCGCCTGGCAGCCCCTCTGCTCGACACAGCGATCGATCCGGGCACAGCCCCGCCTCTCGCAGCAGCGGCAACATCCGCATGGAGAGCAGCACACTGGATTCCTCATCCAGACACAAATCCAGACACAAACCGTTAGCACCAGGTAGGTGTCAGAGTCAAATTTGTATTCAAGAGTCAACTTCATTGTCTGTATTAAGAATGGACGATTGAATTTGGCTTCAGGGTTCAACCAGATTTTTTTTTAAAGGATTTATATCCATTGTATCAAACACTAGATCTCTGCATAACCATTGCCCAACAAAAACAAACAGAAAGGCAGAGAGTTGTCAAATTATTAACATATCGCCTGTGGCATTAACAGTCCCTGCAGAGAAAAATAAGATGCGGTTAGTCAGTGTTTTGCCAGATTGCCTGTTGTTGAACTTTTCACCAGAGACAGTTCTATCATAGCAAATTTTCTCCAGCTATAGCTCGCTAAAAAGGAGGTGGACACATTTCCAGTTTTTTAAGATAAGTCTTTGACTCGGATCACCCCAAAACATCAGCAAATCATCTTCAGGATACAACTAGTTCAAAATGTACCTGTAAATGAATTTAATTAAACAAACAATAACAGGGAAGTGATGGTTCCAGCTTCTCAAATGTGAGGATTTTCTCCTTTTTTTAAAAAAAAACTTTTGTTTGAATAAAAAAGAAGAAATTTGATGTCACTGTGGACTCTCAAACAGTGGTTTTTGGTCATGGGCACTTTTCACTCTGTTTAAAAATAAGCTTAATCGAACAAAGTAATATAATAATCAATAATGAAAATAATGATTGCTTGAAGCTCTAATGGCTTTGATGTTTATGTATTTGTCCAGAAGAGGCCAGTGCTCCAGAGCTCTTAGACCCAGGAGGAGCAGGGATGCCCTCCACTCACACTCTGCCTTCTCCACATGAGTCATATCATTATGGCTTGGGCTATACCTCCCCCTTCTCCTCTCAGCAACGGCCTCAACGCCACTCCATGTACGTGAGGAGGGAGCGCCACCGACCACACGGCGTCGAAGGTGGGATGGCGGGCTTGCCTGCGCCAGGACAGGCGATACCGACACGTGCCAGTAGCCTGCAACTCCTCTCCCCTCAACTGCAGCACCGGACCACCCTCACTGGACACTCAGTGAGCTCTTCAAGAGAGGACTGCACTGATGACATGACAAGGGTTAGTGAAAGACAGTCCTGTGAGTCTGGTAGTATTTAAAGGAAATATTCACCCTAAAATAGTGACACTAATACTGTTAAAAGGGATCCATTGTACATTGGTGATGTATTTTTCTTAATAGTAAAAGGTCAAATGTAGACGATGCATGCTCTGCCACATCTATAATATTTTGCCAGAATAAAATGTATAAAATTAATGAAAAAGACCTTTTGTTTTGTGAGTAATAAATGAGTTATGACATTGACTAAAATGCAAAGCAGCTCATCCTTTGAAAAGTACATGATGTGACACTAAAAACTGTGACGTAGTGTCTTCAGTAATAAAATGACAGCAAGTATTTTTTAAAAGAATGATTGTGATGAATTTCTTTATGATGATTTATTATGATTAATATCTTCAATAACAATACATCTCTATATGTCTATATCTGTAACCATTTTAGGTAATACATAAATAAATTTAAATAAAATATAACACATATAGTGTTCTCCACCAGAAAGACATATTTGTCATTGAAAAGCAGGTTTTAAACAACATTTAGACCTAAATGTAGAGGAACTGGAATTTACAGAATATTGAAATTAACAGTTAATAAATTAATGAATAAAATATTATGTTTTAAATTTCAACAAAGAAAACAGGGGGTTATAGCTCAGTTGGTAGAAATGAAAATTTAAAAAAGACACTTAAAATGATTCTAATGTAAAAATTTTAAAAAATGACACAAAAAAGAGATTTTCTCTCTTTCCTTCTTTATTTTTTTTTTTTGATTGCTGGCTCGTCAAACATATCATAGCCAGGTGGGGTTACGCTGGGGGAATCTGACTCATGAGCCTCAGTATTTCTAAAATTGTGGCTATGGCCCTGATCTGACAAAGAATAATGGTGAAGCAGGCTGCTAGTCACCGAATACCATGTTCTTTCTTTTCTGACAGCTGACACCTCTGGAGTTGTAACTGTCTCCATGGTAAAGGGCAACATCTGCGGTCGGTTGGTTCTTTCAATACGATTGGCAGTGGGTTTCACTCAAAATCAGTAATAAAAGACAATTATTGTTTTTCTTAAATAAACTTTTGTTTAGTCATTGATGCACAATATGAAAGCACAATTAAAACCGCACATGTCACATGTTAATTAAGTTTGCTAGGAATTGTTGAAAGTGAATCTGGGAAATTACTCAGGAGATGAGGCAGGTCAGGGAAAAAACGGGTGCACACACAAAAGAAATAGCACATTTCCTGACTTGCATTCAAGCCCACACAAACATTCAAGATATTTAACAGTGTAAGAGTGTCAAAGGGTGAATCTTTTCTTTGAAACATGTATTGAAAATGTATTTTCAATTCATGTTTTTTATGAGTTGACGCGTGTGTGCAGGGACTGTCACTGTCTCACATCATTGCCTCTGCTTCACGCTGCTTCTCCAGTCTGCTTTGACCTGCGCCTGTCCGTCTTCTCAACAGAGTGAGCAGTCCCCTAAAGACATGAGCCACCCTTGTGCCCCCATCAAAGACTCTACGAGGGACAACACAGCTGCTTTTCATACACAGCGCTCTAAAAACGAGGTCCGACCCCCTGACTCCTCCCAACCTCCAACCAGTTCACCAAACACAGCCAGTAGCTCGTCCGACCGCTGGTTTCCATAGCTTTTTGTGTTTCTTCTCACTGTCACTGGTATAAATGTAGCCTCACTGAAAAGCTCTAAGATTGTCCTGAATGTCTTGTGTTGTGAGCCAGCAAAGAATGTGATAGCTAATGATAAGCAATGAACTGAGATTAAATGGAGATCATCGATCACAAAGCTGAAGATACTGAGGATCTTTGTGTGGTCGTGTGTCCATGTGTGTATTTGTGTGTCGGCATGATGTGTGCGTTTCATAGGTTGGCATGTATCACGACCCTCACGGTGAGGATGGAGGATCCTCCAAGGAGAACCGGATGATCTTCACCGAGTCCATGCCTCGGAGAGTAGGCAGCTTCTACCGAGGTAAGGAACAGGAATCACCAGACGACAAAGCGTGTGTTGTGTGACACCACATACAGCATCAGAAAAGTGAATGATGTAGGCGAGTTTACTTGCATAGCATCTTTCAACAACAAGGCAATTGAAAATGCTATTGTCATAGTTTGTTCCAGAAACACTAGGAACAGGGGCTGGGCGCAGATGCAGACACCGCAGGCAAAGCAGGTTCAGTTCAGCAATAACAAAACTCACTGGTACTCACAGGCAAGGGTCAAAAAACAAGAATAAATCCAATAGGCAAAGCAAATCCAACAAGGCAAAAATACAAAGTCCCAAAATATAAGTAAAGTCCAAGAAACAAAGAGGTAAGATTGCACGGGAGACAGTGGAACCAGGGCACACTTTAAAACACGGCGAACTGACAGAGACAAAGGGGAACACATGGACTTAAATACACAAGGAAGGGAAGGTTAACAAGACACAGGTGAAACTAATCAGGGCGGGGCAGACAATCACTGTGGAGGGAAAAGAACAAAGGGAGGAAGTGTCAAGCAGGACAAGACACATGAGGAAAGGACTACAAAATAAAACTGGAAATAGAAACTAGAAACCATAACACAGGAAGTAAACACAGGAAAAACAAACAAGAAACTCTAAACCATAACACAGGAAATGACACACTTAAAACTGAAACCATGACAGCTATGAGATAATTATAAGATCGGTGGCTCTTTTAAAATATTGCCTAATAAGCCTACAGCCAAAGTTAAAAAAAAAAAGAATACATACCTTTTAGATTGATAGATAGAGGATTTTCACTGCACACTTATCATGGCCAACATAATTCACAATAATGATATTAGCATGATATCTGTAGGAAAAAAAATTAATAAATAATAATGATTTCAGACAAATTCATCTTTAACTTTTAACTTTTTTTGGCAAATGAATTACACTCAAAATACATATAGTGTTGGGAGTCTGTAACCGTAACTATGCAAATGTTTACAAAAAAACCCCAATTCAATTTAATGTATATAAATGAAAATGCAAACAGATGAACGGATTAAGATCCACAAGGCTTAACATCTGCACTGGATTGTTTGCACGATAATATCATTTTTGTATTATTAACACAATATCTACAGTATATTTCATTTTTAAATATCGCGGTTATCATCAATATAGGTATATCACGCCATCCAAATACCTTTTTATGTTGTCGCGCTACACAAACAAACACAGTTTCGTCTGGTCTGACTCGAGCTGTTCCACTTAGCGCTCCCCAACAGGCCTGGAGAACTTCCGTTGTGTGAACTGGATGTGCAGCGTTTTTCTGTTTTGGATTGTTTCTATTTGCATTGTGTTTACTGTTAATGCATTGCTTTGGCTTTATGCTGCACGTTTTTCATTTGCAGCAAGTTGGTTTTGTATATGTGTTTTTGAATTGGCATAGTTTCTGAAGCTGCAGCACGTTTCTCCGAATGGAAATGTTTTGGGCCTTTGTAGCGTGTTTGGCCACCGTAAGAATCCCATAATTAAAGAGACAGATATCATCTTAGGCTTAAAGAGACTGACTCCAAGAATACTATAAACATCACAGATTAATAATATCTGAGACAGGTTTTCATGAATTTATCAACAAACACAAAATCTACAGATATGCATTTTTTTTATATTTTTGTCTCTTTAATGTTTCTCCTCAGTCCCCTCCCCCAGACCAGATAACTCCTCCTCTTTCCATGACGGTGTCGGGCAGGGTCGAGGGCCAGTTGTACCTGTTGTACCCGTGGATCCTGTTGCCATGGCCAACCACTCCAAACGCCAGACGGCCTTTGACTGGTGAGATTTTTTCATCATGAATTTTTTTTGAACTGGCATTTTTCTTGACTGTAACAGGTGTTTCATTCAATGTTTGGTCAAAGAAACTGTCCACATTTATAATTTACAGGTCTTGTCTAACAAGACAAGGCATCAAAACAAAATTAAAACTTTTTCTATCATAATTTCTTTGCTTAATATGAAAATCACCCACCAGATCAAACACTAGAGTTCCTTTTTGACATGTTTTCCTCACTGTCACATGAAGTCTGTCACAACACTCATTAGGATCCGTTGCATTTTACAGGATTATTTTGTGGTGCTGCTGTAAAGAATTTCAGAGTCTAAATTACCTAAAATGAAGTGAATGAAATAATGTTGTCATGCATGTGGTAATTTAATTGAAACAAATATTTTTAGGGGGCGATAGGAGGCATTAGGCTATGTTTTCAGGTTGTCCGTCCCATTTTTCTGAACGCAATATCTCAGGAACGCGTTGAGGGAGTTTTTTCAAATTTGGCAAAATTATTCACTTGGACTCAAGGATGAACTGATTTGATTTTGGCGGTGAAAGATCAAAGGTCAAGGTCACTTTGACCTATTAAGCAAAGAATTCACGCGCTAATTATGACAACACTTCTCACAAAAGTCTAACAGGATAATGAAGATGAAGTCATGACATTTTCTATCCAAAAGGTCAACTTCACTGTGACATCATTATTTTTTCTGGCCGTTATTCAATGCTTTAACTCAGGAGCAGAAGGGGAGATTGTGACCATATTTCACATTTGGTCAGATACCGAATTGGTGACACTCATCTCGGATCATCTCAGATAATCTCGGACATTGATATAAACTGCAACTTGATTGGTGCGCTGAGGCATACAACCACAAGGCGGTAATTGTAGTTTTCTAAAAATAAGCATAATTTATTGTCATGATAAAACCATACGATTACATATAACATTAAGTGAATAAGAAACGTTTACTTTGGAGTTTTTTTTAAACTATCCACAATGATCACAAAACCCTCATTGTGTTTTTCTAATTTTCAGTTTTTCCACTGTGGTGCTGTTGTTATTTCAGTGTTTTCGTGCTGTAAATGTGTTCAACTCATCACATTTATAGGTTGTGCACTGGCATTTGAGACATGCCCGAAAAGACGTCCCAATTTAATCTTGAACTTGTAATCACATAGTCATGTGAACGATTTTCCACATTTGCCTCATAGGACTGCTGCAGAAGCAATGGTCATGAATCCTCCAGAGCCCACCAAAGAGAAGGAAAAACAAGGCTTCTTCAGGGCCATTAAAAAGAAAAAGAAGAAGACACAAATAGTAAGAACATTTAAGCACACATACACTTTCCTTTGGTTTGAAGTTGTTTCCCTTGTCTGTAAAGTTTAGTTTGTAGTAAATGCTGATCAGTACATTTGAAAATGATTATCTGTAGCATCGGTATCGTCTGGTATCAGCTGGTATCAGCGCTTAACTCTGTGAAAACTATGTGAACTGAGTGGGTGAATTGACAAGCGTAATTCCGGTTTATTACAATGAGGGTCTTATTTTTATTGTTTCTGCCATCAAGCTAATTGCTAAAATTGGTGATTTCGTGACATTGGAGTGAGACAGGTCAAGAGGCAAAAGTCAAGACAATTACAGAGATTATTAAATAAAAATCAGCACTGTATCGATAAGAGACATTAAAGGTGACAGGTAAAATTATTATCCAGACTATCTACATAGGCCAGCTTCTAGCTCAGCTTTCATTTACTGTTCTAGTCTAGTTTCACCCAAATGTAATGCAAATTTTAACCAAATATCCAGTAACTTGGCAAAAGAAAATATAAATTAATGCTAATTTTCAGTCACTACTGTTACATGAATATAAGGAGTTTGAGATAAGTGGTGCTATCATTCCATGCCATTAAACCACTGCAGAAGAAGAGAGCGACATGATGTAATTAAAAGAATACCACTTAAATATAAAAACCCATGATGGAGATACGGCAGTCATGTTAGTTTCTTCTATTAATTCAAGGGAGTCTTACTTTTTGTGATTTTACTTTTCGCTGTTTATCTTATTAAATCTTTAAGCTACTTTCAAAAAAATTATAATGCCGAAAATGTTGACCGTGAGTATTTTAATTAAATGTAAATGAATTTTATTACATAAGTTGAATGTAAACGGTCACATTCAGTGCTTCTATCATGTTGAGTCAGTGTGAAATTAAAAACTTAGTCTGATTAAATTAAATTAATGCAAACGTATACACAAAGCTTATGTGTTTATTCAAGTATTATACATAAAAGTAATGAATTGCAAATGAGTTGTTCTCCTGTAATAAACCACACAGCAAGTTATTTAATTCATACACAATGACTCAACATGATAGAAAAAGATTACATTAAACACTGAACTTATGTAATGAAATTAGATGGAAAAATTACATGCAATTAAAATACTTGAATTCAATGTTTTAGGCATAATTATGTTTGAGTGTATTATTCATTTTTATGTTATTTCTTTAGATGGTCGTGCATCGGCTGCTGCAGCAGTATTTCTGTTTGCTGTCAGAGATTTGTGTTGAGAGTTGTGGCTGTGCCTTTTCTGCTCCACAGACCGACATGGAAGATGGGAGGAACCCCAGCATCAAGAAAAGTCTTTTCCCCCTCTTTAGCTCTAAGAATAGCTTAAAGCACAACTCAGCTGTCAAAGTCCTACCTGTAGTCGCCTCACCTATGGTACAACACCAGCCTCCCGCGCCCTACCCTGCCTCACCAGTAATCTAACCTCAACACTACGACTGCATGTTAACTCACACCGCACTCACCAGCTGCTTTGAAATCCTCTCAAGCGCCTGATGATAAATTGACTGAGAAGTGTTCAAATTTGAAAGGATTTCAAACACATATTGAGTCTAATACTGCACGGCGTTTGTGCATCCATTTTGTCTGGCTGTAATGTATGTCAAACGCAGTCACCTTGCATTCACATCGCATCCACACTGGCTTCATGTTGCAGTGTGTGCTGTTTGTGAAGCCAACACTTCTGCACGTTGAGAATGCGTCATATGAGGGTCATGAACATGTGCATGTATCCAAACTCATACTAGACATTTATGGAATCTGCACTTTGCTGAAATAATAGTTTATTAAAGGAATAATTCAACATTTTGGGAAATGTGCCCACTTGCTTCTTTGCAGAGAGTTGGATGAGAAGGTCGATACCACTCTCATATCTGCCCATTAAATATGAGGCTATAGACTATATGTTGTCCACCAATAAACACAGGAAGAAGAAGAAGAAGAAGAAGAAGAAGAAGAAGAAGAAGAAGAAGAAGGAGAAGAAGGAGAAGAACAAGAACAAGGAGAAGAAGAAGCAGAAGAAGATGGAGGAGGAGGAGGAGGAGGAGGAGAGGAAGAAGGAGAAGAAGAAGGAAAAGGAGGAGAAGAAGGAGGAGAAGAAGGAAAAGAAGAAGAGGGAGAAGAAGGAGGAGAAGAAGGAGTAGAACAAGGAGAAGGAGAAGAAGATGGAAAAGGAGAAGAAGGAGAAGAAGGAAAATAAGAAGGAGAAGAAGATGGAGAAAGAGAAGAAGAAGAAGAAGAAAGAGAAGGAGAAGAACAAGAAGAAGGAGAAGAAGAACAAGCGTAGTCATTCATTCTGTCATTGTGTTACTTATGGATGGAATTAGAGTGAGAATGAATTATTCCTCTTTGGACTAAGGAGCCAAACATGTCGTTACTGGCATGGACATGTTTTTTTTGAAGTTTCAGAGGAAGACAAGATGATTGTAATTTTACATATGTTCTGCACCGGTTCTTTAACACAACAAATCGTAGTCAAACGTTGAAATATTAAATCATCCATTTGTGCTCACTACATCTCCCTCAGCTGTGTATAAACTACATGTTATTTTGTTTTAAAATACAAAAATATGTATATTATCGGTTATCTTATCGCGATCAGCCATGAGAAATATGTATCAGTTATTGGTATCGGCTGAAAAAAATCCATATTATACATTCCTAAAATAACCTGCATTTTTTTCTGTAAGTCATCAACATCACCACCTCCATATGTTTTGTCTGGTGCTGCCAGACAGATGCATGAAGAACCCCACCAGGGTCTGAGTGAGATGTGTGATGACAGTTTGCCGTAAAGAGAAAAAACATTTACAGTGTGTAAATATTTGGGATGATTAATAATCATGTCCCTGTATTTATTTAGGTTCCTGGTAACGGACAAGAACACCTGTCACTGCAGAGGAGCTCCAAGTCGTCCTCTCACCACGGCAGCCGACGGAAAAACCGAGAGCGGTCCCGGGACAGAGACCGGGAGCGGGAACAGAGCCGGGACCGTGACAGAGAGAGAGAGCGGGAGAGAGAAAGAGAGAGAGAAAGGGAGAGGGAAAGAGGGAGGGATAGAGAGAGAGTCAATGATTGGCCACCAGACAAACCGGTGGACTCACACTCTCAGGTATTTACTTACTAGAGACTTGAGTTTGTATTTGTTTGAAGATCATGACCCAGAGAACAGTCTATCACCAAAATATCAATATGTTATAAAACCAAATCAACCCCTTAGTGTCAGTCATGAATGCATAATTTATAAGTAAGTTTTTTATTCACTCACATAATAGCTTTTTTTAGGTGGTTCTGCATCGAACACTCAAAAACTCATGCCTGTGCAGATACACTGATCAGCCACAACATTAAAACCACTGACAGATGAAGTGAATGACATTGATCATGGCTACAGTACAATGTT
>JBBPCS010000130.1:12580045-12591424 GCA_037974645.1 Hollardia meadi
GATCATGGCTACAGTACAATGTTCTAGTGGGAAACCCTGGGTCCTGGTGTTCATGTGGATGTTCTTTGATCCATAAAGCCCACCCAAACATTGTTTCAGACAAAGTAAACCCCCTCATGCCAACAGCACTCCATGGATCGTAATTGTTTGAGGCACGTCCCATGTAGCTCAATCAGATTTGGATCTGGGGCATTTTGAGGCCAGGTGGACGGCTTAAGCTCTTTGTCACGTTCCTCTGGCTGTTCAGGAGCTGTTGTGGTGTGGCAGCACGCATTGTCTTGCTGGGGGACCAATGCCATCGGGGTGTGCCGGTACCACCTGAGGGTGGTGCTTGATCTGTAAGGGTGTTTGGGCGGACGGTTTGTGTAAATTTGCATCCACATGAATGCCAGGATCCAGAGTTTCCCAGAATATTGCACTGTAGCGAGATGGTCAATGTTATTCACTTTAACTGTCACTGGTTTTAATGTTGTGGCTGATTCATGTATAAGCCTTATCCTTTAGGACCATTTATCAACTGTATCTCTTTCTCTCCTTGCAGAGTCAACCACTCAAGTCCCTCCGCAGGCTCCTTCACCTCTCCCCTTCTTCCTCAAATCAAGGACAGCCTCCTCCTCCTCCCCCTCCAGACCTGCGCTTCCAAGCCCCCCTCCCCAACCCGCCTCAGCCCTCCTCTAAAGCGAGCTACTCCGAGGGCCGAGGGCATGCCGACAGCAGGGGCCACTCCGGGGTAAGCAGCTCCTCCCAGGCTAAGAGCCGCAAGGCCAGCTACCCCCTCCCCGGACAGATCGAGTCCAGCTGGCATGTGTCTGCATTGCAGCGGGCGGAGGGTGCTCAGTTCACCTCCGAACAGCTGGGCATCAAACCGGGGCAGAACGGACCCACCTTTACCCGAGCCTCCCGCACCAGGATCCCAAACCTCAACGACCTAAAGGAGACTGCGCTGTAACCCCCCACCCTCATCCCCAAACAATATCACCTCCAAGATGTCTCCATCCTGGAAGCATCTGCCAGACGCAGACATCATGGTCCTGTCATAAAAGTTTACATGAAAGCCTATTTCACTGGATCAAGTCCTCATTCATGTTGATGCTCATGTCTCTGAATTCTACAAAGACTCGACGTTGACAGCCCAAACACAAACACCAGTAACTGTGTTGTTTAGGGATTCAAAGACAGGACAGGGCCCACTCCTTCGTGGGATACCAGTACTGTATCAGTTGTATGCTATTGTCTCTCTACTTAACAAGGTTAGAACATCAGAATAAGCTGATCTTTCCTGTCAAGGAGACACTGCCCATGTGGCCTCTTTGCTGCCATCTTCTGCTCACAGGACGCTACAGCAACACATCAGACAGCCGCTGACAAACCGGTGGCCAATAAACTCAAATGTTTTTCAAGCTCTGATATTTGATAAGAACAAACAAAAACAAAAAAAAAAAGATTTATATAAACATTATTTATTAAATATTTATTTGTTTTAAATTCAAGGATATAAGCTATAAATGACACAGTATGTAGGCTATATGGGAATATTATAAGGTAATATAGAATTAAATGTGTAATTGCAAGAGCTTTAGTTTCAACACAAAGAAATGCATAGATATTTATGTGTTGATAATACAATATGTCACAAGGAATATTTAACAATGGTGAATGTCCTTTTTTGTCCAATTTGATATTTTATTAATAGATTTTCACGTCATATATTATTTTTACCCTCTTTTTTTGGTTTCTTTCATCACATGTAGAGAAATATGGATAAAGCTTTGTTGCCCAAAGTGGGAAAAAAATAAATAAAAAATCTAGGACACTGCATCGAGTACAAAGCCTCCCATCACCCTCAAGACATCAGTTTTGAACTTTAATGACAAGTCGGGCTATTTGTCAACAGGGTCTGGTAGCAGAACAGCCAGAGTGAGACCGGCTCTGTGCTTTATATATAGAAATTGTCAGTTCGCTTTATGTCCCACTCTTGGTGTCACCATTTCAAAAAAGCGAAGCCCCAATTTCAGTCTTTTAGTTCATTTATCAGCGACAGCAGCTTTCCAGCTCCATGCTCCCATGTTGGTTTTGTCTACAGCCTTAACAGCAAGTAACGTGCATCAGTTTGTTGCCCGTTGGTGGTGAAATGTCAGCCTCTTGTAATGAGGCTCGACCAACTAAAATACAGCATCTAAGTGGTCAACATAGCAGGAGAGCACTCTGCAAAAGGCATACCTCGCCTCCAACCACTTAAAAGTTAAGTCTGGTTGTATTTTTCATCTTCTTGGTGTCAACAAGTCCCATGAAAAGACCAAAACGAAGAATGTTTGAACCTAAGATGTGTTCCAAAAACCTGACCGAGCTCATTGCTCTGTGACATAGCTGCTATTAAAACACATTAGTGAGCTGCACTGTACTGGATGTTTCTTCATTACCATGAACAGGGTTTTTGTGGTTTATTTTCAACCAGAGAACAAATTGTGTATGAATGCACAGCTAAAAAATAGTCCTGTTTGAGCCCAGTTGTTTTAAAAAATATATAATTGTGACTTGTTTTTAAAGATTTACATCTTCAGTAAGAGGGGGGTGCCAACGCAGGGGGTTCTGGCAAAACAATGCATGTTCAACTGACATTGCTGGTAGATTATTGTATGTAACGTGAAAGCTGTACTTCTAGGACCATCTTGGGGTATCGAACCCGCTGTGCAGTGTTTTAGCATCTCTTTTAAATCCATTTAATCGACACCAATGCAGCCTGCTATTCCGGGCCCGCTAACACATTGTTGGTTTTGTTTTTTTCATGGGATTTGTGGACAATAAGGAAGACGTGGATTAACACCAGACTTATCCTTTAATGTGGGTGTTTACATTTTTCTGTGTGCATTTAAAAGCTGGTGTTATCAAAGTTTTTGTAAATGCCTTTAATAAATCTGAATTGGGTTTTCCTACTTTATTCACATCACAACCTTTATTTTTATTATCAATAGTCATGATCAGGGATGATTTAGCTAACTAGGTTATTCATAAAAGCATTAACTTGTTGTTTACTGACCTGTGGATGATTAAAAAACACTGAAACAACTGTATACAAACAGTACATTATTTGTGGCCTAGGCAAAATCCTTCCAGTCTTAATTTGACCCATATTTCCGTCCTCTTCTTCTGTGGTTTTAAAGCTTAAAGTGAACAGCAAAGATTTTTTTTTTTATCACAGATGGACAGGATCAAGGAAAGAAGGATGGTTGCATTTGTACAAAATTCAATACATCTGTGGACTCCAGAGAGAGTTTAGTTCCAGAGATTTTCCTGTGTCGTTTCTCATCTGTTGAAAGGATGAAAGCAAGGTTGAAAAAAAAAAAAGGAAACAAAACAAATGAACCAATTGACTACATGGCTGATTGAAAGTAATAACATTCAGAAAGAGGCTCAGATGATGCAGACTGTACGAGCTAAATAAGTGGCTACAGCCAAATATAGCACTGAGAAGGATTTCCAATAAGAGACTCTGATTAAAAACAAGTGTCCACATCTAATATGAAGACATCACTCTGCAATACTTTTTTTTTTTTAATTTTCAATTTGTCCTTGAACATGGACCCAGGATGGGTAAAACTGCCCCATGTTGTGTGTTACAGAGAACCCTGATTGCTAATGATTGTAAATGACTGCTGACGTGGGTTTGTCTATATCATTAATGGGACAGAGTGATGACAATGCTTGCCTTGCTAGTGACCCGAAGCCTTATATTAGCTTACTGACTCAACACTGCAAATGGAAATGGAGGCTTCAACCCCCAGTAAGTCACGTATGCTGAGAATTTGTTTTTGTTGTTTTTGTTTCACAAATATGAATGTGTTTCCTAAAACATCAGTTCTTTTATTCATTAAGCTTTTTCCCCACTTCTCTTATACAGGGTGAAATAGAAATAATAGAGTGTACCTGTACTGACCATTCTACTTTAAAAATTATGGGGTCTCATAATAAAAGCCAACTGTACATTTTTGAACGGCTCCATCTGTTCGTTTTGTTGCAAAGACAGACACAACGTGAGAACAGACATGACACGTTTTCATTTAATCAGGGAAACAGCTTAAAGATACAATAAAAAACACAAGTTGAGGGTAAATAAAACCCTGCAATGTGTTTCCAAAGCACCATGGGAAATTGAACTGAAATGTAACAGAAAAAAAAAAAAAAACTATCAGGAGTTAACCACAATACAAAACCACATCTGAATATTAGTACATTTTCCATCCCCTGATCTGATTACCAATTGATATTTTTAAAGAAGCACCACACAAACAATCACTTCAATGTTGATTCTGGTCTTTCTATGGGATCTGTTGACAGAAAGTATGTAAAATGAAGAATATCACCAGCCTTATCCTTCAAGGAAGACAAGAATGAGACTGACTGACAGCTGCAGAACTGTAAATTCCCTGTTTACCATATCAGGAGAAGGACACATCATTTCATAGACCTGTCACAGAGGGACAAGAGCTTGTCTCAGACCTCCATAGCAACGCTGCCTCTTTCTCTCAATGCCTAATTATTGCTTTGAATTTATGCCATTTCGTTGCAAATGGAACAATCTATTGAGAATTCACCAAATTAAAGCCCCCAGAGTGACTGTTTTAACACAGACAATGGAGAGTGGAGTGACTGAAAGCTCATTGAGCATATCAAACAAATATTTTAATGAAATCACAGAAGTCAGACTTCTTTCTAGAGAGGATAATTTTGTGGTTTTATACGTGTAGCTGGATGGGGGCCAAACCTGTGGATATAGTGACGGGCCACACACTCTGACGATGGGGCTTTAGGTGGAGATGAAGTTTTGGGACAAAGGCTTCGGGGACAGCAGGAGGAGAGGTTCAGATGCATTTGTTCATGCAGAGCAGCAGCTCCAGGCGCACAGCGATGCGTGTGTGCCATCCAAGGGGAAGGATGCGGATGTAACGCGCCACGATTGGCGGCCGCAGGAGGTTCTGCACCGACGAGGAGCGGTCAGAGTTTCCATAAAACACCTGAGGAGAGAAAGGAGTGAAAGGATGGATTACATTAGAATAACATTAATGAATATACTGCTTTTTCAGAATAAAGCTACTTCTGTCACTGTGGGAGCCAAGTTAAGTTAATATAAATATACTCCCCAAAGTCACTACTAATAATAACCATAATGATTATGATGTAGGGCTAAATCACACAATTATTATCATTTTTTCAAATAAGTAATCAGTTAAATTAAAATCTATAACACATCAGAAACAGTCAAAAAAAAAATCACAATTTCAAGGTTAAGGTGACATTGAAGGAAATGAAATGTGAATTTTTTTTAATGTTAACTCAATTTAAACCAAAAATAGATTTGATGTATAATAATAGGAAGTAAATTAAAAAACAGTCGAGTCTCACTTGTCAGAAGGTGGAACCAGCAAAAAATGTTTTGCCAGTTTTGCTTGATAAATGACTTTTTTCTGTCATTCTTTAATCTGTACAAGAGAGCATTGGATGTGAAATATCCAAAAACAGTCTAAGATTAAAAAATCTGTTCTAATAAATGTATATGTGAAAATGTTTCTGTCTACAAAATATAAAAAGGTTTATGATTTCCTCACGGTTCAAGCCATAATTAAGATGAAAACAGATCAGAATTCATCAGATCAGACTTTATCAAATTTTCGTCGCAAAGATTAAATTAATTATGACATCACCATTAAGGCAATCAGTGGAACCGTTTGTCCTATTGTCCTTTCAAATTTGATTAAAATAAGACCAGTGGTGTCTGAGATGTTACCTCTAACTTCACATTTTGTGTCAAATATTCTACAGTGTTTTGTTGTTGTTGTTGTTTTGACTGTGTTCTACTGACCCTGTTGTTTCCAGTCTGGTCTTTGTAGTAGATCCAGTTGAGTTTCTCATCCGTGCGGTACTGAACGCTGTACTTGGTGACCCACTCGTCGGCATCACAGCGGCCCTGACTGAGGATCCCTGACACCACCATCACATCTCGCAGGTCAATCTGCAGCCACTGACTGTTGTCTTGGAACTTAGACAGCCAGGCACACCTGGAGGAGAAACACACACACTAAATGGAATGCAGCAGTTGGGCTGATTTGAAACACGTGCACAGAACGGGTCAGAGTTTTCCGATAACAGATTTTAAAGAAAAATTAAAAAGATACATAACTAGAGCATGGCAGACATTTTGACTTGTCAGGCGTCCCAGCAAGTCCCACATGTCTAAACATCTGGTGTGAAAATGTTTTTTTGGTAATGATACCAAAAAGGTACTTTTGATATGATCAATATAGGATCAAAGAATAACTAAACGAGATGAAGAATTTGGATCTTTCAGGCTCATACCACAGTAACCTCCACCGATCAGCCAGGGCACCTTTGTTGCATGTTAGTGTTAAACCAATGTTGGGAATTTGACAGTTGTTGATACTAAAGGACACATAGTCTGAACTCTGAAAGTATTGTGGTTTGTATTTACCATTTAGTTGTTGTTTTTTCCTCACACAGCTCCCCCAAGAGCTGATACAGGAAGATTGAATTTGTTTGTTTTGTTAAAGAAAGAAATTGTACTTATTTATTCTGAGGGGGCTTTAGTCCTTTTTCTCTTTTTTCTTCTATTTTACAGACATACTGGGTTGAAGTTTCTCTCTATTCCTTTATTCCCCTTAAAGAGTAACTTACATTTACACCAGGCTAAAAAAAAAGCAAAAAAAACAACAAAAAACAGTGTTTAGCTGACCTCTGATTGAAAGTTTCAAGCATCTGTTGCATCTGTAACCACACCCAATAGTGATGTCACTTTTAAGGGGGTGTTAATTTACTCTCTATTTTGATAGAATATTCCAGTTCTATTCATATTATGGGAGGGGGAAAAAAACAGTTCAATACAATCCGGAGCATAACAGCACCTGAGAATGAGTTTCATTTTAAATTCCATAGATATGTTTGCATTGCCTGTCATATTTATATTTAAATGTTTTAAAGCAAGAACATATTGCATGTCAACCCCACCAGATGCACCTTACATAATGTGAGATGGGTTACATTTTCACTGAGTGCATTTCTTTCTAATACTTTTCCTCACAGATGGATGGTGCAGAGACATTTATATTAGGGTCTTTTCAGAGGCAGAACGGCCAACCATGTCTGCCAATCTCCACACATGGATTAAGTCATACATTAAAAAAAATCCCAAATGCATGACATGATTTTTGCAGGAAAAAAGTATGATTTTAAAATACTTAAAATGGCACCTATTTCTTCTCCAGCATAAAAAAAATTAAACAAAATCCCAGAATATATGAATATACAAGTTTAACTGCGAGACACAAGATGTTTCCTACTTCACTGTAAAGTCCATTCTCAGTGTACTGGAGGATTCAGGTTTCCACATCACACTTGTGTACGCTGAATATTGAACCAGGGTTGGCTTCCAAGCTGTTTGTGATGTCACAAATATGCTTATTTGCCCGCCTTTTAAAATCAGATTTTCAGTGGGCACAGAGAAAATTTACACTTTCTGCAGTGAATGTGCAAACAGCCTTATAAGTGTCAGACACAGCACATACATCATTCTGCACAGTGAAGGTGCAGGTGGACTTAAAAATTAAAACAAATCTCAGCATCCATTGCAAGGGGATCGAAACTACACGCAGCTGTATAACCCTGCAAATGTTTCGTTTACTATCTGTCTACATGTTGGCCTGTACCTACCCGAAGCCCTGACTGTTGAGCCGGGCCCTGCTCGGGAGCCATGAAGAGAACCAGCCAGTGTACTGGTCCTGGTTGGAGCAGGTGATCTGGTCTGGACTCACTGATCCGGCCTCGAAGCCCAGAGGCTTGTGGTACGGACACTCTGCAGGTGGATCAGAGACACAGTTATAACAGATCTCTTTTGTTAATATCCGTGTTTTTCACTGTGAGACCCCCTGGCGACATGTTTTTCAAGGTAACGGGCCCCGATGGATGGAGAACACGAACACGTCTGCCAGCAGCCGAGCAGAAAAACACGGAAATGTGACCAGCAAATGATCATCACTAAGCCTTTCTACAGTAGGTGCTTAATTCTCCATCTCTTTATCCTTTCCACTCTCTCCACCCTCGCACCCTCCCGTTCTCAGAGTCCCTGCCATTATAGTTGTGACCCATATCCCATCCTAAAAGCCTGCAGTTTAATTCTCCACAGTGAAAGATCAGTGATGTCCATAGGCGGCAGGCAGACAGATGGCCATATTCTACTCCACACAGCTTTAGCTCCATGTCGCTCCCATGTTTTGATCTGTCAATCTGCTCCTTCACATGACAGGAAGTCCCTTGTTGACTGTATGTTCTAAAAATATGAATGAGAGTATTGAAAGAGCGACACACAAGTGAATTCTTTTTCAGAAAAAGAAAAAAAAAAATCAGCTGTGGACTGTGGAGCAGAAACCTGCTGCGCTTTTGTTTACTACTGGCTTAATCTGGCACTGGGTCACATCCTGTCTAATCCCAGTATTACAACACATACAGCAGCAGTGCCTGTGTGAGTCAGGAGATAAGTATTTACATAACAGCAATGCTAATGACTCTGTAGTCCTCATTAATGACATGACATCTCACCACTAACATAAAACATATTCAGATGGCTGAATTAATGGGGGAAAAACAAGAGACAAGACACGAGGAACTGAGGTGGAATAAAGTCTGGCGCCGAGCAGGAAAGTCTGTCTCACTCATCATTTATCATCACCAGGTCCATGTCGTGGTAATTACTGGTTTCAGTGATTGTGCAATCAGCACAGTCTATTAGGAGCACCACAATCTGAGCATCATGTTCTGAGATAATGATTATCTGCTGAACTTTTTTCTCCGCTCCGTCGCCGGTTCCCATATGATTTGTGGCTCAGTTGACGCACACCGAGGAAAACCCCTTTACTGTACATCAACTCTGCCTCTTCTTCTGCTCTTCAAATCTGACATGATTCATGTCTGACCTTTACATCTCAGGCCCAATGAGGCTTTTTGATTTTTGTTTGTTTCAAACACAGATTTCACTGCAAGAGATTTGGCGGAAAAGTTAAATCCCGGGGCCGTAAAATTAAACCTTAAACTAAAAAGAAAAATGTTCATCTGCTGATGAATGTGATGGGATATTTAAAGCTACTAATGGATGATGTGGTGTCATTTTTTTTTTTTGTCAATTGTCAACTCAAGAATTAACTTCCCAAGTCAACCAACTGAGCAGTGTTTTTGGTCTGTTTCTGGATCCATATGCAGGTCCAAGGGTGACACTGTGAGACAAATCTGCCAAATATATCTGCCCGTAATTGACTATATATCTCTCTACATTGTGTGTATTGTGATGCAGACCACATTTTCTATTCTTGAAACAGTAAATGTAGAGGATTGCGCAGCCTTGGCGGAGTTATTCTTGTGTCTTTTCATGGCTCCATCTGCATCATCTTCTCTGAGGATGTCCAGTGGAGCATGTCCTTCCTGTGGCGTCAAATCTGGAGTCTAATGCGCTCATGCATGTACATGTACATATAGACATTCTCTTTCTCTATCACTCACACACACACACAAAGAAAAACTCTCCATACACCTGCGCTGTGGAACTTAAATAGATTTTTGGATTAATCGATTGGGTAATCGACAGGAAATTAAACAAGCAGCTATTTTGGTGATCAGCTTTTAATCTTTTAAACAAAATAGTTTCAACCTCTCAAATGTGAAGATTTATGGCTTTATTTTGTCTTATATTATCATAAAACTGACTTTCTATGGATTTCATAAACAAAACTATCCATTGTTAATAAAGATATACACCAGATTCATTGATAATAAAGGTTGCAGATCAACTGCATTCTAGATTTGCATGTCTGAATCTAACACTGCCATCACAATTTACCCATCTTTACATTTACTATTATTGGTTTATTGATTGAATTTGATCATCTATTCAACAAAAATCTGTGTATTCATATTAAAGATTACAAAATCCATGCTTAGTATGTGACAAAACATCAGTGTTAAATGTAAGTGCACCAAATGGAAACCATTCATTTTGCACTAATGAATGGGTGTAGTTTTTTAGTTACTATGACACAACAAACAGTTTTAGGGGGGTTTTGAAAGAGAGGGCTGTATTTGATGGCTGTCACTGTACCTGGCATGCAGTCCACCCCTCGCACCATGGAAGAGCCGGTCCCAATGGAGGAAAACTCAGTCGGGGATTCTCCTCCTTCACAATCACATTTGCAAGACCTGCTGCTCCACGCCTCAGACACTCCCGCCTCATACGAACACACACAGACAATATTTAATAGATGTAAAAAGATGTAAATCCAAAAACATGTATAATCAGAAATACCAAAAATATAAACACTATTATTTTAAATTACAGCTGAAAAGACAATGATGAAGCAAAGAGACTGAAGCTTCTTGTAATTAATCACAGCAGAATTCCAGTCAGTGTTTTTTCAATGGAAACCATTTGACATTGACAAATGTCGACTGGAGAGAGATACATAAACTCCACGCTGATCAAAAAGTGTTGAAAAAAACCCCTCTGAACTGCAAATACTGCTTATTGTATCGCTCTGAGTTAAATCATCTGTGATGTGTTGCTGTGGTTTCTTCCTACCTCTTGTGCATGAATGCTGATGAACACTGTTCAGGCAGATGGACAGAAAGACAAAACAAATGCCAGACAGCCGACGATGAGCAGAAGAGGAAAAAAAAGACTGTTAGGACACAGTGGCTACCCATTGTAGCAAACAAAATCTGTGCATCAATCTGTCAGTTTAATCATTAGAAATAGGTAAATAAACATGACACAAACACGGAGAATCGATGTTCTGTCACCAAAGAAAAACCTCAATGATAATCTCAAGGATTACTGAGGAAATCCGCTATATTTGTCAAATTCTCAGTTTGTCCTTTGAGATTTAGAGGTTTCCTTCAACGTGTTATCCAGTTTGAGGTAAGACTGAAACCGTACCGTTAGCTCCCAGAAGAACCAGGGCCAGCAGGAAACGCTGTGCATTAAGAGCCATCTTCCAACCTGCTCCGAACCGGACGACACCAACGGTAGACTGAGCAACCAAACCAGTAGTGATAGAGAGGCCAGATTACTGTAATCCACAGGACACTAATGGCCTTATCTAATGCCGTCCTTATCTGACAAAGCCCCTCCTACAGCTGTTCAGCAACTACCATCAATGACCATCAGCACCACCACTTATTCTTGACATCACTGCACAGTCACAGGGGTCAAGTCAAAAATCCTGCAGAAAAAAATAAAGCCAATGCTGTCACCCAATGTGTGTGTGTGTGTGTGTGTGTGTGTGTGTGTGTGTGTGTGTGTGTGTGTGTGTGTGTGTGTGTGTGTGT
>JBBPCS010000130.1:12591524-12609421 GCA_037974645.1 Hollardia meadi
GTGTGTGTGTGTGTGTGTGTGTGTGTGTGTGTGTGTGTGTGTGTGTGTGTGTGTGTGTGTGTGTGTGTGCAAGAGAGTGTGAGAGAGAAGGGGGTGAAGGGTGGTGATGGCTTATGCCAGCTATTCCCAATCAGTGGGTTGCGGCCCATGTTGGGCCTCAGAGCACCATCCGGTGGGCCCTGTTTTTTTTTTCTTTTCCTTCTTGGTAATATACAAAGCTGGGCATTTTTACTAAATATGCTCAAGCATTCACAAACAAAACATGTCAAATGAAAGTGCATAATTTCAATGCAATGACCATTTTCATTTGACCGTCACCACGGCAACTCATCTCCCAACACATTATCAAGTATAGAGACAAATGCGTTCAGATGCAGTGACACAAAATGGACAGATTTCTGAAATGAAAAAGTGATGTGAGAAAGTTGGGTTTTTTTGTCTTCTTTTTTTTATTTTTATTTTTTTTTATTTGGGAAGGTAAAATAACAAGGAGCCAGCCAAAAATCTCATGTTTGAAAGGTTCTTCAATAACAACAGGTGTAACAAAAGCGGGAAAACTAAGAGTAATGATAATAATAATAAAATGAAGGGGAGAGAAAATGTTCAAAGTAGAGCCCAACTGATAAATCGGCTGATGTCAATTTTTTACATGTACAGAGGTATGCTGTATGTCAGCTGATTTTCTGCCAAAGAATGTTTGAGGTGACACTAACAAGTTTATTTTTCTGCTCGCTGGTCACAAAACTTCAAAACCAAATTTCTTATCAGAAATGCTTGCTTATGTAAAATAAATAATATCAGCTGATATTATCTGATTTTTTTTTTTAAATGAGGCTCAGTAATCCAGTATTGTCTATACACAAGAGAATTTAATTATTGTATTGTCACATGAAGAGTGGACACCATTACAATAAACAAAAAATGAACCCTTGAGTGAAATCTGTTTGCATTTCAATATCCCTTCTCCACTTGAGGGAATCTACAAATTGTCACGGCTGGCATGTTCTAAATATATTGTAAAATGGGAGAAAAGAGGCCCAAACATTTTCCAAAAATAAATCCAGTTTTGTGGATTTCTCCATGAGATCTTTTCTACAGTGAATTCTGATAAATGATGAAGGAAAACTTAAAAGTCTTTTTCACTCCAGAATAACAAAACACATTTCTTTGCAAGAGACGATCAGGATCAGCATTCTCTCAAGAATAACAATAAGATAAGATCTTCATCCTTTAATCTCCAATATCATGATGAATGCATGAATAGATGTCAAAAAATACGTCCGAAACAGAGAGCAATTACGGAATCAACTCTTGATATCTCAGACATCCTATTGGAGTTAATATAACAAGTTAATATAGTTACTTATAGTAACAACATGAGAGTAAAACAGACCTAGAATTTAACTTTTGTCTGCATGTGAGGAGAAATTCTCTTTAACATACTGAAATCTCTGAAAGCTATTAATGTGATCAAAGTGGTTCTCCAAAAGAACAGAAAGCAGACATAGTGTGTGTTGTTTTTTTTAAAATTGTATCACCTGTGATGTTTAAACACAATAATAAACAGTCATATTCCTGTGTCTTTTCTCTCTACTTCAGGCTAAAGAGGTCTGAAGTCTCACTGAAAGTTTCAAAGCCTGGTGGGTGAAAGTAATTAAGCCTAATTAAAGCAAAGCTGTTTCCAATTAGTGTTCATCAAAGCATCATTTTCACTCACGCACTCTTTTCTGTCCTGCTCTCATTCCTGGTGGCCCTCTGAAAAAGCTGCTCTAAATTCCATCAGTTGATTTTTTTTTGAGAGTGGGTTGTTTTTTGTTTTGTTTCTTTTTGACTAAACTGATAGAGGAAAAAATGAAAGCTCCCGTCCGAGCCACACGCAGGATTCCTTCACGGACAAAGAACAGGATGCCACCTCACTACAGAGCTCATAAAGAGGTTAGACACAGCAAAAGCAGTGACTTCTGTGGACATGTGATGTTTAAAACCTGATAAAAACATGATGATTGATGAAACATGATGATTTTTTAATGTTACAGTCGGTCAAATCTTTCCCAGTGGCCTGTGCTCTGGGTTGAGAACATAAAAAAAGAGTTCTCTGGTCTCAAAGTGTAACTCTCATCTCACCAGGTTGGTCCTGCTGGGATGAGGAGTGCAGACTTCCTGGCCAGCCCGCTCAGTTTTCCCAAACAGGTCCTGCTCAGACTAGTGAGCTCCGAGGCTTCCCGGCTGTCAAAAAGCAACAGACTGAAAGCCATCACTCTGCAGGAAATCAACGCCGCTGTCACACTTGTACGACAGAGGACTCGTACGAGAGCTGCTGCATGAAGAGATGGACTAAACAAGAATTTTATTAACTTTATCAATAAAGAGTTCTTTTTTTTTAAATTTTTAATCTGTTGCCTTCATACAAGATCCAGCGTTTACATGGTGATGCAAAGTGAGTAAGTAAACTCCTAGCAGTAAGTTGCAGCTGATTATCTGTGGAAGATTATTAATCACAAATGATGTGCTCAACAAATTCAAGTTGTGCAATCAAATTATCAACATTACGTTGTGGGGATGGGAACATTTCTCATTTTATGCATTTGAAACGGTGAGGTTCACCAAGTTTTGGTGCCTCGGTAGGACACATCTGGCTATTAGTCTTTAAAGAAAAAAAATTGAGGTAGAAGTTAAGGTCAGAGTGAAATCTACAGAGCTCTGTAGTCAAAATGTACAATTGTTCCAAAAAAAAAAAAAAGTCTTACTGCTTGTTTAACAAATGTAAATTAAAACCTCAGTTGCTCACGTCTGACTCGCATCCCATTCAAATCTCAACTACTGGTTTGATCTGGTTCTCCAATAGTTTTGTCGTGAATTAAAATGCACCATAAAGGCTACTTTGCTGACATGTGGCTGACGACTTTGGATGTGTGTGCCTGTTTTATAAAACAAAACTAAAGGTCCGAGTGACGCTAACAGCTGTTAAAATACACTTTTTTAAACCGACCAGAAAACAAATCTTGGATTAAAATAAAGGAGTTATAATTGACCTGAGGGCGGTGACAGAGTGAAGGTCACTGCAATAAGTAGAATTCATCATCTTAAGATAATCCGCATAAAATTTCTTGGCCAGTACTTTTTATTGTGATGCTCATTGTAAGGCTTAAAAAGTCTCTACATGGGAACTACAGGGCACAGAAGTGGTGAGGACAAGTGAACTGAACCATGGAGGCAGTTACCTGGTGATGCCTCCGCCTCCTCCCTGCGCCCTCATCTCCTCCTCCTCCTCCTGCGTCCACAGCTTGTCTGGAAACACCTCAACGTCATTATTACCTTTTACACTCAAACCCTCTCTTAACAGGACATGTAGCACAACGTTTGTCTGCAGTTTTGTTTGTGCACCACATGGATTGTGCGTCCCATTCATGATTTCCGGATCGCGCGGATACAAGTGGCAGGTAGGAAGCATTAAAAACAACACTGACTGCTTGCATCAGATGTGGTCTGAACATGCTTCTGTGTGACGAATTAATGTCGGCAAATGATGCGCAATAAGCAATATTCCCCCTGTAGTTTGATTCGTTCTTTACAGCTCCCTGATCTGTTAAAAGCGTGGGCTGTTTGAGAGTGTTGAAGCGTTATTTGATGCCATTTAAGCTTAAAATCCCGATACTTCGTTATTGTGGCATGTGTGAAATGCAACGTTAAAGTGCCAGTTCAGGAGCAAATCTGCACCGAGCCAACCACGTTCTGACTTTATTACGTAGCTCGATTACATGCGTGTTAAATCAGTTCTGAACCCTTTCTTGCCAGAAAACATTTAGCTGAAGACCAGTGGTGGGAAAAGTACTCTGATCTCTTACCAATGCGCGTAAAAATACTGTAAGAAGTCAAAGTTCTGCGTTCAGTTTTGTTTAAGTTAAAGTACAACAGTATTAGAATGAAAAAAACATGATTCAGAATCATACTGAAAATCATATTTTATTTTTAATAGCTATATTTGCTGGGTAGCTTGGGGATTTACCCCCGGGGAATCCTATACCTATACTGTTATCAAATAAATGTAGTGGATGACAAAAAAAAAAAAAATACAAGGTGAAGTGAAGTGGATGGATAAAGTAGCAGAAAATGAAAATAACCCCTTCAAAACTGTCAATGGCAAGTTAAATTTGAATAATTTTAAGAGCATCAGGCACCAGTTGTCCCTGTCTGCTTGCAAAGCCTTTTGTCCACAAAACAACCTGGTCACAGGCTGGTGTGACTATACTCAATAAACAAATCCTCGAACTATTAGATAAAAAGCCAAGGGATTACCATCACTCTAATATCCTGAAAAAATATAATTTCCTCAATTTTGATGCCTTTTTGTTTTACTCCACCTGATGTTTAAGATTATTCATAATTTCGCACCCTCACCTGTTAGAGGATGCCTGGCCTATCCTGGCAGTGGGACTAGAGCATCGAGTAGAGGTGATTGGGTATACCACAGTTTAGAAAAACAACCTTTGGTCAATCTGCTTTTTTTGGTTAAAGTAGTGGGGAAGTGGAATTCCACACCCACAAATATTAGAAACTCAGGAAGCTTTGCAGCGTTTAAAACCAGGCTTAAGCTTTGGCTAAAGTCAGCCCAATGATTGCCTTGTACCTGTATTTATCACATGAATTTAATCACACATTGATGGACTTTTATGTATTGTGTTGTTTTATGTCGTGGTTTTGTTCTATGTAGTGGTTTTGTTGTTCTGTTCTGTAGTTGATTCTGCCCAGGGACAACAGATGCAAATTAGCTGTTAGCTAAGTCCTGTGCAATTACTTCTTTCAGAGATCTCTGGTGGACCGAAGAGTGAAACCCAGCTGGTCTCCCACTGGCTGATGCAACATGTCAACAGTTGTGTTCTTCCTTCTCAGGTCTCATCATCGCTGCCGTCACATGCCACCAGCCAGACGTGACCCACTGCTGCCAGCTTGGAAAGAACTAACCGATGTGACCCTGGGACCTCATCATGGGATGTGGCACCTCCGTTGCTACGGAGACACAAGGGAAGAGAGCGGAGACAGATAGTTATGGTAATGGTCCCTTCAATCCATCCAACACTGACTCATGTTTTCCTCGTCCTGTCAGCGAGATGATTTTGACATTTGGAACCTGTTGCCCCCGAGGAAAGAACATCAAATTAGAGCTGACACACCTGGTCTGTGTATAGATGAGCTCAAACAGGCCACAAGTGTTGGGTACTAATTGGAGTGCAGGGGTGAGAAAAAGTGAGGCTTTAAGTGTGAATAATATAAAGAAGCATGACTCATTATGTGTCTTTACACAGGCTTTTATTTTTCTTTTAGGGTAGATATTTCATTTGAAGATAGATATCCTGTACTCTCTGACGTCCAGTAAAGATCCTCAAATAATGGCTTCGGTTGATAAAGCTAAACAAATAGTCCATTAATTGATTAGTTGATCATTATCCGCATCTGCTGAGATAGTTGATTAATCATTTCAGTAATTTTTTTTAAAGCCAAAACGTCAGACATTTTTTTTAGCAAGTACTGAATATATTACATTTAATAGATTTTATCAATTAATTGAGAAAGTAACTGGCTGATTAATCAATGATGAAAGTTATCATTGTTTGCAGTCCTATTAAAAAGTACAGATGACTGCAATCAGGTTGCTTACATTTCATATCCGTTTTACCATCACATCCTCTTTTAAGCAGATTTCTTATTGTTTATTTCACAGTTTTTATTGTTTAAGTGTCTTGCTTTGTTTTTTAATCACTATTACATTTTTAACATTTGTGTTGCTCCTTGAATAGTGTGTTATTAGTAGGGCTGGGTATCGGTACTCAATACCTTTTGAGATATCGACCGAAATAACCCAGTACAAACAACATCTGCATTTACGTCTTTTTGTACCCAGATCTAGAAAAAAGGGATTTCAATTATAATTGTATGTGTTTTTCCTCGCAGCCAATCACCAAAGCATTCTTGGATTTAATATGACGTGTGATTGGCCCACTTACAGACTGTGGTGTGGTGAATTGTGTCGAATAATTTGAAAACTTAAAACACATATTTGTGTAAAAATCATTTGGATGGGTGCGGTGTGGTTGGTGGCATTTTATGCAACAGAATGCTTCCATCCACATGATGGAATAAAGTACTTTATTGGTGTCAGTATCAAGTAAGGCGTACTGGTGTTGGTACTGGTATTGTAATTATATAAACGATACCCAGCCCTAGTTATTAGCAGTAGTATTTTCCACATCGTAATGTCACACTGTGTTGCATGAATTTGATGGTAATTAATTTTCGCAGTAGTAAATTTTCCTCGGAGTAGTTGCACCCCCCCCGATGTTTCACTGATGGTGCTTTGCTTTTCGTCGCCGTCTGTCTTCCATCTTTAATGAGTGCTGTTTCTCCTGAAAGCTCTTTGAATTTGTTTAATTTTTCCAGTCCCACTGTTGCTCATGACCTCCCCTGTGTCTTGTTATCTCTCTCCCTGTGTGTGTGTGTGTGTGTTTATGTGTGTGTGTTCAATTAATTGTAGTTTTTCTTTTCACAGATGACACAGTTAAGACTCCCAGCCCGGCTCTGAGTAAGACCCTGCTCATCTCAATAGATCAGCCTCTGACATGCGTGACGTGTGCATGCAGGCACCCATGTGTGCATGTGTATCTGTGGACATTTTTACATATTAAGCTCATGAGTGCTAATTTACATTAGATGCAGTAGAATTAGCTTCAGCTTCTAGAGTCAGTTCTTGAATTAGAGACGCAGATGTAAAGAAATATTCCGGTCACTTTGTAATAGAAGAGAAAGTATAAAACGTAACAGCTGGTGTTTTGTCGTAGCTATAAAGGCAGCTGTTTTGATCCAGCGATGGTTCCGGCGCTACATGGCCCGTCTGGAGATGAGGCGGAGGTACACCTGGAACATCTTTCAGTCCATTGAATATGCCGGCGAACAGGACCAGCTACAGGTGACTCTCAGGGCAGGCCTCTCGTGCTTGACAAGTACATGTGTATCCTCATTTTCAGAAGCATCGTAAAGCTTAAACATGTTTTGTTCTTTTCTTTCTTCAGCTCTCCAGTTTCTTCAGTTTTATGCTCGACAACTTCACCCAGCTGAATGGAAATGGGCCAGGTTACGAGCGAAATACTTACACTTACAAAATATTAAGATAAGATGGTGTGATGTGTTTTGAACGCTCTGATTTCTCCCTTGCTATTTTGAAAATGTTAATTGTATTTTGGAGTGGAATAAGATGTTCTAACAGTGCTACCACGTGATGTGATGTGATATAACACGTTTCAATGCAGGAACTACAAATCTATTTTGCTTCATTGTTTTGCAATGTGCGTGTAAAGCCTTCACTTCCTTCAGGTCTGCCTCTGTCTCACACTTCATCAAAAGTACATTTGTCAGGTTATTCTGAGCCACTTTTTTTTCAGCGTTTTTTTTTTTATTGCTTTCAACATAATTTTTTGATGTCACACTGATGTGTGATTCTGTGTTTTTAACTATGTTTTAGGTAAAGACAAATTGTGAAAGATGACATTTTAATAATACATTAACTACAACCAGTTTATTAGTTATCAGTTGTTGTCATGAAGGTGCTCCAACAAAGGGAGATTACATATAGATGCATTTTTCTCCTCCATCAAATTAACACCAGCTTGTTAGTCATGCCACTGTATTTCGGTCCAGATTAGGAAACCCATTGCGTATACCCTGTTGCTTAGCAACTGCTGTGAATGTGGAGGCCAGTGTGTTGGTGTGCTGTACTGACACAGCTGTGGCTTAAGTATGTATTCTGACCCACTCATCCAGCTAAAAAAACATAATGCTCCATTGATAAGCTAATCCTTAGGTCAGCCCTTATTGCTGAACATATACAGGGCATCCTCTTCATGGGTTTTACACTGAGTCAACATAAGTGATGCGAAGAGGCCGCACTCTGTTGTCTTTATTTATTAGATACAGCATCTTTGTTTGTGTGTGTGTGACAGAATAGAGGATATTTAATAGAAACTAAGGGGGAAATAGACAAAAGAGAGATAGGCCTGTAGGTAGATGCCTGCTCATGCCTTGTTTGTTTGCATAAATTAGAGGCCATCAGTTTTCATTAGCATATTGGAGTGGTCTTTTAACACAACAGTGAGGTCACACAGAGCTGGATGTGATGTTGTATCAAGCTGTTTATTACAAGGATCTGTTTTACTACGGAAGCCATGAAGGGCCATTCTTGCAATTATTTATTTAATGCGGTTTTCTTGAGAATAAACAAGCGTGGTTTAGTTTAGACACAATCTGATTGCTGTTTAGTGAGGTTTTGGGGGTTTTTTTATGGAAAAGGAACCACAAATATTATCTTTCCTTTTCAAAACCTGGCGCCTACATTACCCACAATGCTACTCTGGCCAAACAGTCAGCGGTCAGAGATTCACCCTGTGTTATGCTAGTAGTGGCTAAAGCAGCCTCAAGCCTCAAGCAGAGATGAGGAGTGGGCTACAGAGGTCTGGGAAACTCACTCCTTTCGAACTCGTTAATTTCAAATTTGTAGTCCTCAGACCCAAACCGATGCTGATTCAAGTGATATCATTTGAGGCAGTTTATGAAGATTTTCCTCAGCTGACGCCACAAAAGGCTTCATGCAACTTTTTTTCACGTATGCAACAGACTTTGATATGTAAAGTCGACGGAGTTCCTATTTTAAGTTCAAGTCCATCGTAGGTCCTTCATGAGGCTCGGCAAAGATCCAAAACATTGCAACAAGTATGGAGCATAAAACAATGTGGGGATTCTACTTTTTTCTTTCAGTGCTGGCTATACCAAAACTATCAAAGTTGGGCAGTGCCTGTATACTGTGAGGTGATATGTCTCCCATCTGAGATTTTGAAATACTGTAATATCTCAGGTTTTATGCCATTATGGGTAATGTAGCAGATCAATGAGCCGGACAGCTTTATGGCAATATGGGATTACCTCATTGTGATTTTTGTTAGGGAGCCAAAAACAGACATTTCTGTCTATAAATCAATATATGACAATATATATTGAAATTGCAACATAAGATAACATATACTGAATATTTAATTAACATTGCCTACTTTTAGCATCCCAGTTGTGGGTTTTACAGTAATTTAGCTGTTCACCACAAAGTGTTTTTGGACCGTTCATTTCAGCCAAATTTTAAAAAACATCAGTGAAAATGAATATTGAACTCAGTGTGTTCACTGCTCCTCGCGCTGTGTCCTCCAGACTTGATCTCCCAGCTGATGGACCCGGTGGTCGACCCCTGGTTAGACAGAGAGACCTGCTACAACTTGATCCCCGTCCCAGAGTCGTACACCGGGCCCCGGCTATCATTTCCTCTCTCTGTCTCTGATACGAACGCTCTCCTCGCTGCATTTAAGGAGCAGCAGGTACAGAACATGGGTCTTTTGTTGCTCACCCTTGCTTTTGATTGCCTGGTTTAGGTTGTTGGGTGCTTTTTGGAACTCATTGCTTTTCTTCCACACAGACTCTACACGCCAGATATGTTCTACAGCTGCTGTACGAGACCAAAAAGCTCCTCAAACAGATGCCCAACATCATCCACTTGTCAACATCCTACACCAAAGAGATCACTATATGTGGTGGGTGACCATGAGCTCAATTTCACTTGTTTAATTCAAGATTCAAAATTGGTTTTTTTTTTAGTACATACGTGCAAAGGAGAACAAAAGAGTTAAAACATTTCAGTCTCTTTGTAGCAATTTGATGCTCTGGTGCCGCTGGTTGTGCATCACACAGCACATTCAGCCCCTGAATAAATGACCTGCTTACTGATTAAATGATCACTCATGTCTGTAAATGTGTCGTAAATACAGCTGACTGTATCTTAATGGCAGCAGTCCAAGAAAGGAGGTCTTGTTTATTGGCACGCCGATCGGGCACTTGACTCCTCTTCCACAGCGGCCTCCTCCTGCAGATTCGCATCTCATTAAAATCAAGAATACCTGTGACCAAAACAATAAACACACGCTGTTCAGTCCCTGATGTGGAGAAATTCACTGTCCTGTTTTCATACCATTAAGGAATTCTAGACATCCTCCGCACAGTAAATCAGGGATCAATTAAGCCAAATAAGATTCCAATTTCTCCATTGCTGTGATTTTCCTTTTGGGACAGGTGATCTGCATGGGCGGCTTGATGACTTACTTCTCATATTTTATAAGGTAAAGCTATATTTTACATTCTACACAACAAGTTTCCTTCTGGCATCATTCATGACCTATTTTACAGCAAGTAATATTTTAATATTAAAAGATTTTAACAAGCAAATCTTGCGCTCAAGACTTTGCTAAGGTCTAATTTAAAGTTTTTTTGTTTTTTTCCCTTTTGTTCAGAATGGCCTTCCCTCTGTGGAGACACCATATGTGTTTAATGGGGACTTTGTAGATCGAGGGAAAAAGTCCACTGAAGTGGTCGTGCTCCTGTTCGCCTACCTTCTGCTTTACCCCGACTACATGCACCTGAACCGAGGGAACCATGAAGACCACATAATGAACCTCAGGTGGGTGAGAAGAAAAGAGTAGAAATTAAATTAAACATTTATCCATTTAGGTTGTAACGCAAACATGAGGGAAGTAAAATTTAAATAATTTTCCGTACTTGTTTCAGATATGGGTTCACAAAAGAAGTGATGCAGAAGTACAAGGTACAGTCCAGACACGTCATGGTTTTATTATATGCAGAACTCGTGTGCACATTCTGCAGGTTGTCGCCTGTGATTGCTGAATGTGGCCCTTTAAATTCCTTTTTTACTGTGTCTGACTGACAGACTCATGGCTATGAGATCCTGCAGCTGTTTCAGGATGTTTTTAGCCTTCTGCCCATCGCAACAATCATTGATGGAAAGATCCTGATCGTTCATGGAGGGATATCGGACCAGACTGACCTGGACTTCCTCAACACCATAGAGCGGCACAAGGTAAGTGGAAACCAGCAGCCAACCTTCATCCCATCCAGACTTATTTAACTGCAATAATCGATTTTTGGCCACTAGAGGTCAGTAAAACATTTTTAAAATTCCAATAAATTGGAAATATGCAAACATCATTAGGGACTCAAGGTCCTATTTTGTGTCAAAATCTAGTTTCACGACCTCTGTTCTATCAGACTTGTGTTTACATGGTTTATTCGCTTAAATTAACTTGTAATTGATCAAAATTGATTGGTTGACTTGGCTTCAGCTTGATTAAAATAATTAGATAAAAATACGCACCCTGACGTGACTTGACCAAATTGACTAAATGCATGCATCAATCACACATCAAACCTGGGGCAAAGTATTATTCCAACATCAAAAAAAACGGCAGGCTACAGAATACAAAGACACTGAGATTAACAAGAGGTTAATAGCTTATTTTTGCTGCTGGGACCCTAAGCAGTTTATTTTGGCCCTGCGCTATTTGCTGCTGGCCAGGAACCAAACACTGGGTTTCTCAGAGCTTTTATGATAATTTGAGTGTTTCATACTGAAGTACCATACAGTTAATTTGCAGTCATAAAACTAAAACAAAAAAAAAAGCTTTGTGGATAAGTTAAGTGAATATTCTGTGATTTTTGGCACTATTAGAAACACTTTACATTCAATGTTTATATCAAAAATCTTTATCAATGTAGGTTTTATGTGAAATAGGTCCATGCTGAATACTGTCGTGTTTTTCAACAAGTTTCAGCATGTAAATTACAAAATTAGGCCTTTGTATTTTTGGTGTTTTTATTATTATTTATTGACTGGCTGAAGAGTCAGTTTTGATATTGGAAAATTAATTTATTCATGAACCACACAAATGAAAAATAATCATGGATTTCTGCATCAACGGTGGTCTCATTAGATTAGAATTCGCTGCATAAAATTATTA
This sequence comes from Hollardia meadi, assembly GCA_037974645.1. Taxonomy (NCBI): domain Eukaryota; kingdom Metazoa; phylum Chordata; class Actinopteri; order Tetraodontiformes; family Triacanthodidae; genus Hollardia; species Hollardia meadi. Next base: position 12,603,419 of record JBBPCS010000130.1, read on the forward strand.
AAAGTAATTGTGGGAAATGCAGAGAATTACTGCTCGAAGTAGAGGAAGACATGGGTGCAACGAAATGCACCGGTATTCATCACAAAGGGATCATCTGTATTGTAACTTCATGTATGCGTAATAGTTGGAATATCTATCAATAGGTTGGATTTTTAGCTTTTTTATTTACTTACTTCTTTGTAAGAATTAGTACTGTACTTAGGATGAGGTCTGAAAGATCATACTGCTGTTATCGTGGCAGACGTGAATGCGGCGTGTCACAATTTTAGTGGGAATGTTAATTTTTGCATTCAGTTTTCATTAAAACAATATGAAAATGATGATGATGTGATTTTTGCTGGGGTCTGTACCAAACAAGCATGTTCCCTTACATCTGTAGAATATGATTCCTAGGCAAGGGCCTCTCTGTAGCACCGACATGCTTCATTTATAATAGCATCTTCTGATTCATTTATCAAGTCAGTATTATTTATACAGCCCAAAATCACAATCAATTTGCCACAGAGGACTTTGCGTGTATATTATCCTCTACCCTTAGGCACTCGATTGTACATTCTGTACATCAGTTTAATTTGGGAAAACAAATTTACTCTCACTTTATATCTATCTCTCCTTCTCTCCTCTAGGTGAAATCTGCCCTGAGGTTTCCCAGAACTGGCTTGGAGCAGCTTGACATCGGTCAGTCCTGCAGACAGATGAAAAGAACGAGATACACAGACGGCTCCCGTCCCAGCAGCAGTCGCAGCCACAGCAAGAACCAAAGAACCCCGAACCAGAGGTCTGACAGCAGCCCACACATGCTCACGGATGTTGCATGGCTTTTATGAAGGTCCGTGTACAATAAGATTTCTTGTTAAGAGTAACAGACCTTCTCGTCCGACTCTGTAGAAAGAGGCGATGCAGGCTCACCCGACAAGACAGCGCCGCCTCCACTTCTTCCTCCTCGTCCTCATCATCATCCTCATCCTCCTCTTCCCTCTGCTCTCCTCGAACTCCGTCCTGCCTCACGCCTCGTCCGTGCCCGTCTTCACCCAGCATGTCTTACACTATCAGTGTCCTCCAAGTGCCTTTCCTGGACTCTCTGTCCTCCGTCCCCCCTCCTTCACTTCCACAACTGGAACGGGAATGGAAGCAGGTCAGAGGAGTAGTTTCAGTGGAAATGATATCACTATTGTCACGACTTTGCCCTTTTGTGATTTGATTAGCAAAATGTATCTGCTTTCCTCTCTCCTGTAGATTGTGGATATATTGTGGAGTGATCCTAAAACCCACAAAGGCTGCAGTCCCAACACATTCAGAGGAGGAGGCTGCTACTTCGGCCCTGACGTCACCCAGAGACTGCTGCTCCAACACGGACTCCAGCTGCTCATCAGATCCCATGAGTGCAAACAGGAGGGATATGAGCTCTGTCATGGTGGACAGGTAGACGGGATGAAATAAATTAATTTAAATTGTCCAAAAGTGTAAAAATGCCTGGAAATAAATGCGTGCACGTTTGTTCTATAGGTGATCACAATTTTTTCAGCGTCAAACTACTACGAGGAGGGAAGCAACCGTGGTGCATACATCAAAGTGGGCAGAGAACTGATGCCCCGCTTTTACCAGTACCAAGTCAGCCGCACAACACGCAAACTCACCCTGACACAGAGGTACAACAGGTGTCTGGTGTGTGTATGTTTGTGTAAAAAAGGGCCAGCAGATTACCCACAGCTGGGCGTAGTGGTATTGAAATAGAGAGAATAGCATTAGTTCAGGCAGGCCACAAAGTCAAGCTCAGCTCGTAAACCCAGCCACGTCAGCTGATGGCTCAGCTGATCTCAAGTCAGCCCACATCAGCTGATTTCTCAACTAATTCCCTTCTATGCATCCATTGGCAAATTTCAAACATGGCGCCATATTTAAGCTGCTTTAGCCTGCCTATCCTGCTACTTCCTCTGCAAGCCTTTTTGCAACCGGCCTCCACCCTAGCTCCTCCTTTTCATGCTGTAGCCGACTTAATGTTCCTGCTCTGGGGTCTCATTTATAAAGCTCTGTGGAGAATCCATAGTAAATGTTTGTGTGCATACAATTGAGGAAATTAACATATGCCAAAAACTGTTCAGCTTTAGAAAACCTTGCGTACGCCCGCCAGTGCACAATTTCCTTTTATAAATCCCAAATCAACTTGGGAATGTGTGCACGTGAATCAGCCTCATACCCCGCCCTCTACACCCCCACATTCAACCATAAATGCTCAATGTATCATAAAAGTTTATGCGTATATGTGTTGCTGCCACCGTGCTGTCTCCAGTGTGCTCTGTACAGCACAGTCGTGTTCACTGCAGCATTTACACACAAACTACATGAAAACTAAAATCGTACTTAGTGATACATGCACAGTATTAGGTCTGTTCTGACATTAAGTGAAATTAAATGGGGGCGAGGCATCATTATATAATTGGGCTTCAATACACTACTTCACCATCTGTGTTGCCAATTTCCCCTCTATCCAAAATATTTGTATGCGTGGGTCAGAGTTTACTTAGAGGTGCAAACATTCGCCCATCAAGTTTGTTTTTATAGATCACAACTTTTGCGTGGAAAGTGGCGTATGCCTGTTTCAGGCCCCGTTTTGTGCGTATGCAACAGTTATAAATGAGAACCCTGTTCTGTAGTGGGGAGTCTTGCTGCTGCTCTCCCTACCTCAGCTTTTCCATGTGTACACATGGAAAGGCAGGGAGGTCCCAGAACAGAGCCATACCACCGAATTCAACTTACTGCTCTGTAAATAAAGTTTTCTTTGACTTAAGTGGTCCTGACTGAAATGGATGAGTTAATCCAAAGACAAATAAATGCCAACAGTCTTGATAATCGATTAATAGTTTCGGTCATTTATCAGCTGATTTCAGATTCTCCAGTGTGAGGATTTTCTGCATTTGTCCGTTTTTAAATTGTAAATTGAATATTTTTAGGTTGTGGACTTCTGGGTGGCCATAAACAACATTTGTGATGGGCACACTTTATAGACTAATCGATTAATGGTTTATTTGATTAATCTGTACATTATTGATTCCATCATGAATATAGATACCTGTAAATTATGTAAGAAAGTTCAATCTGTGTGTCTGCAGAGTACGAGCTGCTGAAGGCTCTGCTCTCAGGGCCCTGAAGGAGAAGCTGTTCACCCATCGCTCTGAGTTGATGTCGGGCTTCCAGCAGTACGACCAGAATAATGCTGGTGTGCTTTTCTCACTCAGTTTGCTTCATTTATAACATGCATTTACCCAGGTTGACCTGTATAGTTGTTATATATAAGCATATGTTTTTTTCAGGTACTGTGTCAGTCAGTGAATGGGCTCAGGTGTTGGAGTCTGTACTGAGACTGGACCTGCCCTGGAGGACACTTCGTCCACATTTAGCCCATCTGGCACCAGATGGCAGAGTGGAGTATCAGTCCTGCTTCGAAGATATGGAACCAGGGATTCCTCTGGCTCAGGTCAGAAAAGTGAACGGCTGAAAAGCAACCAAGTGTGGCTACTCAAGTGCTTCAAAGGATGTTCGTATTTTAACTTTTTTACCTTTCAAAGAAAAATATACCTTCTACTCCACTACATTTTTTTTGATGACTGCACATTCGTTTGTTTATATTTTTTTTAAGTCTTAGAAAGTGAAAGAGGATGGACAGTTGTCTTCAGCATGTAGTCATGCATCCAAAAATAATAATTCCAAAACAGGAGACTTGATGCTGAATTGATTAGAGCATTTGAATGCAGAAAAGTGGGAAGATTTAATATGCAATATGTGCACAACTATAGGAACTTAACCTAATCTACTCTGCCTGCTCTAATCCAGAGAAACTGTCAGCCTAAGATTTTTTGTGTTCTTCATGCCTTTGAAGTGTCTTTATTCGTGCACGTGCTGTATCGACCCTATTCAATTCTATCAGACAGACTCAGTAGCATCCAGACTGTTTACTGCTACTTACATCTTAAACACAATTCTCTATAATGTGTACTTTTGAATTGAGTATATTTTACTGCTGATACTTGTAGCAGAGAATCTTCTTAAGTAATTTTAGGATTATAGTAATCACTCTACCACTGGTGGTTGTTTGACAGTCTACTTTCTTTTGCTTTTTTCTCCTTTTTAGGTCACTCCAAACTTGGCTGAAACTCTGTTCAGATACAGGACAGACATTGAGATAATATTCAACATTATAGACAAAGACCATTCAGGTAAGTACTGTACTGTAAGTGCTCAATCTCTATTTGTAGACAACGTGTCAATAATTAAAAAATATATTCCTTAAAGTCCAGTGATGGGGGTGTTTACTGTGTGTGCTATGTTCAGGTCTGATCTCCATCGAGGAGTTTCGTCACACCTGGCGTCTCTTCAGTGCCCACCTGGGGGTCGACATCGACAACAGAGCCATCGATGACCTTGCCCGAAGTATCGACTTCAACAAGGACGGCAGCATAGACTTCACTGAGTTCCTAGAAGCCTTCAGAGTGGTACACAAACTGGACAACAAGGATCAGCCACTCAATGGAATGATGAATGGAGAGAAGTATTCATGAAGGGAAGACTCTGAGCCTGCATGATCAGCAAAGAAACTTATGGAGGAAGGAAAGTAGTAAAGCAGGCATAAGATTAAATAATTTAGTATTTCTTAACTTTTTAATTAAAAAAATACACCTTTAACACGTAAACACTGATTTGGTGATGTATTGTACAATAATTGCCGCATTTTGTTGTTTGTTGATGTATTTTTAACCACACTAGCTGCATGGCTTTAGGGATGGCAATCTGTAGGTTGCTCCCATCTACCATTTTGGTTTCAAAGGGAAATATCTCAACAGCTCGTGGCTGGACTGCCATGAAACGTTGTACAGGCACCCATGTTCCCCAGAGGATAAACCCTTAATAATTTGGTGACCTTTCATCCAGCACCACCAGCAGGTCAACGTTTTCATTACAGTGAAATATCGCCACATTAACTAGATGGATTAGCATACTTTTTGGTACAGGTATTCATGGTTCCCAGATGATGAATCCTAATGACTTTGATAATCCACAGATTTTTCATCTAGCGCCACCAGCAGGCTGACATTTATGAGCATTTCAGTGTGAAATGGCTCAACAAACGGATGGATTGCCATGAAATTTGGTAGCATCCAGAATGATGAACGTAAATGGCCGCTTTTATCCAAAACACTTTACAATTTGCCTCTCGTTCACCTATTCACACTCAGTGGCAACAAGCTACCATGCAAGGTGCTGACCTGACCATTGGGAGCAATTTGGGATTCAGTGTCTGGCCCAAGGAGACTTCGACATGTTGCCAACCCTGTGATTTGTGGTCAACCGACTTTACTTCCTGAGCCAAAGCCACCCCATGTCGGTAGAAAAGTCTAAAGGTGCACAGGAAAGTCAACGAGAACCCACACAAACTTCAACCAAGTAAAAAAAAAAAAAAATTGCTAGAATAGGTCTGAAGGAGGTTCTTGGGTTACGTATTTTAGGTGCAGTTAGTGCATGACTGAAGGCTCCAGCATTAGAAAACATAGAAACACATTGCCATTGATGTTAGGATTTTTAGCTGGTGTGTGTTCACCAAAAAGGAATAAAATTGCTTTTTTGGAACTGCGTTTTGTATGTTTTTTGTGAATGTTTATGTGGACTTCCCTGACACCCGGGTCCACTGTAATTACCAAACCGTGTGAGCAGTTAAACAGGCCCAGGCGTCCTGTCAGCCTGAGTAAATGATGGGTTCAAATTTTACTGAAGGCGTCTACGTGTGCAGCACACACACACACACACACACACACACACACACACACTTAGAGGCTGTGAAGGGTGTGAAACAAACTGGGAGTTGTGGAGACTAATAATTTTTTTAAGTGATTGTTTTAGTGCCAGGATTCTTGGATGTTGCCCTCTTCATTGTAAAAAAAGCTGCTTATTTCTAAGTGCATGATATAGCTTTAGATACTGAAACAAGTAAAATTGCAATTTACTATAGAG
>JBBPCS010000130.1:12619297-12642886 GCA_037974645.1 Hollardia meadi
TAGATAGATAGATAGATAGATAGATAGATAGATAGATAGATAGATAGATAGATAGATAGATAGATAGATAGCACATATTTACAAAGATGCATCCTGATTATTATCCATTTTTTTCTTTATGCTTCCCACCTGCTTTATCTCACTCTTCAGCTTATGTATCCCTGTGCGTTCAGTCTTGGTGGCTCCAGTGTGGCCTAGTTCATGGATGGAGATGGCAGGACTAGTGGCTGCTGACTGGATGGGGCGCACTGATGAACAGACACAAAAACAAACAAAAAAAAGCCATAACACCATACATAAAACACTTATTCTACGGGCTGGTATCAGACCTTTGAATTGTTGCTAACATCCGTCTGCTGTTGCGCTCACTGAAGGCTCTTTCGCCTAGTCGGAAAAACCTCCGGGCCAAGCAAGCATATTTTAAATGGTGACGTCAGCTTAACGTGTCAGAGCCATAAACAATTAGCATGGATGAGATCAACGCAGCTGTGCAGGTTGATGTAAGTCAATCGACTTAGAGAAATAACTCTTAAAAGGTCCAGTGTGTAGGATTTAGTGGGTGTAGTTGTAGATTGCAACAAACACCCCTCATCCACTCTCCCCTACGGTGGCCGTCTAGAGCCAGTGTTTGGGTTTGTCTGTTCTGGGCTACTGTAGAAACATGGCGATGCAACATGGTGGACTCTGTGGAAGAGCACCCGCTTCCTCTGTGGATATAAAAGACTCTTTCCAGGGTGGTAAAAACACAACAAAGTTTAGTTTCACATTATTATACAGTAATTTTTTTTTTCAGAAAAAAAAGGAAAACAACTCACTGCTCCTCTCCACCCCAAACTCTTTGCCACTGAGGATGTGATGCAGCAGGTTCTTCATGTCAAAAGGACTCAGGCTCATCAAACTCTCAGATGCCTCCTCTCCTACAAAGGTGTTTTTCATTTTTACTTTGCAGGGTAGTTAGTGTGTATGTTCATAGTTGTGTGTAAGTGTGCTCTGTTCTCCTACCAGAGCAGTGCAGGCTGCGAGCCAGCTCAGTGGCCATCACTTGCATGATGAGTCCTATCCTGAGCCGGAGCATGTCCCCAAACAGAGCAGGCTGGGAGCGCATGTACATGGCTAGATAGACCATGATCTCCTGTGTGACAGACACACGCAGTTCACAGCCGTGAGACGAGTGTCTGAAAAAGTCCTGTGGAAGTCCAAAATGTTCAAGATTTACCTGAGTGAGAACAGCAATACTGATGTCCTGACCACTGGCTTCATAGATGAGAGTGTTCAACTCCTCGGGCGGAAGTGGACTGAAAAGAAACAGTGAGGAGGGAGAGTGTTGGTTCGTTGTGTGGCAATTAATTCATCAAAGCCTTCATGTGAGCACAAACTCTGACTTACACTGTGATGACTCTTTCCCTGGGTTCAGGAGGAAGACCTACTGTTAGCTGCTTGTGATGGGAGATCAGATCTGTGCAGGCCTGAGGAGCAGACGAATACAGACGAGACTGAAATGATCAAAATCATCTCACAACTTATTGATTTTGATTTGCAAGTTATTCAGCGGGTATACAGCATGTTGCTCAGAGACACTACATCATAGCTGTGTAGTGAAGTCAATGTGTTATGATTTTTCAAAAGGTGTTAGAGCCTTTTGTTTCTTTTCATTGTATACATGAATCAGACTTGAGTGATGGGACCTCAATGTTTATATCAGGGTGGTTTGGATATGAAAGTGTGGCAGTTTTATGTTTTTGGTGAAAGTGATCTAAGAGGGAAGGAGATTAGAAGATTTCTAGATTGTTAGATCTATTTTTGTAAACTGATCATTGAATTTTCTTTGCCTTTTCCATCATCATGATTGTCAGCTGAATTGTGTGAACTGTTAGCATTAACTGTGCAGTGCAGAGGAAAAGGAACATCTCTACACATTTTGATTGTGGCTACGCGTTAATTAGTGGACCATCAAGCCTCCAGTTCAGGTCAACCACATTCTGGATCAGGTCTAATTATCCTTGGATTACTTTCAGATCATCTCTCTCTTTTTTTTTTGATTTTGGAAAATCTTTTTTATGCACAAAGAACTCTTCAGTTTCAAAACAGTCTCCAGCCAGCTGCTGAGCCTCCCTGTTGACTGCTGTGAACTCTCACTGACCTCAGCGAGGACCTCCACTCTCTTGCGTAGTACTCCAGAGATGTATCTGATGAGTCCCCACTCTTTGCAGGCTCCAGCTTGCGCATACAGCTCCTCCAGCAGGGAGCGCACACTGACTCCCCCCTGCCCAGGACCTGACAACTCCACCAGCCAATCAGCTCCTCTGGTCATTAGAAGAAAAGAAAAAAAAACACAAGACAATTATGTGAATCACAAATAATGACACAGTCTACTCATTAGTGTTAGTCTCTTTGTGTGCGTAGTTGTCTTTATGTCCGTACTTCATTACGTAAAGGATGTAGAGTATGTCAGCCTGGTCTTGCAAAGTCGGACACTCTTTCAGCTGCCTCACCAATGCTGCAAAGTCTGTGTTGCCCTGAGAGTCCCGAGGCAGGTGCAGATCAGCAGCACTGTGGGGCTTGTGAGGGACGTAAGAGTAAATATGCTGAAGTCACAAGAGAAAACAAGGTTTCTTGTGGAAGGATCTGCTGCGTCTACCTTGTGCTGCTTCACATGTGAGCCATGCTGAGGTTGAGGAACTTCAAGTAGGTTGAGAGATCTGCGGTGTTTGCTCTTGGCAGGAGTCACAGGTAGATACATAGAAGACTCTGAAACACACACACTAATTAAATTACCGTATTATGAAGTGAAGCAGGTTACAGATAAGGTGCTAAACAGGTTCGTTCCTACATTTTCCAGTTAAGCTTGTGACAACTCCAACACAAGAGGCTTCTACTTTGTTCTTTTGAGTGTCAGGTTAGATTTAGATTTAGAGTTGGAAGAAGTGAAAGAACAAGTTGTGTGCATTTTTTCCCCCCATTTATTTGGGAAGGTGGGCCTTAAGTTACAAAAGGTTGAGAACCCTTGGTCTAGATCACACATGGGCAAAATATGGCTCGAGGGCCAGAATTGGCCTGTTAATGAATCTCGAGGCAAATGACTACAATGAGTCTGTATGGCTATTTAACTTGATTCCAACAGGGGCCGCCGTCTACATTTAAATTGGACTAAAGACCTCAAGTTGACTCTTGCTCATTCACCTCAAGTTACGTCAATGGTTGTGCAGACAGAGAAATGAGTAAGGATAGGAAGTGTCAGTCCAAAGGTAGTATGCTGTATATGTTTGATATAACAAGAGAATAGTGCTGTGTTCAAGGAATACAACATTAAGAGACATTTTTTACACCAAGCATGCTAACTATGCCACAAACTTGTCATCGTGGGAAAGAGAAGAAAAGGGCCTGTAGAATACTGTAGAATGTTTTTACAAAGCAGTCGACCATCCAAGAATCGGCAACCAAAGTTAGCTTCATGCTGTCATACAAGCTCCCCAAACAGAACAAGCCTTTCTGTGATGGTGAATTTTAGAAAAACTGTATGGAAGAGGCCGCTAGCATACTGTGCCCAGACAACAAAGGTCAGTTTCAAGTGTCTCACTTTATCGAAGTCAGTAAGGCTCTCTGGAATCAAAAGTTGCCCACCCCTGGTCCAGATAATGGAAGAATATTTAGTCCAGTATGTCTATTTTTCAAGATAAAACTTAATAACCACCTATATCTGCAGGTAGGTGCACCTATCTGTTTCCCCATTGATTTATGTTTTCTCTAACTGAAACTCAAACTCATCCATACCCCCCCAAGTCATTTCTGCAATGCCTAACGATAGTCAAACATTAACCTAAATTACAGGAAACACAGTTCAAAGGGGAAACAGGCTGCGGTCAAATAGTATTTTTTGCTTCAGGAGGTTCCTAACTGAGTGGAATGATCCAGAAGTATCTAAGTGGAGGCTATAAGAGCTGATTGGAATCTCTACCTTACTTTATGAAAGGAAAGGAGATAATGCTGCCCCATAATTCCCTGCAACCAGTGCAGTTGGATTCTCTCTGCACTCTTGGTCCTTAAGAATTCTCCTTTGCATCTTTTCTTGAACTCAAGACATTTTTTTTGACTGTTTCACCACAGCCACAGACTTAAGATGGCGCATTATCTTCCTAATAACTCACTGGGCATGTTCAGGCCCTGGACCTGGGCCATAAAAGACAGGATGTCTCTGGTGGTGTGTTCAGCACTGAAGACATGGTGCCGCCCCTTCTGGATGGGAGGAAGATGGCACTTGGTGGTGATGCTGTGGAGGAGCTGGGTGAGGTACTGGTCAAACATGTCTTTTGAGCCCTCTGGAATTAAATACATACACGCCATTACTTACAGTTCAACTTTCATTAATCAAATATGACTGAAAGGAACACACACGCTTTGTCCATCACTAACTACCTGAGGGCCCACACTTATTATATTCCTCTCCATATTCTTCACCATCCTCCTCATCCTCGAGCAAGCTGTCATCGTTCTCTTCATCCAGGAAGCTGAGGCGAGTGTGGAACGAAGTGGTCTGGAAACTGGAGAGGTCTGACATCTGCACCCTACAGTAACATCCACGTAAAATATCCACATGTGCAAAAGAAGGAACATATACTGTTATTTTACAACAGCCATGTAAAAATCTACACAGTAGTAATAAGATGGAAACAGACCTCGCTCCAGCAAAATAGCCATCCTGTAGTTTCCTGAGGGTGGCTAGAATACACGGATCCAGCGCATCTCCGTCTTCAACTGGTCATAAAAAGTAAATAAATATGAAGCACAGTGAAATTCACGAAAACGCAATATGGAAGTATACAATATGTACATCGAAGGTTCAGAGCTCAACATGCATAGAAGCATGCAAACTAGACTGTATTAGAGAGCAAATAGCAATGTAAATTCTAATTTTCAGACACCTTTTTGGACCAATTATTCATTGCTCCACCTTTATCATGTCTAAGTTATCTTGCATTCATGTTTTGGGTGAGATTTCTGCAAGCTGCTGGAATGAAAAAATGCTAATTACAATGAAATGCAAGAAGGTTTCATACTCAAAACATCCCTAAAAGCTGAAAACAAGTTCCAAATCCATTCTACGAAGAAAAAAAAAGAGAATGGACTCTAGTGTGTACAATGAAAAAGTGAGTCAGATTACAGACAAAAAAAAAAACTTGCTTTTTGAATTTGTTGTTGATGGTCACTATTGTCCCACAATGCAATGCACAAGGAGCCTCAGCAACAGACGTTTTGTGTCATTTCCAGCTAGTATAAAATATTAAGTATGCTCATTTTTTCATACTAACTGCAAAAACAGTATACTATGGAGGATACTATAAAGGACATTAAATGGGACGCTTTGAAAAGGCTAATTTGCTTTGGGTTAAGAGCCTTATTACCCAGCATGCTGTGGGTGATGGGGAAAGTGAGTGTGGGCCGTCCAGTCATCCTCCAGCAAGAGGAGAGATAGGCCAACTCTGTCCGTAACATCTCCACAATCATCTGATTGTCCAGAGCCAGGTAGAAATGGTGCTGATCCAGGAACTGGACATTGGGTACAGAAAAGAAGAACAGAGAGAAACAGACATAGAAATCAGTAGAACTCATTACTACTGCCTTGAACATCACAACATCTCAAGCTACTTTTACCTGTGGGGTGAATATATAAGAGCGATTTCTGATCTCATAGAATTTGGATGTTCCCAGAACTCCGATGTGTCTGTAGGGCCTCCCGCTCAAATTCAGTTTCTTGCAGTTTCCTATGGCAAGGACACAAGGTGTTACTCTTATAATTACTGTACATACACACACACATACAATAAGGGCAAGTGTGCTCGTTTACCCAGTCTGACATAGACATGGCTCAGGATGCGAGCAGGCATGACCCGGATAGGCAACACCTCTGACATCGTCTGGACCATGATCCCATGATCACTTAACAACTCCTGGATCTCCTCCGACTCTGCTAGAACACAAACTGACACACACAAAAGAAATCAATTACATAAGGAAATCTGTATATAAACCAATGCTAACATCAGAGCATCTTTAGAAATAAGACATTTTTGAAGCTTGGTCCCCTTCCTCATCACGTCAAATCAACAGAACTAAATTAAACAGGCACAGCTGAGCCGAAGAACTACAACTGAGCCTGAGTAAGTTCTTAAACAGCCTCTACAACAAACACGACACGAGCACGACAGATTTTACATTTATGTCACACAAGTGGGAAGAATCCACGAAAATTGAAATTCCTTCTTCATTTTTAATCCATGCAACCTTGTCTCAACGGTGTAATGGGCGTTACAGCCTCACATGGAGCACATGAACCGATACAATCGCACAGTTCCAAACAACGTTTCTTAGGGAGTTGTAGATTTTCCCAGGAATTGAAACCATCCAACTTCTGGGCTGAGAAACGAATGATCGATCACCAACCTTGAACCACAACATCCAGTTTGAAGTTTGTAGAGAATCTCCTGTTGAGAGGATCTATCTCTCCTGGTGCTAAAAAACCCTTATAACAGGAAAGAAAGAGAGACAGAGAGTGTGAGTTATTACAGACCACAATGACAGCAGTGCTTTTACTGTATATTTATGTTAACAATAGAGATGTGGTCTGTATGGCTCCAGTGTCTACTTAGGACATCTTGTAGCAGTGCCTTTTCCCCTAATTTACAATATAAAATCTACATCATTCCTGATTTGGGATCTTGTCTATTGTTTCCAGGGGCTGACTACCTCAGCCAGAAGACAGCCCAAGATGTAGAGCGACTGTCCCCACATGTGAGGCAGCTGCCCCATGGCCTCTCTGTCCACTGAGTGAGGATTGCTGTACTCCTCCTCCACCTGCAAGAGACAAAGCATGTTGTCATTCTTATGTGGCTGCCTGATATACAGGTATGGTCCTGATGCAACTAACACTTTCAGTCTAATGATCCCTGACAGTATTTTACTGCCATTTCTGTAGTTTCTGAGTATTCGACAGGTAAACAGAGAGCGGACAGGCTTGCAGATTACCAAACCATTACCATAGTATTTACACTGGTTAAATATACAAATTAATTCTTGGACAAACCTAAAATGAATTGATGACATAGACGAAAAATTTGACTAAAGACAGATGGAAAAAATACCAGATACATGGGAGTAGATATTGAAAAACAAGAGTCTACAGCCATGTTAGCAAAGAGCTGCTTTGAGCTGAATACTCATCATCAACATCAGCACGTTGAGATTAAATATAGCTGAAGCCGGCTGAATGCAATTAGCTGCAGATGTTTAGTCATAAAACAAAACATTTTGACTTGACGAGCACGCCGTCGTCTAGAGTCAAAGAAATCGAGATTCACAGTACATATAACCGCTACGTGTAATTTATATACGCATAAAGGAGCAGATTAATTTATATAAGATTTTGTTTAGCACACCATTTTTGTCATTTCATCTACAGTAGGTCCTTTATTAAAGGACTCACATATCTTTAGTGTAGAGATGTAACCAGGTCATTTTACTACAATCATCTTGTTAACCTTTTTTTCGACTCTAAGTATAAATTACAAAACAATACAACTGAATATGATAAATCTTCTTAAAAACAAGGTGCAGTGCAGCCCAAAATTAACAGACAAAATTAATTATTTATTATTTTGGTTTGTAAGTTTTGTCAGACCGTGGAACTTGAATGTGACTAGAATAAAGGTGCATCCGCTATATTTATACCTTGTCATTAGGTACAGCGTAAAGCTCAGGCAACAGTTTGATGCCGTTCTTCCCTCTGATCAAAATGCCCTCCAGTGCCTCACGGTACTCCTGCACCTGTGCAAAGCACACCGTAATCTGTTCAACATCACATCTGCAGCACAAGTCTTTCAAAGTGACTCCATGACGGCATATGGATCAGTGTGTTTGGTTTTAGCACCTGCACTTGATCTTCGGTGAAGATACCGTCCAGGATGAGGTAAGTCCAGAACACAGGCCACTCACATTCGATATTCTCAAACAGCTTGAGCTCTGCAGGATCGTAGTGCAGCCGAGATGGGTCCTAGTGAGACAACAGCCCGGACAGTAGAACCTTTCAGCTCAAATTATACAGTAGCCAACTCTGTTTGCAGCTCTTACAGCAATTCACGGAATTCTAAATATATAAATCTTAGCATTTAGAATTAGAATATGCAGAATATCTTACCTCTTTAGGGCAACGGTATCCATCTCTGATGAAGCGGCAGCAGCCATAACGACCCTGAAATTATACCAAAGAGAGGATATTTTAGCATGCTGACTGGCTTTCATGTAAGTGCAAGGAAGAATTAGGTGGCAAAATATGGGAATTTGTAGTGTTTCATCATCCAAAACGAGTGAGTTGTAATTTTCGAACTTAGTCCGTACCTGTAGTTTGCTTATGATTTCCGATTTAGTGATGGCCACCAGGTCAGCATCCTCAACAGCAAAAGCAGGGAAGGAAATGATAGACAGAAGACCGGCATCTATCTCCTTTGAAGTTGAAGCTCTTGGCAGCATGGAGCACAGGATGGACTGAGGGGAAAACACACGGACGTGCTGAGCAGAAGAAAGATGAGCAGAGGCAGCGCCGAGGTGGCTGGAGGCAAAGCCAACGGTACCTGACAATGTTCCACTTCGTCAGGCAAGACATGGATGACTGACTTCGGCCCTCCATGGGCACCAAAAAGATCCAGCTCATCTATAGCCTCCAGAGCTGCCTGAAAACCACCCCGTAACACACAAATCAACATACACATCAATGCACCAACACATGTTTTACACAACACTTTCTTCTTTTGGTCTCAGTCAATGTGTTGTTTATCATGCAGTAAATGCTGACAACAATCAACAGAATCTGTGTCTCCTGTACCTTAGCGATTCCTACAGAGCTACCGTTGAGCTCAGGGATGCCCTGGTTGGTCTTGTCACCTCGCTCCCACATCCCATAATCCTAAAGGGGGGAAAAGGGTCTTGAGATCATTTCTTAGGGCACAATCACACATAAGCGAATGCAGGTGGAGATCATTGTCTGCCAGTGTTGAATGTGGGCAGTGCAGGATGTGACACACCAAAATCGCTGGTCATCGCTGTTGGTTGAGGCTGTGACTTTTCCGGTCAAAGTTCACGAAAACAAAATCAACTCCAGATGAAGCCAAGATGTCAGTTTGCTTCGCCACTGGAAGGAAATGTTTTATTTGTTCGCACAGAATGGAAGTGAACGATAGGCGAATATGTGTGACCTTACTACATTATCCATTCTCACAAATAACCACATATATCTGCACTGTGACTCTCTCGGCATCACATTTAAAAGAGAACTCCATTGATTTAGCATTTCACTACTATAACAGATTCACGATGGAGAGTTTAAAAAGAATCAAAACGGATGCAGCGGAACCAGAGATATCAAAGTTTTTCCTTGTCAAAACCTAGCGCCTACGTTACCCACAATTCAACTAGACCACAGACAGTTCGGTCATAGATAGGAGGCTACAGAGGTCTGGAAAACTCACTTTTTTAAACTTCACACTTTTTGTTCATTTTCAAATTTGTACGCTGCCTCTAGTGACATCACTTGAGGCAATTTATCAGCCACAAAAGCCTTTATACAACTTTTTTCATAGACGCAGCAGCACTGGTAAACAGACATTGATGTGTTTTACTCGCATCATTTTTCTTCCAGTTAAATTTCTTTGTGTTTCTGTTTTGGGAATCCACCTTCCAAAACTTCCAGAAATCTTCTTTTTTTTCTTTTACTATCGTCATTCTTTTATTGTATTAACTGTTTTCATTTGGTTTTGTAAAGTGTCCTTGGGTGACTTGAAAGGCACTTAGAAATAAAATGGAAGAGTAGATGTTACTCACCGCCACTTTGTAGGCAGCCTCTATGTAGAAGACCAAGTTTTGGATAAAGGCAACCTCATCCAGGTTTGAGATGATATGAAGACCTGCGCGATAACGTGACAAACTCAGCGACCGAATAATGTTCAGTTTTGTTTGTTGCATAATGAGCTTGTGCTCTGTTCAAGACAACAATGATTAAGTACTTTCATTAACCCTCTCCACAACCTGCAAGAGAAGCTCACCAAGCACCGTGCTGAGTCAGAACAGTTCAAATCCATAGTATGTGTGGCATCTTCAAACCAAAGCCTTTAATCGTAAAAGGGTAAAAAACACATTCCCAAAATGATTTACTGAGAGATCCCAAACACAAAGAGAGGGTAGCACATATAAACACCACTCTGCTTCACTGCGGTACCTGAGGCTGTCATCTGTGCCAGCATCAGCAGGTAAATGGAGGTGGCGTCCACCTGGAGATGGCCCCACTGGTCATCCCCTACCACTGTGGCACAGGTGGGAGTATCATATTTGGCATGCAAGCAGTCCTTCGTGCTCTGGGTGTGTTTGAACTCCTCCACCTTGGCCACCTGAAGACACATGATACAACACACACACACACACACACACACACCAACACACCGATCAGTGGTGTTATCATAAAAACTCCTGAATAGTTTAAGTATTTTTGGGGAGTGTTTTCAAGGATGTGGTTACATGGACAGGGTCTTAGATGAATAAGCCTCCCCTCTGTTGTCTCATTAGTTCCAAAATTCTGTCACGTCTCCGGGCTAGTTAACTTCCCTTTTTTGTTATCCTCATGCTTCCTGTCTCGTACCTCCTGTTTTATGTTGATACTTTCAGATCTCCCCCTTCCTGCCCTCCTGTGTTTCCCGACGTTGTGATTACCTGTCCCGCCCTAATGTGTTACACCTGTGTCTCACTGTCTCCCCTCCATCTGTGCCAGTCCGTCTTGTTCCCTCATGACAGCGTTCCAGCATTCCTCTTTTCCCAGTCAATATCTGATCTGACCTGTTCCCATTTCTGGACCCTGCCTCTGCCTTTGCTGATTCCTTTGTACTGACCTAAGCAAGTATTAAAGGACTGTGTTTTTGGACTTGCCACTTGAGTTGTCTGCATTCTTGAGTCCAAGCCTGGTCCTGAACCTGATAATTTCAGTGCGTAATTAGTAGATATTTTATTGTAACTAAACATTTGAAAATTTGTGCAACATACAGTTTTCTGCATGAACATTATTTCAAAAATTAACAACATAAATTCACGATTAGACAAATATCATGCTCAATATTATTCTCCATATCCTGTTTTTGATCATATACAGACATTAATGCTGACACCAAGAGTAATCTCGTCATTCATACAAGATTAGAACATTATAAAGTTTCCTGATTCCTCAACATCCCAGTGACTCTCAAGAGTCATTTCTTTAGTGCTACTGAACTTTATGGTTCCCTGAGCACTGCAGAATTTTCACACTCGACTGTGAATTTGGCATCTACATCTTATTTCCACTAATGGGTGTTGAGAGCAACAAACAACTGTTACTGCAGCCAGGCTTTCATTATCACTTAAACTTCAGCATGTATATCACCAACATGTTGTAAATCATGACAAAGTTTGCTTTTTCAACTAACTACCCCTGTCACCTGAGTTTAACACGAGAGAACATGTTCTAACAGATAGTAGATGACTGTGGTCAGAAACCTGGACACTCTGTTTACATAAACCTGTTTAAATGCCCCAGATAACACGTGGTGGTTTCTAAGAACCAGAAAGCAGGCTCGTCAGACCACCAGGATGTGGTGTCTGTTTGTGCAAACTCTAGTGAACATGTAGAGACTTCATGTGAGCACAGGCGTGTCTTACCTGTCTCATCATGCACTGCAGAAGTCCCTGCATGAGTTTCACCACACTCTGGAACAAACGACGACAGCTTCAGTAAACTACAAAAATCAGCCATAAAATGTCACTATGATCTACTTTATTATCTATTTTTAGCTGAGGTGGAAATCACAAATCACTTATCTGATTTGAATCACTTTGTTCATGTCGGCTCAAAGATTCGTCACTGACCATGTAGTTCATTCATTCATTGTTTCCTGAGCTAAACATTCATATCACCGTTCAAATGCACTTTAGTACATACAACAGTGAGTGATGATTAATGTGTAGTTAATCATTTTTATTACTAAGTAATCAAAAATGTCTTATTTTTCTAAATTTACTGGCTTGTTGCTAATCTATAAAATGACTATATATATATATACCAGTCCGGTGTCTATATATATATATATATATATATATATATAAGATTTACAATATTGTGAAGTAACCAGAAATATTTTTTTGACTCGATTATTTTAATTTCTTAAACAAATGGATTGGTTATTTGTTAATTCCTTAAATCAATCAGCCAATAAATGTTTTAGCACTGATTTAATTATTTTACCAAGTTAGATCTGTAGACAGTTCAGTGTTTTCAACATGTGAGAATGAGATATTTTGTTTTGGTGTAATTTGCTATTTTACTTTATCTGTAGCCTACATTTGAGTAAACTGATGAGCTGAGACTGTGGAGTGGCACACACTAAGAGCTTGCTACTCTAAATGTACTATTTAACTCAACATAACAGGCAGAACAAACAAGCTCTGGTGTACACATTAACCTTCTCTCCCTCTCTCTCTCTCTGTCACAAACACACCTGCTCCAGTTCGTAGGCCTTGGCCTTGTCTTCATCACGGTCTGCGTTCTTGCGGTAGGCCATGCCAAGCCCCCACACGGCCAGGACGCTGTACACATTATCCCTCACCCAGGCATCCTTCTTCTGGGCACTGGCGGGCAGAAGTCCTGTCACTGGGTTCTGAAACAAACACACACAAAAAGGGCTTCATTAACAGGAAGGACTGTAGCAACACTTTCACAGTTTCTGTTTGATTTACGGACTAAAATCTCTGTAAACTGTCTATTTACTGACCAGCTGCCATAATTCACATAAGAGACAGTCAGACAATAAATAAAACTTGTCTGGGTTGTCTTCTTGGTTGTTAGCATACATTGTAGGGGTGACGGGTATTTTTTTTGTGCCCTGCGTTTTGCCTCTCAGGAAGTCTATCCTAACCATCAACTGTATTTTAAGAAACAAATATCTTACAGCTGCAGAAAAGTAACAATTTTCATTACTGAGTCATCTGCCAATTATTGTATTGATTTAACTGATTAATCATTTTGTATATAACAATGTCAGAAAATATCACTGATTCCCAGGGCCAAAAGTGATAATAAAATCAAACATAAATAAGGCAGGTGAGGACTTCTCTTTTCAGTTAACTTGGGATGCAAATAAAACATTATCAAAGTATCAGGTCTCTGTTAATGGAAGTAAGTGTGATTTTAAGTTGGGTCAGTGCATTAGTTTCAGTTTTTGGTTGAAGAGCCTGAGACAGTAATTGTGACCCCCCTTCCCTGAAACACCATTTTCTATGAGCTATGAACCCTCTGGGTCACAGTTTTAAGCTTAGACAACTGTTGACTGTGCCGAAGTGTGAACTTAAGTGCTGATAGATAAAGGTGCATAGTTTCCCGGTCCTCAGCCTGTTCCATGGGCTGAACTTTGCTCACACTTTGTTTATTTCCATGCGGTTCAGTCTGGTTGAACTTGAACCTGTACAGGATACAAAACACCTGCATATCTAACATATTTCTGCAGGACAACAAGGAAGGAGTTAATTACAAAAATTCAAAAATCAAACAGAACTAGACACAGTGTCCATGCATGCAAATGCAGTTGTCAAAAGTAACCAAATGCATTTACTCAAGTACAACTTTGATGTACTTGAGTATTTCCATTTAATGCTAATTTATACTTCTGCTCCACTAAATTTTGGAGGCAAATTTTGAAAATGTATACTATATTTATTTGACAACTTTAGTCAGAGATTCAGATTATACACGTGCGATAAATATGTGTATAACTTCTAAATCATTCAAAAGAGTGACTTTACAAAAAGAATCTACTGTATATTAGGGCTCCTGTACAAATAAAGCTCTTGCCCTTTCCTTAAACAATCTACGGTATGTCTCCTAAAGCAGAACAGGCTGCAAGTTCCTTTGTCCACCTACCCAAAGATGGTACAGTATTTCCATATTTTTCCAGAAAAGTGCAATTACCCAGCTGGCCTGCAAACGTCCAGTCAATAATAAGCAATGACTGCTACGGGATTGCATTGACTTCTCTCCTGCATCCTGCAATGTGTGTCTGGACTCACCTGGTGGCATAGGATGGTCTCTTGGACCAGCCTGGCATAGCCATCCAGCCTCACTCCTGAGTTACTGCGGCTCCTCATCCTCACTGATCACTGCGCGGACACACACACACACACACACACGTTACAGTATGTGTCACCAAGTAGCTTCAAGCTTGGTTACTGCGTTTGCCTATCTGTAAATATGACTTTACGATAGATATAACGGCTAAATTTAGCTTAATCACCGCGGAAACTTACCATGCAGGGAGCCATCTCTGCACTCCTGCAGCAGAGCCGATTTGACGTTACACCTTCTGCAGAGGCTCCGCTAGAGCCTGCTAGCCTGCAGCTAGTAGCATCCAGCGGTTTATGACGATAAAACCATTTAACGTTAATCTCACAGTCTGTTCATACACGCATACACGCCCACACAGCCCGTGGTTCCGGTCAAACTGCTTGAGATGAAGAGTCAGGTCTTACAGATGACAATACGTGACGTTTCAGTGAGATTCCTGTACGTATGTGAGCAACTGTACATTCATTCTGAAAAAAATACATTAAGTTCCTGTTGTTTGATTGTCTGACGACAGGGGGCGCCAAATTACCTCTACTTCTTCCCCTTCCAAGGATTTCGTGCATGAATGTATTAATACATCTATGCTTTCAAGGCACAATCCAGTCAACCACTTTCTCAAAAATTATAATATATTCAGTGGTGGAATGTAACTAAGTATATTTACTCAAGTACTTTACTTAAGTACAATTCAACGGTAGTTGTAATTCTACTTCAGAGGCAAATATTGCACTTTTCACTTCAGTACATTTATTTGATAACTGTTACCAGTTACTTTGCAGGTTTAGATCATTAATACAAAATATAAATTAACTCATAAATTCTGATATTTTATTATCTGTTAAGCTCCCAGCAGTGTATAAAGTAATATAGCCCCATCTTTGCCAGCTGCAATATTAAAGCTGCATTCTGCATAATGAGTACTTTTACTTGTGGTACTTTAAGTATATTTTGATGCTTATGTTTTTGTACCTTTACTTTAGTATGTGTATTTTTACGCTGTAGTATAACTGCATTTACTTTAGTAAATGATCTAAATACTTCTCCCAATACTGTAAATATTATACCAGTGGCTTAAATCATTATCAGTGCATTACCATGCAAGCAGTATTTGAATGCAGTACCTGGCTGTGGTGGAGCTAATTCTGCCTATTTTATATACTTTTAGGTGATTCATTTACTGTATAACAATGCATCATATTTTGTATGTTTATTATATTTTTTTATGTCTTAGTTATCTGGTTACCTGGCACCTAGTTGTTATTGTAGATTATTTATTGCATTGTTACTATTGATGCATTAATGGGTATAGAATCTGACCGCAGTTGGTCAATGCAGTGTATTTTAACAGATTTATTTTCATATAGTTCATCTATTACAATGCATCACATCACAAATTGATCATATTTGTTATTGTTAACATGTAGGCATACTGTACATAAATTATATATAAACCACCTACTGTATGTATGTAACTTAACACCTTACAATACAATACTTATTCCAGCACTATTTAACCCCCCAGTTAACGGTTTGACTTATTGATACTGCAGTCATAATGTTGTTCATGTGTATGTGTTTATTTTTGCACCTACTTGTTTGAAGATAATAGCTACGCGTATATATTTGTTTAGCTTGTTTAGTTGTTCATCTGTAAGTGTCATTTGTTAACAAATGCCGTGATGTTTTTTAAATAAAGAGAAGTAAAACAACTGCGGAAAACCACGGCAAACTTTCCGCGACAGGAAGCCATAGCGGTATGCTGGGAACAACGTCACGAATAACGGAATCTTCAAGCCAATTAAATTCCACAGCTGTAGCTGTTTCGGCCAATCAAAGCGCCGCTGTCTCACCAGCAACCACCATCCGCTAGGTGGTTTAGCATCAAGCTGGCTAAGAAGCTAACCGACAGAAACACCGATATATCTGTTCACGCTCTTTGGTTATGTGTTTCGCTTGAATTTACAGAGGTTACCAGTCGTCCAAGTGACTAAATCAAAGGCCCGGTCGAAGGTAAAGAGTCGTGTTTACTTCTTGTATCTACTGTAGCTAGCTAAGCGTCGCAGGAGGGGGCGCAAATGACACATAACGTGTCGTTGATGTAAATATCTAACATTTTAGCAAGGCTAGCTAACATAAGCTAATGAAACTTATTGCAAACGCCGCCTCGACGTAACATTTACTAGTTAAGTTAAAATGCATTTGATCAAATGGCTAGGTCGTGCTATTCTCGTTAATAATTATGTATTTCCTGTTGGGGCGTTTCTTATATTTCTTATTATAAAAATAATATTCATCAATGCACGTGATTGTTGATGACTTGCCGCCAACCCTCCGTCTTTTTACCTCTACCATTTTTTTCTTCAACTGCTTCTAATGCACCCTTCTCTCAAAACATTGTAAGTTAATGTTTATATCATCTGAACCGTGGATAACTTGAAGCTGAACTTCCTCCCTCAGATGCAGTTCATGCTGTTGTTCAGCCGGCAGGGAAAGCTGCGGTTACAGAAATGGTACGTGCCTCTGTCTGACAAGGAAAGGAAGAAGATCTCCAGAGACCTGGTGCAGACCATACTCGCCAGGAAGCCCAAAATGTGCAGCTTCTTGGAGTGGCGGGACCTCAAGATTGTGTACAAGAGGTATGTGAATAAGAGAATTTTAAACACTGGCTGTGTAACCCTTACACACCTTCAGTATGTCTTTCATGGGTGGCATCTACAATATACATTACATATAAACGCAGGATGCATATGTATGTATATACATATAATAAACACAAGGACAAACATGCAGCAGAGATGCCTTTTGCTTTTTCAAACATTGTCAGACCTTTTTCATGACATCTGAACGAGGCTTTCAACACAAGCTTGAATCTCTGGTAATTTTTAGTGCCGTTACTCCACTCATTTGTGGCTTGTAATGGAACTACTTACTTACTTCTTAAGAGCAGCCGGCTTAATTTGATCAATCAATTCAATCCCAATCAGCCCTGCAAAAGCTGCTGAGTAGTCGCGTATCATGATATTTCAGCTACCTTGAACATTAAAGTTCATTCCTGACTATGAAAAAAGTAGTTTGACGTAATAATCTTTACTCCACTAGCTTTTTCAAGGGCTTTCATCTTCATCTCATGGTCTTCATCAAAAGATGGAGTTTGCTCAGTTTTCATGGAGATGGTTTAGTTGTTATAATGTGACCAAAGTATTGACCACATGATAAGAAGTGGTTGTATATGAGGGAGACTGTGCAGATGGAGTTTCTCTGTTGATGAAGACTGAGCTGTGGTTGAAGTCCCTGGAAAAAGATGTTAAGAGGTCCTTGAGTGGACATTAAGATTAATTCATTAAACCTTTAAACATTTGACTATGTTCTTAATAAGTTGTACTCCAATTTTTATGGAAAAATTTCTTATGCCAGGCATTTTTGTTGTTACATCACTTGTGTATCTGTGGAAACTTGCAAGGATTGTTTATGAAAACCAGTGATTCACTGATTATTTTGTCAAGCACTGAGATTTCTGGCATTTAGATCTCACCTTCTGGTGTGTTATGAAAGCCAGAAACACCCACTCTCTGACAACAGCTGCCAAACAATGAAGGACAATGGTACAAATGTATAGTGTCTGATTTGTCATAACTAATAAGTGCTGTGTCAAAAATACAAAAGAACAACAAAGAACAGCGCTGCAGTGCTGGAAGATATGTTTTCTTGCATTATAACGATAAACACAAGTTAAATGTTGTTTTAATCTGGCACATGTATAGTAAAAATGTCCCTGCAATAAAATGTGTTTGTAAAGGTTACAATTTCAAATTTCTGTTCAGGAATGTCGATTCAAATTTATTCATATTTTCTTATTTTATATGATGGAAGGGTTGAAGTGGCAGGATTCTTTAAAAACTGATGGTTTTATTGGTTTGCCAAGGTACACAATGATGTAGCCATAAAACATGAAAGATACACTTGTTATTCAGGAAGTAAATATAATGGATTTTCATTTAAAAGTTTTTGCATGTATTTTTTTTTGGCATTTTCAGGTGTCAGTTTACATGTTAAATAATCTGAATTATATTCATTGGTTTTGTGACATTCAGTGATAGCTACAGAAGAGCACCAAATACTTGCATACTTTAACATTTTAATAAAAACGTTTGTGTGACCACCCATGATACCAACACTTAGAAAAGGCATTAATATTTGTACACATCACCACCTTGTTAATCTACGTGCTGCCTTTTTATTTTCTTACCTTATGTTTCAGATATGCAAGCCTGTATTTCTGCTGTGCAGTAGAGGATCAGGATAATGAACTAATCACCCTGGAGATCATCCATAGATATGTGGAGCTGCTGGACAAATATTTTGGAAGCGTGAGTCCCAAAAACATCACACATGCATCATGCAGACTGATAGTGTGAGGGTGGAGAACAATAAAACTTTTACTGCTAGAATCCAAGGTTATCAGGAAAATCTCTTCTGATCTGCTGCTGTTTGTGGTGTTGTGGCCTCACAGGTGTGCGAGTTGGATATTATCTTCAACTTTGAGAAAGCCTATTTTATCCTGGATGAGTTCCTGCTGGGCGGAGAGGCCCAGGAGACGTCCAAGAAGAACGTGCTGAAGGCCATAGAGCAGGCTGACCTGCTGCAGGAGGTACACGTAGTTCTTTATCAACAGATCGCTGCCAATGATTGAAAAAGTCAGTGAAATGTCAGACAATTGGGGGGGGGGGGGTGTGCACATTACACATTTCCATAACCCAAGGTGATGTCTCCAAATGACTTGTTTTGCTCAAAACTAGCCGTCATTTAAGACGAAGAAAAGCAGCAAATCTGGACATTTAAAAAACACATTTATGGCATATTTGCTTAAAAACCTATTTAAATGACTCGTCGGTTATTAAAATTGTTGCAGATTAAGTTTCTCTCTGCTTTAAATTGGTGAAAATGTAGAATAAATTTCACTCAGCAATACGAAAGTTAAACCAGACAGAAGGTTACACCAGAGATGTCGATGTACCGCTTTTTTCAATTTGCAGCCCTCTGCACCTGCCGTTTTTTTTAGGCCTGCAGCGCTTGATTAATACCTCTCTCTCCCTTGTGCCAGTGCTGTATAGCTGCAGTCAACAGAATAACCGCTCAGTGATTTATTTATAGCCAAGCATGCAACACTATTGTAATAACAGCATGGCTGACTGTGCAGGCCTGTGAAAGGTTGAGCTCACTAGAAAGGCCTCCTGTTCCCGTCACACATCTAGTAACTCGCAATTATGACTTATGAACTATTAATTAGAATTTGGAGGGGTACTTTGCTCGACAGAATGTGTGACAGCTGAACAAATCTAAAGTACAACAAGAAGAAACATTCGTCTCTCTTCTGTTCAACTACAGGAGGCTGAGGCACCACGGAGTGTTTTGGAAGAAATTGGGCTGACATAAATCAACATGCTGCTGCCTCGCAGTTCTGTCTCCCAGATGCAGATCTGGCAACCTCCCTGTCTCTATCCTGTCTTCTCCTATTTATGGTGTCAGTGTTGTATGTATATAATCACCTATGTACTGTATTATTCTGGACTGTACTATCCTGTAATGTCCTTTAAATGTGGTGCCAACTGTGGTTTTAAAGTGTCTTCTATGTACTAGCTCCCTCGCTGTATTCTGCAGTACTATCAGCATATTTCACTTGCCTAACTTCTTAAAACTCCACAGAGTACAATGTAGCAACTATATGAAAACTCCAGTATCATTAATATCAGCCATCATCATCGAGTTGCAGAGTTGTTTGTGCTGTCTGGCTTAAAGGACTTTCTAAGGTGCTGTTATAGGCGCAGTTGGTGCTTCTCATGTATTAGCATCACATGCAGTCACAGAGCTTTCGATTAAAACGAATACTTGGCGATCTTCAAAAGACCCAGAAGGTTGTTTAAGAAAACTTTAATTGGTTCTGAACGTAAAATAGGATCCTCAGAGTTTTTCACACGTGGATGTTTTTTTTTTTTAAAAAACACCTTCTGTCCAATGCACTGTAAAAAAAAAAAAAAAAAAAAAGGTTTGTAACCTGTTTCTCAAACTGACTATTTTTCCTAACCCAGGTAGGTGAAAATTCCTTTTTTTCCCTTGAGTTTTTGCAAAACGAACAAATATTGTTGCAATATTTTGTTGGTAATTATATGGATATGTCATTTTGTCCTATTAGTAAAGAGGTACAACTTAGGGAACAGGTTGAAATTATTTATTTCTGTGCAGTGGACAGAATTTTTTTTTTTTTTAATTCAAATGGTTAGGAGTCTTTGAAGATTTCCAAACAGCAGTAAATGTTGCTAAATGGCCTGTGTTATTTAAATATCATCTGGTATTTATTTTTCAAATGATCTAATGTTCAGATCTGTGACTAATGTAATGGTAACCCATGAGAGGCAGCAACTGGGGCTACTGCTGCTGCGGGAATCATTGCCACTGGTAAATAAAGGGGTTAATTCAACCCACCAATTCAGTGAAATCATACAATTACCCATAATCAGTATCGGTGTATATGTCAAGTCTGTTTGTGTTTGGTGATTCTCCTTCAGAAATGAACCATTTTCTTTTCAAGACTAATTGTTTACCTTTACTGTTTTTGTGTAATGAGTGTCTTGTTTGTTAAAATTGTCATTATGTCGTCTTTATCTTTCTGAAAGTAACATTGAAGTTTGTAATGGCCTCTGGGGATAAATCTTAGGTCAGGATAGGATGGTGACCCAATTAATAGAAACACTATTTTATGTATTAAACGATAGTTTGGCTTACTCTTGAAGACTAACATATGACCAAAGAACACTGTGTTTTTCCCTTTCAGTGGTGTCCATGAAAGGCTAACATGGCAGAAAAGGGATTGAGAACTGCAAGATGTTTGATGAAAACATGTATGTGGGGATTATTTGGGCACAATATACCATTATGTGATTATTCCAATCAATTTAAAGACTTGAGTTTCTTTACTCTGGAGTAGGAAAGGAAGATGAACTGCACATATCAGGTAAATTGTTAATATTCATCACTGTAAGCTTGTTAACTTGTCAGTAAGATGCAGGCAAACAAGTAATGAATAGATACTCATCACAAACTGTATGGCTGTCAATATTTCTATCTGCATTCTTTAAACAGCAGTGTTTTGTTGAACCTTCATACTAATTAGTAATTATTAAACAAGTTAATCTTTGACTTGTGCAAAAAACAAATCACTTTTTGTATTAAACGCTGCCAACACGTTAACCGACATTTTTTCTTATATTTTAAAGTTCTCAATAAATGTATTCCAAAAAAAAAAGAAAACCTGTTTATCTTTTTTTGTTTTTACTCAGCAACAATAGACATGTATTGCAACCGCTCCAGCTGATCAAGTGTTCAATAATGTAAGCAACATTAACCATTTTTAAAAAGCAAAACATTCACATTTGTACGTGCTTGGTGATGGGCGCTAACTTACTGCATCACTGCAGAAATTCATTCCTTCCACTAAATACCAGCAGTTACAAGGGAAAAAAATAAGATAATTTATTTTTGAAATGTAGACGCCACTAAGAGGTACTTGTGTCGTCTTTTCCAGTAGGCCCACTTTCTATTTCTGTGTTAGAATGTTCACTTTTCACCTCCGGACTGAACACCTTCTCATTGTCATTTCCACATTGATTCCCATCCAAGTCATTGTTTTTCTGAATTGGCTCGGTTTCAGGTATCTCCTGACTGGGACTTGTTGCAGTACAACTCTCCACCGTCTCTCCCTTTGACTCTTTCTCATTGTCCGACTCTCCAGATGAGGTCATCCCTTCAGACAAATGGCTCTTCTTTTTATGCTTCTTCTTGCTCTTTTTCTTGCTCTTTTTGGACTGTTTGTGGTGCCGGCGTGTTTTGGTATCATTAGGGGTTTCCTCATTTTTATCACGTTTCCTGGGGCTCCTTTCTCGGCTGTGCTTGTTTCTTTTCCCCTCTCTGCTTGAGCTTCTTGACTTTTCCCTCACTTTTCCATGAGTGTCCGTATCTTTGTCTCTATTGTCTCTCTCTTCACTCCTGTTCCTATACCTGTCTTTATCTCTACTCTTGTTTCTCAGTCTGCCTGGCTCTCTGTCTCTACTTCTACTCCTTGACCTGTCTCTACTACTGCTCCGATACCAATCATTCCTCCTGTCAGTGCGTCTGGATCTGGATGACCATTTGTCCTCTCTGAGCTGGTACGAGGCCCTCCTCTCTCGACTCCTGCTTCTCCACCGGTCGCCCTCTCTTCTGCTGTGAGATCTCTGAGATCTCGGCGGGCTTCTGCTGCAGTGACGTTGCCTCCAAGAACGGTCTCCGTATCGCTCTGAATGCCGCCCGTCTCTGTGACTTCCCCTGACGCTGCGGTCTGGTGACATGTGCAGGTCCCTGTCAGCCTCCCAGAATTCATTTCCAGGGTTTCTAAATACATGCAGGAAATTACAATGCTTCCCTTTGGGGCACTTCTGTCTGTCAAACAATCCTGAGAGAGGAGAAGAAAAAATGAGGAAGATGGTAAATACGGAACTGAAGCTTATATTTCTGCAGTAATGTCACCAAGTGAAACTGCTCCCATACCAGTGTAAATAAGCAACTCACCACAAATAGCATTCTTCCACCGTGTAACAGGACACATCTCACAATGAAGCTGCCGGCCTGCATACCACCTCCCATTGAACTTGATTAAGGCCTCTTTACACTGCTCCTCTCTGGAAAGACAACAGAAACACCAAGAGGACAAAGAATGAGTTTTATCCAAACATCGTACACTATTTGGAAAAAAAAATTTGTGCAGCGGTTTGATGGCTTACGTGTCAAACTGAATGTAGACATTTCCTCTCAGGTGTGGTTCATAATTGCAGCTGACCTAAGGAAGGGAGTGGATCATTGAAACAAAACATGTATTTTGATCATCTATTTAATTAATGTTATCCTAAACAGTGAAGTTTGAGGCTGGTTTTTATATGGCAATTATTTTGAAATATTCAGAGGAATTACTTCAATTCTTTCTGACATTAGTAACAGATTTAATGACACATTACGCATACTATGTCATACTTAATACAGAATGACCTTATTAAACGGATAAAGCCTCTTAAATGAGTGGTGAAAGATCTTTAAGGCATACACATAAGACGTGTTCATTTGCCTGTGACTTGGTACTTCAAGACATATTTGACATTGAGTACACATTAGGGTTGGGCATCTCTGGTGTGAGGCCAATACATATCTCGATACACTGTCAACGATCCGATGCATTAAAGAAACATATGCAGCAACTACCGATGCGATACGATGCGATTCAACGCAATGTGATTCAACGCAGTTCGATTCGATGCGATACAATGTGATTGGACGATGCAAAGGAATGATGCTACGCAATTCAATGAGTTTGATTATTTATT
>JBBPCS010000130.1:12647565-12660734 GCA_037974645.1 Hollardia meadi
TAGATAGATAGATAGATAGATAGATAGATAGATAGATAGATAGATAGATAGATAGATAGATAGATAGATGGATGCAGCTCTTACCCCCAAGTAATGGCAGCGATCATGAGCAGATACATGAGATAGTGCAAACAGCCATCCCAATAGGAGATCATGTGCCCATGTGCTGTATTAATATGTGGATCTGCCTGAAACACAGGGTAGATTTATCAGTAGAAATGTGTGCAGGCACATATAGGCAACTCCCAAACAGGACTCACAACACAACACTTGCCACTTTGAGGTAAAACGTCACAAATTCATCAATGATGTTGTCCTGCTCCAGGCCGATGATCAGATTCACCACACTGAGGAATGCATACACTGCATACACTGCACAGATAGATGCATACATGTAATTTAATTCAACTGGGTGACAAACAACAGCAAACACTTTAAGATTACTGGCTCCTATAAGCCTGAATGTACGTCATGCAAAAATATCACTTTTTAATATTTAACCCCATGAGATTTTAACAATAAAACAGTACACACATACAATAACCTTTAAAGACCATGAATGTGCAGATATCTCTATTGTGAAAACCTAGCTCATGACTTGGTGTTAAATCAATATTTTTTATCACAACAAGACACATGCATTTGTGAATTAATACCATAGAAAAGAGGATCTGCTGGAGTCTTCTTCTTGAACATAAAACGGGCTGAAATGGCGAGGATGAGGACTGTTGTACACCCAGCAAAGAAGAAAGCTTCAGCACTAATTGCAATGTAAAAAAAAAAAAAAAGTATTTGAAGATTTTTCAAATTTTTGATAGCTACTGCTGAGAAATTAAAGGTAGCGTCAAAATAAACGGAAAGGTGTAGACTTGTCCTCACTTACCTGTTGCTGTAAATGAGGGAATTAAATAAATAGCAGATAGGGATGGACATCAAGGAGAGCACAAACACCCCCGTCCCTGCAGATGCGGTCATGTCGGACCAGTTTTGAGCGATCTTGTGCAAGAATTGAGAATTTAAAATAGTTTAGCCGCAGAAAACTTACATGTTTAGCCTGCAAGTCATATTTGAAGGAATGAAAAGAGAAAGTCAATGTGAGTCTAACAATGCAAACAAGGAACAAACACGCAGCTCAGCTTCTGAAAGCATGATCTGTCTTGTTCTGCTGGTCTTTCTCGCTTCCCTCCCTCTCTCCCTCTACTACCTCTCCGCTTCACACACACACACACACACACACACATGCGCGCGCACAAACACACACACACACACAAACTCTGACACCTAGTGGTCGATTTGTAAACTTGAGTCAGAGAGCATGCCGGACTCTTTATGTTTATGTTTATACGATTATAGCTCATATATATTGTTTTTGTTTTTGTTTATGTACACAAACAAAACAGGATTTATATGCCGGTCACCAAAGATGTAGGATTACTTATTTCACTTGTATTAAATACAGAACAAAGTATTTAATTACTTTTGTAACAAAACAAATAAAGTAACAGTAATAGTGTTTTTACTTATAAATTGAATTTGTTATGGCATAATTGTAGCCCACATTCACATTATATTACATGATCAATTGTATATTGGACATATTCATTGGATATTTTCACTAATTCTCTAAGAACATCTTTCACATCTTTAACTAGAATATACTCCTTATTTTCTTCTTGTTTTATTTGTTTGTTTTATGTTATTTGTTGTTGTTTTGGTCTACCGTTAATTATATTCCTGTTTGTGCCCCTTGTTTGTTTGCTACTTTTGATTTATCAATAAAGTTCAATGAAAACTGTTTTGAAGGAAGTGTGCGCCTGCGTCATCTCTGAACAAACGACGCTAGCTAGCAGGTAACTAGCTGTGCATCAAAGAGCGATGGCGTCCTCCGTAATGGATACCACATAAATAAATATCATCATATACGGTACGATTGGTTTTTGTATGTGTGTCACTGGGGGCCCTTTGTAGAAATAGAATTTAAAAAATTACAAGTGTGTCGTTATGGCTAGCGGGAGCAAGAGCGGCAGCGGCTTAGCGTCAAACCATGACGGTCAGGAGGCAGCATCCAACTCGGCTCAGTCTGGAGCCGCAGCATTGCTCGCCAACGTGCCATCCTCCGGTCCTGCCCCGTCCGCCTCCTCGCCTGTTCTCGGCCTTCAACGGGAGCCCATGTACAACTGGCAGGCGACGAAGAGCTCCCTGAAGGAACGCTTCGCTTTCCTCTTCAACAACGAGCTGCTCAGCGACGTCAGGTTCATAGTTGGGAAAGGCAGACAGGCCCAGAGGATACCGGCCCATAAATTCGTCCTGGCCGCTGGCAGCGCCGTTTTTGATGCCATGTTCAACGGAGGGATGGCCACAACCTCAACGGAAATAGAGCTGCCTGACGTCGAACCGGCTGCCTTCCTCGCCCTGCTCAGGTAGGACAGACGAAATCCAAGCTTCAGTTACATTTGAAGGGGGTGTAATTTAGTAATTGCACTGCACACTAAATGAGAACATAATGACAACAGTATAACCCGCAGATCATAGACACTTACAGCTTCAAAAGCACAAGCTAAGTAGCCTATAGAGCTGCACCAATGGATTAGTAGTTCATCATTGAAAAAGTAATCTAAAGCAACTTTGATAATCATAATTAAATTGTTTAAGTCATTTCTTCAAGCTAAAATGACACATTCAAGCTTTTAAATTGCGAGGATTTGCTACTTTTCTTGTCATAGTGAAATATACTAAACTAAACTGAATATATCTTTTAAGGTTTTGGACTGTTTGACACAACAAACCAATTTGAAGATGTCACCTTGGGCCTTTGGGCTCTATGACTGGCATTTCTCACTATTTTTTCACAATTCATAGAACAAACAGTTAATAGGTTGATCAAGAGTCAGTCAACAGACAA
Source organism: Hollardia meadi (assembly GCA_037974645.1). NCBI lineage: Eukaryota > Metazoa > Chordata > Actinopteri > Tetraodontiformes > Triacanthodidae > Hollardia > Hollardia meadi. The sequence goes on from JBBPCS010000130.1 coordinate 12,650,468, forward strand.
ATCAATAATGAATATGATGATTAGTTGAATAGTCCTTGGAACAGACTTGTAAATATACCTGAACAACTGCATACTAGAAAGATTATTAATTGGGAGGTGCATGGATGCCCATGGATTAATGTTTTTGCAAAATAGTGCAATATTCACAATTCTTAGTCCACATTTTTCATGATATACAATGAAAGATGATCTGTTCATATTTAGTACAAACCTAAAATAAGAGCATAGTCAAACAACTACAATGTAGAGCCTTATCTGAGCTAGATAATCTGAACTTTGGCAAAGAAAAAAGTCAGACATTTCTATGTTCACAGTTACAAAGTACCAAATGAAGTAATGAAGTTGGATAACCAGCCCTAGTGCTTTTTAAGGGACATTTTCTATTTTGACAACACCTGCCACCACTCTAATTAATTTCCTTTTTTACGATTTGTCAGCCTAAAATGTGCTGGCTAAACTTTTTTAAATGATACTGCAGATAACAACATGAATACCTGACTGTACACGTTGTTCTGTCGCTGGTTTCCCCTGTGCAGGTTCCTGTATTCTGATGAGGTCCACATTGGCCCAGAGACTGTGATGACGACTCTGTATACGGCTAAGAAGTATGCCGTCCCTGCTCTGGAGGGTCACTGTGTGGAGTTCCTCACCAAGCACCTCAGAGCCGACAACGCATTCATGCTCCTCACTCAGGTTATTATATAGCACATACTTTAAACTTCAATGGTGACATTAAACAGCTTTACAGAAACAGTTCACCCAAAAATTCAGCCATTATCTACTCACCCCTAGGCCGGTGGAGTGTTAGGAGAAGTTTCTTAGTCCACAAAACAATTGTGGAGCATCACAGCAAAACAGCGTTACAGAATTCTGAAGAAGCACCTTTTGGTTTGCCATCTTAAAAGTCACTTTATCCAAATGACTACTTCTGTATCATATACAGACACATTCAGATACTTCTGGTTTTAATGTGCTGAGGTTTTGAATTATCTCTAGACATTTGTTGAATTTCATTTCTGGTGCTCAAAGCCCTGAATAATTAAATTTGATAGCAACGGCAATGGTGGTTGGGATAATTCACCGACCTTACTGTGATCAGTCTGCACTGGATCTACTTTCTACCAAAGAAATAGTCCTTGTGTTAACATTGATTTCTGGTCATTATCCAGAACAACTGGGACATTCTTTCTATAAACACACACTGCTGCTGAGTTTCACATGTAATTTTTTTTTTTTCCTTTGATCAGCGCAAATGAGATTCTATTTAACTTTTATTGTGTTGAAAAGGTGGCAGAGATTTGCAGCCATCTCCAGATTTAAGCACAGAAAATCAAAAGTCGCTGCTTGGCCAGACACCATCAGGAGAGACTGAGAAAATATAGTCTTAGTATTTTAGATGAACTCACCTTTTATGATGAGGGACCACAATAAGATAATTTTTAGACAGGGTGAGAATAGGAGCTTCTGATTTAAAAGGGTATTATCTGGGGCAATATATGAAATCATGTTATAACATGTTTGTTTTCACCTTCCCATCTGCTGGAAACTGTCTGATAGCAGCTCTCACAGTGGAGGATGAAGCCATTTTTCATCCTTTATGTCCACACCAGACCATCTTCCAGCCTTCTATGGTTGAGTTTTTATGACATTAGCTGTTCTATTTTTGGTTTATGCTGCCGTCTGTTTGAGTTCAGCATTTTGTTCTGCTGCTGGCTGCTGCACGATCGGCTGATTTATGATAATAAAAAAAAACACTCCTTTTTTTCTTGTGCAACATGTATAAACCACCCAAAGTAATCCAGAGAAAAGAAAAGACGCATTCCCAGCAGACTATTCTTGATTGTCAGTGTCATTGCTTCCCTACTCATTTGAATTTCATTTACATTTTTTTTTTTTGAAGGATTCTTTTGCCAAAAAGCCTAATTTGGCTGACCTAAATATAGATTTCTCAAATTAAGGTAATGTGAGAATACAAGCTATGGAAAAACAACTGCTTACAATATTTTCATTAAAATTAACCTTTTACTTCTCTCTACATCTTGTTTTATCATACACACAATTTTGTAAAAAAAGAAGGTATTTACTTTTTTCACAGCTTTTTAAAAAAACGCAGCAATTCTGTTTTGATGCATGTAAAGGAAATGATCAGTACTAACTACCAGATACTTGTCTTCTTTTGTGTTTTGCTTACAGGCAAGGTTATTTGATGAGCCTCAACTTGCCAGTCTTTGCTTAGACACCATAGACAAAAGCACTGCGGACGCAATAAATGCAGAAGGCTTTACAGATATTGACCTTGGTATGTGAGTCTTCTTGACCTCATATTTCCGTTTCTACAGCTTGCTTGGATGCAAAATGATGAATACTCTTTGTGTTTGTATGTGTAGACACCTTATGTGCAGTGCTACAAAGAGACACACTCAGTATCAGGGAGAACCGTCTGTTTGGGGCGGTGGTACGCTGGGCAGAGGCTGAGTGTTACAGACAACAGCTTCCCCCCACCTCGGAGAACAAACAGAAGGTTCTGGGTAAAGCCCTCCCGCTCATCCGCTTCCCGCTCATGACCGTTGAAGAGTTTGCTGCAGGTAAGCGTTTTGTTTCTCATGCTGCAGTTGTACCTTGTAAATTTTTTTTTACAACACTATAATAACCAATTCAGCTATTACTAAAAGTCATATGTATTCGTCATGTTCGTATACAACTCAAACCACAGAAACCAGCTTGATATTCTTTCTTGTGCAACAGGGCCTGCCCAGTCTGGAATATTGTTCGATCGGGAGGTGGTAAATCTGTTTTTACACTTTACAGTAAACCCCAAACCACGGGTCGACTACATTGACAGGCCGCGCTGCTGCCTCAGGGGGGAGGAGTGCAGCATTAATAGATTCCAGCAGGTTGAGAGTCGATGGGGGTACAGTGGTACCAGTGACAGAATCAGGTGAGATAACAATCAGTGGTTAGTTATTATGCTGAACAAACTGAAGTTGTTTCTCATTTTTTTCCTCTCCGTTTGAATTTCTCCCTCTGTAGATTCAATGTTAACAGAAGAATATCCATAGTGGGGTTTGGCTTGTATGGTTCAATACATGGACCCACGGACTATCAGGTCAACATACAGGTAACTTCTGGCATTAAGGAATAATGATATTGATGGAAAAGTGTAATTTTGTTAGTATCATTATTCTGTTTGTGACGAGTTGTAACTCTTTTTTTTTAGTACGGCTGGGTATCATAAATGTGAGAACTAAAAAAAAAAAAAAACTTAAATGTGTAAAATTGTGCTTTAAATCAGAAACTGTTTGATCAAAAAAACCTGAGTAATTCTGATGCCAGTGCTGATACTTGTTATCTTGTTCAGATACGTATATACGTTCAGAAAAGTATTGAGTTTTGATACCCAGCTCTACTTTCTGGTCAACCTACATGCCCTCATCCTATATGTTGTGTAATTCCTCTTCAGTTAAAGGTTTCCTGCTTTTCTGACAACTAATATCTAATCACGAGCAGGGTTCAGCTGTCAATCATGACATTTCACCCCGTTTTTATAGCATCAAATAACTAATTAAAACCAAATTGATCAGAAAAATGAACACTTGAACACACATCAGCGTGATGTGAACTACCTAAAATGACAGACACCATCTTTGGGGAAAATTTTATTTGAGGTGTACTTTGAGTTTTTAGTTTGGCCCATGTCCTACTTGATATTATTGAGGGGGAGGAGTTTATAACCTATACTGCAGCCCACCACCAGGGGGCGATCGAGATGTTTTGGCTTCACTTTTGAGGAGCTCTCATGTCGTCCATCTTTATACACAGTCAATGGTGTGAACTTTTTGAATTTGATTGTGGCTTTTCAGTGAAAATGAAGAGATAGACTGCAGACAGAGCAAAACAGCCAGAGTGTTTCCATTTTAGATAAAGCAAGACACCGTTGTCATGTATCAGCATTGCATTATGATCTGTAGAGACCGCTGTTGATGGAGAAATTAGTTTCTCTGCCTTTCTTAAAGGGTTTTTTTTAAACCCCAAGATGATTGTTAAACCCCAGTGTATTGATTTTACAGACACCACATCATGACACTTTTTACTATATGGGGAATTCTATGCAGAGCACTGAGTATTTTGTTGCTGTCCGTTATCAAGAACTGTATCAGCACTCATGGATGAGGCACAATGCATTATGGTATTTGGTGCTTGGCTGTAGTCTGGTTCCAGATATCTGAATTACTGCCCACATCTCACATTTGTTCAGCGTTCAACTGTCAACTTGCAGAAATAACTCTTAAATCAAAAGCTTAAAATGTACCTGGTAACCAGACAGATTTGCGTGCTCGTGTTTGATTTGCTCTGGCAGATGCATAATAAAAATACCAAAATGGCTGCAAGAGGGAGGTTGTGAATCGGAGCAAGTACAGAGGCAGCTGGGAAAAACAGCATGTAGAACGAGAATATTTTCACATCCAACTGAGTGAATTAAGTGTTTGTGTGTTTTTTTTTGTTCTGATTGGTTGTACGTCTATCCATTTGTGTTCAGAGTAAATTTGGTCTGCGTCTGTTGATAATGGCCCTTGGAAATCAAAAATGAACTGAGCTGTCACAGTACTTGACATATGTGAAAATTAGAGAAGATTTATTGGGCATCCTGGTGATCTAGTGGTCTAAGACACTGACCTTGTAATCACAACATCCCTCAACAGCCCACTAAAGCAAGAATAATTTAGTCAACACTATAAAGAGACATAGCGGAATATATAATAGATAATAAATCATTTAGGGCACAGCCAATTCTTCAAGTCACCAACCAGGAAAATACTCTCCCAGAAGAACTCAGAAAGTACCCTGCCAGCTTTGTTATAGACTTTTCTTTGTGCCTCATTGTTTATTCATTTAAGACATTGTCCTGTTCTGTAGATCTTAGAGAGCGACAAACGCATTACACTGGGGCAGAACGACACAGGTTTCAGCTGTGATGGCACAGCAACCACGTTCAGAGTGATGTTCAAAGAGCCTGTGGAAATACTACCCAATGTCAGCTACACTGCATGTGCCACCTTAAAGGTCAGTCTGAACATTCTGTGTTTTAAAACATGTCTTAAATTGCATAAATATACACGATTTGTTTAAACCCAGGTTAGGATTAACCTATTCACTGCATTTTAATTTTACGCCTCAGGGACCAGACTCCCATTATGGCACAAAAGGGTTGAAGAAGGTGACCCAGGAATCAGCAACGGGGACCAAGACGACTTTTTTCTTTTTTAGCTCACCTGGAAATAACAATGGTACTTCAGTGGAGGACGGGCAGATTCCAGAGATCATCTACTACAACTAGACTTAACACGTTGTCATGCAGGTACACTGAGCCAGGGAAACGTGAGACTGCTGGGAAGATTGGACTTTCAAAGATATAAGTAGTGCCTCATGAACCCTTGGATTAAAGAATGTGTGTCTTTGTGTGTGTGTGTGTGTGTGTGTGTATATATATACTGTATGTGTGTGTATTTGTCTGTACAATAGTAGTGTACAGACATGATGAGGAATGTGGAAACAGGGTTGTAAGAAGAAAACAACAGCTCTGGTGTGAAAAAGTTTTTTGGGGCATAAATTCTATCATCGGTTGTAAATGATCTTAAATACTGATGTCCTGTCTATGTGTTGTTATCAATAAGTTGCCAGTGCAAGAGTTAATCCTGCACGAGTGAAACTACTACATAGGCCGCTACCATATGATGGTTGATGCCATTTCATTTGTTATTTTGTCAGTTTTTGCTGATGCATTTACCCAAAGTATAATATTTTCATATATTTTTGCGCACAGTTATTTTTTTTTTTTTCAGCAGGTGTCTTCAAGTACATACTGTGTGTGTGTGTTATGTAACTTTGCCAGTGGTACATGCTGTAATTTATGACCTCATGTTTGCTTAGCACGTTATTAAAATGTAAAAAAAAAAAAAAAGAGAGAGGGAGGGAGAAAAGAAAAAAGAATGTTCCATTACTTTTATGGTGAAATAAATGAAGAAAAAGTCTATTTTAAGCTTTTTTCAATAAAATGTGGTAAGACCAAAGTAAGATTGTTTCCTTTGATAAACTCTGGATGAACTTGGTCTTGGGTAAATCATTTGTTCTATAGTTTATATCATTCCTCTTTTTGTCACTAGGTGATGCCAGATACTATACAGCCAGCTATCAAGCAAAACAGATTAAATGGGGGTTTAACAAGGGTCAATCAGTGGTTTTCAACTTCAGGGGGGGGTCAAATCTGAGGGGCTGTGAGATCATCGAAGGGATGGGAGGGTTACATTTCATTTGCCTCTGCAGGCCTTTAATCACTTAAATTAAATCAAATAAAGAATAAAGAAAATAACTGGTTAAACTGCTTGAGACCAAAGACCAATGCACAATTAAAAAGTACCAATGTTGTCCTTTGTTGGGAACCGCTAGTTTCATCTTTAACAATGTATTTTATTGAATAAGCTTATCACGTGTTTTATGTAAAATATTGATCTGAAAAATATGAGGGTGTACATGACACTTGTCATGAACACTGTTGTCATAAAGAGTCAGTCAATTAACACTAACCTCCATCCAAAATGACCGGATGACACTTAATGGCAACAGTCAAACATTCATAATGTTCAGGACTTAATGTTCAAATAAAGTGTACTCAAATAAATAGCAGACAATGGAACAACTCAAGCAAAATATGAGTAGGCCACCGTAGTTATTTACAGTAGTAAATGTACACAATGTGTGAGGAGGGGTTGCATTACATATTCGCTATATATTTCATCGTTGCAGCTGGTCCAGGTGGAGCTATATCTAACTGTGGAGTAGCTTAATAATGATATATACAGCTATTTTATGTTTAATATATCTGATTAACTGACATTTCATGTGGGGATATAGATACATATCAAGCTGACAAATTACCAGTCCAATAATGGCTATCATCCGGTAATGAGGGTAATTGTGGATTAAGTGGATCCCTAATCTCATTTTATTTGAATGCTGCATTCAAAGAGTTTAAGATGCAAAAAGTGCAACAAAGTACTGTGTCCCTCAAATCAAACTGAAAAATAACGAGCATTGTCAGTTTTGCCTCACTTGTGCTAAACTCCAAAGCTATGTCTACAGCACAGAGATGAAGTGCTCTCAGATTGCGTAATCCCCACATTCATACGATGGGAAACAAGGCCACTTTAGACGGCTGTGAGTGGGCTTTGACGAGAAGCGTGATCCACGGAGGCTGTCAGGTGAGTCACAGCGACCTGAGAGCTTCTCCCGCTGACTGCCCACTTTAGACAGCCTTTATAACAGAAAGAGCCAAGAAAATCCATTCGAGACAGGTTTTCACCACCCACCAGACACAAAACACTCAAAAAACACAGAGACTCACAGTCCTCTGCTCCAGGCTGTGTTGTGCAAAAAAAAAGATTAAAGTCTTTAAGGGGTTCTAAAAAACAAGCTTCACGAAAGCCCCTTTTAATGTATTCAGAGGATGACTGAGGGAAGTTTGCATTGATACTGAGGCATTAAAGAGGCTAAATAAAATGCTTCTTACAGCTATTAGATTACCAATCCATGGCAGTTATTTGTGTGATTGTATTTCTGTCTGTTTGTCTATGTGTGTGTGTGTGTGCGCATGGGTAGATCGCAGCAGAATGGGCTGTCTTTCTCATTTAGAGCTTTCTACTTGAACACTGACAGCAGGGTGGTGGATTCATGGCTCTCCTGTGTTTTTGACAACCTTGAAATATGCCTGTAGCTTATAGAATTGAAGCAGAGTCAGACTTAGGTTGCCATAAGCCAAACAGACAAAGACCTTTTTCTCCCAATTTTTCCTCTGTAGCACAACCCTGTTTCCTCATGAAGGCAAATTCTTCTATCAGACCGTTCTAGTGAACATCATATTTAAAGTGGCCTTGAAAATGTCGCCCTGCCTGTTACGGCTTTATTTATATTATGTTGTTTGTTGGATGTTGGGAAAATGACAGCGGGATAATATATTGGATCATCTGAGAACAGTAATTCAGCCAAGTGCTTAAACTGCCACAAAGTAATGAGTAAATAAATGACAAAAGCAGAGCAATGATTGTGCTCAAGACTATGCTCAATTAGTCATCCAGACATTCGACTTAGGTGTGCAGTCTATCCTGCAGTTTGCCAGGCTGATTAATCTGAAGCTGTTCCGTTTGGTTAAATATCTGTACACCAGTTAGCATGACACATCCTCAGTGGCTGTAATTCATTTAAAAAACATTTATACAGAACGTTCGGGTGTGAGAGCCATCTGGGTGTGAGCACTACACAACAGTATCAGCCTGCAGGGATGTGTGTGTGTGTGTGTGTGTGTGTGTGTGTGTGTGTGTGTGTGTGTGTGTGTGTGTGTGTGTGTGTGTGTGTGTACCTACTTGTCCAGCCAGTGGGAGTTATGCAATCTGTATTTTAATGCTGTAAGACGGCATTAATTGCCATGTGCATACCGTATAGATGACTGTGAGGTGAGCATCGCTAACCCCCGGAGCCACTGGGTGTTAAGCTTTTCTCATGTTAACCGCTCATTTTTGACTTCTCTGACTTCATAGTTCACAAGAGGAAAGAGAACACACGTTAATGTCTTTTGTGCTGACAATATGATTATAGTGACAGCGTAGATTAATTTATGTTATTACCATATTCTAGTGCTGTATCTCTCTTCATATGTAAAACTAAGGTTCTAAGAAATTATTTCAAGCTTGAGATTTTTAGATTCGCCGATGTTAGATCTTTGCTCCTTCTCCTCAATTGAATTTCTTTAGTTGTTAGAAGTTACTTATCTTGCATTGTCCATTCTGCATTTTCTATTTTCATTTTTAGATTGTATACTTTGAAAGTTAGTTTCCGTAACCAGGCTCAGCAGCCTCTACGGTCATCAGACTCAAGAGGACGTTGACAGACGGAGCTAGGAAGAGCAGACAAAAGTAAATCTCAGACCGGCTTTCAGTTGTTCGCGAGAGCTTTTAAATAAAAGGTTGCAAGACAGACATCGAGCTGGACTTCTTGCTGTTGTACTAGTGAGTAATATTAGCTGGTTTGCTCGCTTATATCTTGTGCTGTTCCACTTGCACTTGATGTCTGGCTTTGGTTGCAAAGTTGTGGAGTTGCTAGTTTTTGATCATGAGCCAAGTAAGTCCTTTTTGACAGAGGTTTTGCTGGTTTCTGAGTCAAAGTTTTCAAGACTTAAGATTGCTATGATGCCACAGAATTTTGTTTGTAGTTAGCTCATACATTACATCAGACTCATTGTTAAGAGAAACCTGGGATTTGTTTCCGGCAGTGATCTTGCACTCAGAAACCGTGGGGGGGGGCGCCAAATTGCACAAAATACAAATTTCTACATATTGTTGCTTTAAACATGAAACAACTTCTCAGACTGATCTTCCTCCTTTTGGAGGGTGACAATCCAGACCCCTGCAGCCTGCGTGCCGAAGTGTCCTTGGGCAAGATACTGAACCCCAAACTGCTCCCGAATAGCATTCGGTGTGTGTTTTAGGAGTCGAATACTTACTTTAGATACTTTAAGTCCATTTACTGATAAATCTTCTGTACTTTTACTTAATTAGGATTTTAAATGCATGACTTTTACTTGCACTGGAGTATTTTTTATGGTTTTGTAGTTGTAGTTTTAACCAAGTACTTCCTCCCCTAATGAGTATTCCTAAAGCCTGCCTTCATCTTCCTGTGGAGGTACTACCAGATATAATCAGACTAACAAGCTCCCCTCGGCAGCAGCAGAGTCCACTGTCTTTACATGGATGACCTGAGCGTCTGCATGATTAACTTATAGAGCATGCAGCTGGATGAGCAGGCGACAAGATGTCATCAAACCCAATCTGATGCAGGAATTATTAGGGTCTGCTCTTAAGTCTAATTGCAAGTAAGAGTGTATGCTTACTATCTGCACGTGTGTGTTCATGTGACAGGGTGCAATCGTGTACAAAGTTGCATGTACCTTACAAAGCTGGGGGCAATTTATTTCAGAAGAATGAGCGGAGCAAAAGTGCTCTGCCATTCACACATGTCACATGCTACATGAACACTCCCCGCTGTCTGCTGGGGGCAGGCTGGCCTGGGCCAACCCTAGACCCCTGCACTCTCCAGCACCAGATGTAGGTCGCCGAGTGCTGCAGGGGCTGGGGGTTGTGGTGTCTGTGTACACGTGTGTGTGTGTGTGTGTGTGTGTGTGTGTGTGTGTGTGTGTGTGTGTGTGTGTGTGTGTGTGTGT
>JBBPCS010000130.1:12660834-12673659 GCA_037974645.1 Hollardia meadi
TGTGTGTGTGTGTGTGTGTGTGTGTGTGTGTGTGTGTGTGTGTGTGTGTGTGTGTGTCTCTCTCTCTCTCTCTCTCTATTGTTTTCCTTCTCTTACATCCCCATTCTTAAGCATGAACAGATTATTAATTAAAATGTAATGGGCAATGAATTTGATTAGGGGGCACTTAAAGTTTCATGAGCTCATGCCAAGCAAGTAGTTGAATGAATGATGCAAAAAATGTCTTACAAAATAATAATTTTAAAAAATTGAAAAATGTTCTCAGTCTGAAATCTAAATGATTTATGCTCCATTAACCTGGTGAGTGCAATGGATGAGTAAGAAATAGGATACTTAATTCTCTGGGGCACCCAAAGGACAGATTAACATGGTGACTCCTGGATTAGTCTTGGTAGCGAGTGTGAACTTTACACACGGTTGAGCTCCCGAGGATTTCAGGAAGATGTCAATGTATCTCACTCCAGGGCTGCTGCATGCGGAAACCCTAAAACTAGATGCAAATTCAAAGCAAGTTTTAAGTGTGTAGTGTGTTCACATGGAAAAAGAGACAAAAGAGAGAGTTTACAGGCATAAGCACGACTCTGAGAGGCGGTCCTGTGCTAAATGCTAATATTAGTCTGGCTGCAGTATAGGTCATAAATCCCGCCCTGTCCATGTTAGCAGATGGGACATGAGCCAAACTAAAACCTCAAAGTACATGTCAAATAATTTTTTCTCAAAGATGGTTTCTGTCATTTTAGGTAGTTCTTATCCTGCTGATGTTTGTTCAGGTATTCATTTTTCTAAAACATTTGATTTTAATTAGTATTTTATGCTGATGAAAAGGGGGTGAAATGCGACATCGTGGCTCCACTGCCCAATCACTACTGTGCAGACTCTGGCTTCCAATGACGTCACCAGTACAAGATGACAGCACTTATATCCAGCATCTCGGCTACATTTTGGTACAGAAAGTTACCACATCAGCCGCATTTAATGTGCTAATTAGTGAGCTTTTGAGGCGCTGGTATGCTCATTTTGTTACTTTTGTACAAAGCAAGGCTAGCTGTGCCCCCTCGTTTACAGTCTTTGTGCTAAGCTAAGCTATCTAGCTGCTGGCTGAAGCCTTTTATTATTTTATTTATTGGACAGACATGAGAGATATTAGAGTAAATGCGTATGTTCAAAAATGTTCATCAATTTGTTTAACTGTAAAATCATGTTTGTTTCAAATGTGTTTTCTTTCCTAGACACTAATCCAATTTATTTTCCATGCCATCAAAGTGCAAGTTACAATTTGATATTTCTTTGCCAATAAATTTGTTTTACTTACTCGCTTACTTACTGTCTCTGTCTAGCATATCCCTACTCTGTGAAAACACAGCAATCTAGGATGAAGTTTCTCTAATCTAAACTGATTACAGTGGTAATGGCAGCCTTCCCTGCTGTGTGCCAGTTTCAGCACATCCCCCACACACACTTTCTCCCTAACCTCCTCCCTCCCTTATCATCACAGCTGATTGCACTGCAGAAGTCCAAATGAACTGTTAACCCCATCTTCACCAGGATAGACACCACAGAGTGGCATTGAGGCAGTGATAAAACAATGAAAAATGTTTCTGCTTGTGTTGTGGATCAGTGGAGTGGACCAATGTGTCCAAAGTCACCATTTGTTGCTTAATTGGGAGCTGCTGTGAATGGACTCAGATACACAATCACTGACATCTCTAGGCAATGAGCTACATGTGCCATAGCCAATGATGCATGTAGCAATAATGTATTAATGATGCACATAAATATTTCAGTTGATTTTCAGAGTGTGAACTATTGGTCTTACACTTCTGAGCCTTTTACTGTGAATACTGCTTTCCCTCCACATACAGAACAGTCGTTCAGGCCATCAAAAAAGCACATTTGATGATCTACACGTCACATATTTAAATTGGAGTTTAAATTTTAGAGACGGTGCAGTGGGGCCATCAAAACATTTAATAGATCAGATTAATATTTCTCACAGCTGAAAATGGTCTAAATGGGTTTTATTAAAGAAGTGACACGGCTTATATCAGTCACATACAGTATATGCCCTCCAACGGTGGTATGATGCAGGTTCTCAGTGGTCTTCGATGGAGGTCACTTAGATTGTGAATCTTAAAACCATCACCTCTAAGAGAGCAAACGAACGTCTTTTGACACATTCAATTAAAATACGATTTTACGAATAAAAGTTGCACTGTCACCAAAATCACACTTCAAAACAAAATAGCTTGAATGTACACATTGACAAGTTGTGCAGTTAGGTGTAGCTTGCTGAATATTATATAAGAAGAGACAATTTTTTTGCAGCCTTGCCACAAAATGAAATCATTACTCCAAATGCCTAATACAACAATAAATGTGAAACATGTGGGGGGCTTACAAAATTTTCTCACAGACCAGATCTAGTCCCTGGGTAGGACCCCTACAAAAGGTAATAAGGCTTCCTAAACTTTTTGGCTAGCAAATGGCTAAAACAAATCAATGTCTACTTGCAAGCCCTTGTCACAAAATAGATCTTAGTGTGAACATTCACTCTGAGGAATTAAAACAGAGTGATTTTTTCAATCATCTTTGACTACCTGATTACTTTAATAAGCAACAATACTGATCCAGTTTCTTAAACTAGTACATGCCTACAATACTTGATGTACGATTAATGGCTACACCGATTAAATTTTGTTAAATATTGAGCCCCATAATGTCACAAAACAGAAACCACTACTTGAGAAAATACATGTTTATTGACAACAGCTCAGTTCATAAGTATACTGTATGTATGTAATGATGTGATAAAGCCTCTTTACAAAGACTATGAAAATTCATATCCATTGTTTGCAACAATACTGTATTGTATAATTCATAACACTCGTATATCAAAACATTTAATGAAGCAGCAAACCTACAAAACTACTCCTGAGTGACATTTCCCAGTTATAATGTAATAATCAAATATTGTTAAAAACAGCCCACATACCCGAAATATTAAAAAGAGAAAATGTTATTTTCAGCATCATTCTCAATGAGAGTTCTATTATTGAAAACTGCAAGTATGTCCTTATCATCATTCCCAAAAATGTAACGAGAAAATGCAATATGATTACAGGGCTGAGCAATATAAAGTAACATGAGAAAAAATTACAATGTTTAGGTACGGAGATGGAAAGTAGAAGGCAAACATTTTCTGCTGTCACATTACAAGATTAATTCTGAGTATTTACTTTGTATTTTAATTTCAAGACAATCAAATTATATGTCTCAATATTGGAAAAGTTCCACACATGATGGATACTAAATGATTAATAATGATCTATTGTTCAGCCCTCGTTTAATAGACTGTGGCAACGACAGTCACACACACACAAAAAAACAAAAAATGAACAGTTGCACATTGCCACATATGGTATTGCAAAGCAAGTTACAAGATTGTGAATACTATGAATACTGAAAACGCCTAAGAGATGAGAGATCAATAGTGGTCATAATGTGGTCTCTGATGATGGGAGTTGTATCCCTGGTAGGAGTTTGGAGGGCCTGATTGATAACCACTTCCATGCCCGGAGTGCCTGTCTCTGTCTCGGTCTCTGTCATGCCAGTGTTGCTGCCCATGATGGTCCCCTCTCCAACTCCGGTCTCCTTCCCAACCTCGGCCTCCACCCCTCCAACGACCTCCGTGTCCACGGCGGTCCTGGTACCTAGATGAAGACCAATATAAACAGGTATTTATGTATGTATAACATGCAACATGTAAAAGACAACTGATATGAGGAAAATCTGTGATGTGCTTTAAGATTGTTCAATATTCTGATGATGATATGCATTATTGCAATAAATAAACAAATACTAAAGTGCCCATGTTAGCTCTTCTCTCTTCCACAGCCATTGTGCTAGCTAACCTTGCAGTCGCCCCAAAATTGAGACCAATTAATGTGAGGGTAGCAGATGGCTAGTTTGGTTCCATGTGATTGGCCAAATGGTGTGACTGCATGGCCCGTGTATATAGAGCTCCATCCGATAGGTCAAAAGTTTGCATGCCGAGTGTGAATGCACAGCATGTGTGAATAAAATAATTTTCCTTACTCACTGTATTTCAAGCAGTCTTTTGTGATGTGTGTATTGTGCATGTTCATGTTGTGAGTTTATTGAAAATACAGGTTTTTGGTCAGCATTAACTGCTATTGCCTGTGATTGGGCATTTTTTGTCAAATTGCTCTTGTGTAGTTTATATTCTATTCCATTTATACACACACAGTTAATTGTTGATTCTGTTTTAGTTTCTCCATTTATCTGTATTCATGTGGCTGAATTTACTCACTGGGGATCAACAATGGATTATTTTATCTCTTAAATTTAGCTGTTTTCATGGGAACCAAAGTAACTGATCTATCTCAGAACATAGTGAAACCACAAGCAGTCATAGTACTACTGGTTACATACTGTTTATAAGCAAACTCCAAAGCAAACAGTCCTTTAAACTATAAAGTTCCACAAACCATGGAGCTAGAGGAACTCTCACAGGTCCCTAAACTTCATGGTCCAATGCTAAATCACCTTGTAACACGTTTACTGTAATTAAGCATTTAATAACTATAAACTTCAATGTTGCTATTATCAAATCCTATCACTCATATCATTGTAACACCAAGCTCTAAAAAACACTTCTCCAAAACTTTGCAAATTTAGATAACATGATCATCAGAGAGCCAGTCTTCATGATAGATACAGCACTAACGCGAACTATTAAAAAAAAAAAAAATTTAATTACAGATATGAACTAGCTGTCTAGGCCCACTTTGCGAGCTAACATTACCTATTATCCCTGCCTCTGTGGTTTCCTCCTCCACGGCTCCTCCAGTCCTCGACGACGGGTGGGGGGTCAGGTGGTCGGCTCCGATACTGCTGGTACTCATGATCCTCTGCCGAGAATCTGTTGGCGAAGAGCTCCTCGTATTTCTGAAGGTTTTCCGTGGTCTCAGCCATACTGCAAAAACAGATGGAAAGCTACTGAAACGCCGGACATAAACGGTGCTTATATGGCTATACAAGTTTTTATTAAATTTACTAGCGGACTGGTCTATTTTGATGTGTTTGCTGTGAAGTAAGCAAAATTCCCCATGGAACGGAAAAAATAAAAACTAGACTAATCTGGATGGGATTGGCTAGCGTTCGTCAACGATATAGTACATACATCACAATACATACAACAATTCCTAATGTTGGCTTTTAATACACACCTTTGTACGACGTTGACGATGTTAGCTTTCGCTACACACTAATACGAAATGATTTGTCGAAGGAAATTATGAACGTAGCTCTGTAAAAGTAGTTAATCTATGGTAGCGTACCAACTTCTAGTACGACGCTGAAATTCTTCCCCCGGAACAGATTAACAAAATTTAATGGTTCCTGAAACGCGCGCACCTGAAAGTGATTAGAGTGGCATACGGCTGTTACCTGTCAGTTAGAAACGGGACCAACGGTTAATATCAAATCGTGTAAAGTCAGTTATTTGATACCAGTGGTCGAATTTAAACCTAGGGGTTAGAAGACATATTTTGAGCTGGTGATGCTAAGTTAGCTAGTCGCATAAATTTACTATTTAACCGTTGTTTTTGCTGAATTTATGAGAAAGTGCCAACTGCGTTAAAGCCATCGCAGTCACTTCAAACATGTAAGTGCACCTCAATTTAGAAAAAAAAAAAACAGTCGTCGTTGCTTGTCGTTTGATAACATGTTTTTGTTAATTTATTATCGGTTTTAATTGTTTCGTGGTTTCGGACGACAGTTTTGGGCTAACCCCCCCATCGAAATCAGGAATGAGTTGTGACCAGGTTGAAGAGCCGCACAGTGTCGCTGCTGCTGCCCTTAAACGCAACACAATCCCGTTAGGGGAGGAAGACACTCGGCGCAGCGAGCAAGCTGGGAAACGTGAGCATTAACTTAATTCTTCAGCGCCGGTGGTTCAAAGGCAGGAGAGAGAGAAGCCATTCCAAAGTGGAATTTATTCTTTTACGTGCCTCAAGGAAATAAAAAAACAAGCAAAGAGAAAAAAAAACTTCCTGAAACGACGAGCGTTCTGCGAGACTGAGCTTGACAACCCGGTGAATCGAGTTTACGAAGAAGTGCTCTCATATTTCAGTTGTCGCGCAACAGCAAGAGGGACTTGTTCGAAGCTGGCACACGGGGAATGAACTCGTTAGACTGCTAATCATCTGTGGACTTTGACTGCGCTTGAAAACACAGTTTTCCTCTCAGCTCGCAGCCAATATAGAGCCGGTATAATAAAAAAAGGAGTTTTTTTCCCCTCAAGTCCGCGGCAATGGGGTGAGTAATCTAGAAAGCTCTGCCCTTCAGAGCGCCTCTAATGACACCTGCACTGGCTGAAATGTTATGTGTGCGTGCGCTAAAAAACAAAACATCTACAACTGTCTACCCGTCAAGCCTCAGTCTGAATACATTGGATTATCATATACGCTTTTCCTCAGCGCTTGCTTATACTGTACGTGTTGGCAGCTGAGGGAGGGAGACCCCAGTTTATAGCCAGATTATTTGGCTGTGAGAAATTTTAAGAGGTGACTTTAGCTGGTACTCAGATTTCACGTGTGAAACTGCTTGGATATACTATATTTGTTATGGATTTATTTATAATGTTTGAACAGGATTTCACGTGGATCAGTCATAATTCCTCTTTGAATACTTTAGCGCCTGTCTATGGTTTTGAGAGCGTCATGATATGGAGGTGTCGGAGTCAGCACTGCCCACTAATAGACAGAGATGATACTTCTGTGGTTGGTGTGTATTTATGTGGTGTCCACTCCACGGTGCTGGAGGTAGTGGTGTAGGCCTACCCCCACAGTTGTTTACAGAGTAGGCTACAATATATTATTTTGCCTCCATAGTCTACAGTGGCGTGAATGTTGACTCTGTGGCTCAATGCCGTAGTTATGCAATCACCAGCTCTCTTCATGTCTACATATATTATGGAGTTTTCTCTCTGGAGTACCTCCTCCTGTTTGCATGGATTTTATTTAACTTGGAACAGCTCAGTTTTGATTTCATTCATAATAATATAAGAAGCATTAATGTGCAGTAAGTAAGTAAAAAATGGCACCCCATGTCACAGTGATTGTTATTTCCTGAGCAGTAACGTGTAAGAAACCAGTTCAGCAGTCCTGACTCCTTGTCAAGAGTTTGGATTACTCATCAAGCAGGTTTGAAACTAAAGGGAGACAATGTTGTTGTGTCATGAAACTGACCCAGTGGACCAGCAGCAAAGCAGGCAGGTCACACCTGTACCGACAGAGACATGGCAACAAGTTTCCTTTTTCTAGTTCCCCGGTTTCAGTCGGTGCCATCCAGTAGTATCACTTGACACTTGCCAGCCGTTCTTTTTAACCACCTGTTCAGGGTCACAAACTGGTAGGATTTTGTTTAGAGTCGCAACTAATGATCATTTTCATTACACACCAATCTTCTAATATAATTTTCCCAATTAATTATTTAATAATTACACATTACTAATTGCTCATTTCTAGGGTTGCAACTGACAATTACTTTAATTATCTATTAATCTTGATTTTATTTTTTCTGTCTGTTAAGTCTTTTAAATTTCCGAAAAATATACAGAGAATGCTCATCCTTAAGCCCAAGGTGAACTAATTGCTCATTTTCCCCAACCAACCAAAATAGTTACATATTATTTTTCTGTCAATAGATTAATCAATCAACTTTCTTTAAAATCTCTATTCATTTTAGATCTAGATTGTCTAGTTCATCTGAAACAAAAGTGAAAGTCAAGATTGAGGTCATATACTTGCTCAATTGTGCAATGTATTTCCTCCTTATTACACTTGGTAATGATGCAATGTGTACCGCCATAAGTGACCAGTCGATAAAAATGTGTGTGTGTGTGTGTGTGTATTTAGCAGAGGTAATTTTAGATCATTTGTAGTGTTTTTTTGTAGGATTTTTTTCAGGTGTCCCTTTGCCCCTGAATCTCTTGACTCTTAAATGGAGTTATAGTTAAACTCGCACAAAACACACACTCACTAAGTATGTCAGTATCTTGACCCTTTCTTCTTATCATGTGATCTATCAGTACCCTATTGACATTGATACATTTGTTATTGATTATGCCGTTATCACATGATGTATACATTACTCTATGTATTAGTCCAAATTGTAACATTTCTCATGTGCAGCCAGCACATGCCCAATAAGTCAAATATATTTACTGCAAGATTGCTGAATTTAAAGACGAAATTCTGATAACAGTGGGAAAGAAAGTGATGATAATTGTATTTTTAAGTACAGTTTCAAAGCTTAAGTGCTGCATCTCTGGAATTATGCCAAAATAAAGCTCAGATTGCCCGAGAGCCTCTTATTACTGAATAAGCTGTCACACAGACAGAAACGCAATCAGCATATTGCTATTTAAAATAAGCCATGCTTGGAGCAGCCCTAAAACAGGGATAGATGATAATCTCTTGGCCGGCTAGAGAGTGACAGCTAAAGGCTTAATGCTCATTGATTAGGCTCTGTAATATGTGACGTGGCAGTGGGTCTCTTGGCTGCCCAAGCAGGAGAGTGCACTCTAAGCCTAATCAGAGTGTGTCTGTGGTTGGAGGTTGGAGATGAAGATTGTAGACGTGTAGTAGGGGAGTAGTAGAAGCAGGTCTCACTGTTTAAGAATCATGGGCAAATGAAAGGGGACAGACTGATGGCGGATTGGACGTCTCCTCACCAGATGGTTGAGGGCTAGGAGGCCATCTGCTGCCATGCTGTGCTTCTGTGGAGACTTCCTCACTTCCCTTTTCTCTGAGCTTTCAGGATAAGTTGGACTCTGCATCCTATAGCCTCAGTGTGATGGAGGCGAACGTGTTGTGGTTGTTGGTTTGAATCTGGCCCATTGCCTTTGTTGCATGGGATTCTGTATACCTGTCACCAGGTTAATGAGCTGTACTGGCACGAGGTACAGTTCAGTATACTGTATGATGCCAAAACCTAGGTATAAATAATGAAGGTCACATTAAAAACGGCTGTTAAATCAGTGAAAAAATCATGTCAAATAGACAATGGTAACATTAAAAATGTCATACAAATGTTAAATATACAGTATAGGAAATGTAGAATAATAATGAAATAGCTATTTTATCAATGATACCATTGATTAATCTAGCAATAATGACTGATTAATCATTTAGTCCAGTGGTTTCTAGGACCACTTTCAAATAAAACAGTCTGAGAAGAAAAAAAAAACTTCTGTTGTACCGCTCACAACTCGTCATAAATAGACAGGGGGCAGCAAGCTAAAAAGCAAACATTATTCACCAGTTATCAAAATTGTTATCGACATATTTTTTATCAGTCACGTGTGTGTGTATGTGGGATTTTAGGCTTTGATCAGACACGGTTATCAAGACTTTCTGGTGTGTAAGAAATTTGTTGTAATAGCTGACTATCTAGTGAAGCTGAAATAAATCATAACCATACTGGTCATGAATGAGGAATATTTGCAATAGTCCTCTGTTAACTGATAAATATATTCACTTCCGCTACACAGTATTTCAGTTTTTAAGTACTTGTGTTAGTCGGCATCTTTGAGTCCAGGTTATTGCATGTCGTACCTGCAGGCAAACCTGCCCTTCTTTGGCCTCCTGACATCATTAGTGGAGCAGCGTGTTATTGTGATAAAAGCCCAGGTGGTGTTGTAGTGATGATCCCTCAGAGTCTTACTCTCCTGTCTGCTTTGCTCATTCACTCAGACAAAGGGCCGTTCTCACTAATAGGCAGCTCTGCTCTCCATCAGACCTTGCAGGTAAAAATGGCGGAGAGCCTCAACTCTGTTAACCTAATATACAAACTGCATTACGCCGGCTAATGAGAATTCATATTATGAAATTCACTTTTTATATGTTCCCAAATGAGTTCTACATTGGTTGTCACAACACAATTTCTTTGTAATTTTCACATTTTCATATTGCCAGAGTCATCAGTTCTCTGCACTCTGTGACCTAGATAAGAGATTGTCATTTTTCCTGTCTGACAGATTGGGAGAAGATGTTCTTTCGTTGCTTGGTACCACAGAAAAGCCACTTGGTGTATTGTTAGCATCAGCAGAGAAAGTAAGGAAGGATGTACAGTATGTCAGTGCTTCTCCACCTACTGCACTGTAGGTATTGAGATAGTGACTCGTGCAGCCTCAAAAGTTCTGCAAAGTCCATGTGTTTTTCACACCATTCAGATTCAAGGACGGTGCTTGTCTCATAGAGACAACTTGACCTTCGTGAATTTGACAGAACAGCACTTGAAGTGATGGAGTAATGTAAGTTGTTTACTGTCCGTACATTATGCTGAGAAGACTTCTAATGCTCACAAAGTTGTTTCTTTTGTTAATATGACTGTTTGCTGTGTGTTTTCGTGAGGTCACTGACACTGTGGTGCATTTCACTGAAAATCTCTGTAAAGGTTTATTTTGCCTCTGGAGGATTCAAAGGGGGGGGGGCAACATATTTCTAAAGAAGCCAGTGGCCTTATGAAGTTTCACTGGCAGAGACATGTTGTCTCACTAATGAAGACATGCTATTATACTCTCACAGGCTCATTCATATCATTGGGCCTGTGGCTCTTTACCCAATTGTACCTAGATGTACCGTTTACTAGTTTTTCGATGTTCAGCTCATTTCACACTCTAAACATGGTGTAAAGCCAAGGCTTTGTGTTGATGCTATCTCTCTGCTGACCCATTTAGAGGGAGACTTGGCAACTCCAACAATACTGTCAGTTAAGTAAAAGCCCACACTTATGGTACTAAAGAATATCACATAAAAGGAACAAGTGTAATCGAATTCACTGCATATATAAGTATAAATTTGCCTGTTTATATTTCATTTTTGAACACTACAGCGTTGTCAGATCCAACCCATATATTATCTTATATCCACATTATTCCTAGCTCCCATGATACCTTGCATGAATTATGGGCGCAACTTCTGGCGCATCCTGTCACTGAACCGGAACTGGCATTTTCCATGGTAAAGGTACGCCAATCCGCTTTACTAAAGCGATTTGAAAGTAAAACGTGGGACCACCACCTGTTACACCTCAAACGAGATAATGTGATTATACCTCTGCCTTCTGCTATTGAGGGATGGGAGGACGACAGGAAGAAGTGGCCTCAGATAATGTACACTAGCATATTTAGCTACTTCATTGACTTCATTTCTTCAGATGGCGAAGTGATGAACAATCTGAAAAGCTCTGAGGCGTATCAGCACTTTCACAGAAATAAAATTGGTCCTGTTTTCTTAAAGCAGGTGTAACATAAACTCCTCTACCTTAAAGCGGACATGAAGCTCAGTCAGAGCCCTAAAGTCCAACATCACTGGGCCTGCGTTTTGTAATGACGTTAAATATCTGTTAAATATGTTGCTAAATTGAAGGCGAATTACTTTTGAAAGGACCACTGTTGTCCGCCAGCTACCATGGTTTGCCGCTAGGACTAAATAACTTACCACTACTTCCGCTATTACACCAGAAGTTATGCCCATAATTATTTATGCCATAATGCCCCCAAGAATAAGGTGGATAGGCCTACGTTTATGTAATTACACAACGATTATCCACAACCATAAAAAAACTGAAACTGAATAACATTGATGTGCGAGCAATCATTTCTTGAAGTCGATATGTTTGAAGCAGTTAAAATGGGCAAGCGTAAGGATCTGAGACTTTGACAAGGGTCAAATTGTGATGGCTAAAAGACTGGGTCAGGGCACCTCCAAAAAAGGCCAGGTCTTGTGGGGTGTTCCGGTACACAGAAGACAAGCTGACGGAGGCAGTGTGATGCCATATTTCAGTATATTTTGTTCCAGATGGCAGTGGTCTCTTTCCACAGGATAATGCACCCCTCTGCATTGTGTGTTGTGTGATTTCTAGAGCTGGTAAAGTAACTTTAGGCTCACTCTCTGTTGGAATGTGCAGAATGTTGTAGTGCACATATCTGAAGCTGCTGACACTGCTGATTCCTGTTAAACAGGCTACAAAGCCTGCTCGCGTTTTGATGGTTAACTTTTTGACCTCCGATTCCCAAATCTCCGATCAACTGCCAAAATGTCTTTTTTCATTCCGAGGTAGATGACTGTGATTGGTGAGAAAAGTTTGTTTGAGGAATTAGCTTGGAGTGGATTATAACACTCAGGAATCGGGATGAGGCTGTTTTCTCACTTGCTGTGGAAAATCATACCTGAATTCCATAGGTGTAGCAGAACACAAATGCAACGTGACTGCATCTAAACTCTTGAGATACAAGCTGCCTGCTGTTATTCACACCTCCTCCTAAGACACTGTGTCATCCTGCATCATTAAAATGTCATCTTTAAGCAGCAGGATTATCCTCCTTCTTAGCTAACTTCACTTAACTCTGGAGAATACTGTGTTCAGGTAAACCCCGGATAGTGATAAAGCTATCATTACATACAGGATATAAGAGAACAAGAGGCAGGTATAGGCTTAGTCACTCTCTGTTCCATATTCCTCACAGGCTTGTGCAATTATTTAGCACGCTAACCTAACAAGCAACACTTTTCCTCCTCAGAACTGAAATTATGGGTGTTTGAGTTAGTGTGCGATCATAACTGTTTGTGATAGATTCATTAAAAGAAAGTCATATTTATATACAATGCCAATCTTTTGCAAAAGTGTGACTTAGTCCTTGCTGCAGTATTAGTGTGGATGGGTCTCACACACACACACACACACACACACACACACACACACACACACACACACACACACACACACACACACACA
>JBBPCS010000130.1:12680338-12720360 GCA_037974645.1 Hollardia meadi
TGGGTTGTTACCGACATCTGGTGAAAATTTCATGTCAATAGCACCTTTAGAAATATATTTACTGAGAAAAATGGTGATGTGTTCAATACTTATTTTACCCGCTGTATATGATATATAATATGCATCAGGTCATTAAAGTGATTGGCAGACATGCAGATTCTTTTCATCCTTATCATCATCCTTATCACACCTCTGCTTGATGAGCAATCCCAATTTTGCTGTCTGCTGTGATGAGAGGACAACACATCCATCATCTCGTCTTTCTTTGGTTGCGTTTCAGTTAAACACAGCTCCTAGTTCCTCCTGTTCATCATCATGGCTCTCCTTGCTGTCCATTTGTCACCATTATTTTGATATATACAGCATATCCTTCGAAAACTAGGCTTTGTGCTGTCCATTCTCACTGAAGTCTTTTATTAGTGACCGCAGTAAAATGGTGAGGTGCTCAAATGTTATGGACAAGTACAGTAATATTGACTCATTAACCTTTTTAAAATGAACACAATATTCAAGTACAATGTTTAAAGAGTCATGTTTCAACCCTGCATAATATTTAGAATGAAGTCACAAGTTGGCCAAGGGTTTTGGCTCTCTAGATAACCAAGACGTCTAAAATTTAATCATCCTAAAAAAGCTACTATTCTGCTATGACAGTTATCTGGCATTTGGTGCTTGACGAGTGATCACAGCTCTTTCCCTCCCATATACTCCTCTTCCATGTTCTACATCTCTTATCTTACCAACTCTGCAGATTCTGTGTGCTCTGCAGACACATAATCAGCCGAGGAAGTGCTGGCTGTCTGAGTTTCTAACTGACCCTTAGTCCATTGGCCAGCGGCGCTTGGCTCTGCACCTCCTGTGCCACTTGATCCGCAGCCCAACTTACCACCGGCACAGCTGCCAGTGTCACTCCGCTCTCCCTCCCTCTGTCACACACTCTCACTCGCTTGCTTACTGAGGCGAACACTCAAACATGTCAGCATACAGTCACAGGGCCCACGACAATATGAGGTAATCAGGTTAGTTTACAGATTATTAGCTGGGATTTCGCATCACGTGGCTATACCTTTTTCTTTTTTTTAAATCTCTGTTTTCTACTCATGTTTGCATTTTACAAATCAGTTGTCAATTTGGAGATAAAATTGAGAAAGAAAATTTTACTCTAATTTGCTGAATGACAATATATATATATCTGTTATGCGACATGATACGTTCTGGTAGTGTTTAAATGGTTGTATACCATTTGTTTACCTAATTCTTTCCGTTTAGTTTTTGCTTTATCCTGCAGCAACAGCCCAGTTTCTCCACAATGATCATTAAAGTTTCATTTTAACATTCGCAATTATTCACATTCACTTGAACATCTTTCATCTTAACACTCCTCTTTGAGCCAACACTGTGAGCTCTGTTAAATATTCACTCAGCTGCTTGAGAAGAAACATGAGTGTTGTTCAGGCTTTGCCCTGGTTCCTCCACTGAGAAAATTGGGTAACATTTGTTTTTATGAAACCTATAAAAGCGAGTGTAATTTTTCTTTTTGTGTATGTGCAGTGACATCTCTCTTTAAGGGAATTGTTTTGAATGGGACAACAACGTAAGGGGTACTGATTTGCGTGCTAATGTGCTCCTTGTGTTAGCTGTCTCTGTGTCGAGCAATGATGCAGTTTAAAGTGTTTTAACACCTCAGCCACTGAAAAGATGGAAAGGAAGACGCTGGGGGCGTACAAAAAAAAGGACACGAGTCTGTCAGCAATTTGAATTCTCGAGTCCTGTGTTCAGAGCCATGTTGCTATGAAACAAGGGCTGCACTGTGATTAAACTGTCTTCTATTGTTTCTTAATTGTTGGGGTAATTTGCTTGTGCCATTTTTAAGTTCTCTTATATCTTGGTAGTTTGGGTGCATGTAGATTAGTAAATTAAAGCTGCTTGTGTTTACATGCACATACAGCTGTTCATGTAGAATTAGACATAACTAAAACAATGCTTTAAACACAGAAATCAGTGCAGTCTTGTCAGATAGTTGTATCTGTTTCTTCTGTCACTGCCTCGTGCACTGGTTACAATTTTAGACCGCAGCAGATGTTTTCTTTTAGCAGATTTACTGCATAGCTACAACAGGTGAAGCTCAAATGTGGAGTTTGTAATTTGAGCATGGGTCAGTAGTCACCACTGCGTAGTGTATGTCTGTTTCAATATTTTATTTATCCATTTTTTGTGAACAAATTTGTCTCTAATTTTAGAATAAAAAGACTGGTACAAATAATTCAAATGGTTTTTCATTCACATACAGTGCCCCCCAACTACATCCTCCCCATACAGTGGTGGTATTCTTCTTAACAACTCCCCGACTCATCACTGCATTGCTGCAAGTGCCCACGCCTCCAAAGTGGAGGATTTTGCATTATTACTATGGGAAATGGGCAGGGGACACCTGAAGTAATACAATATGACAGCCATGTACCATGTGTTCCGTCTATAAAGGGGATAGAGAAGACAATTATTCTGAGCACTTATCAAAGATTGCTTTTTATAAAAAAATTGTAGAGAGGCTTCCGAACATGCAAATGAATCAGTTTTTACGTAGTGGATCATCCTAAGGAAAAAACAAAAAACAAAAGTGCCAATTGTAATCAAGCCTCTCAGTGTGGGCATGGTGAAAGACATGGGCAGGGCATTACAGATTTACTGTGGTATGAATGGAACTACAATAGGTGATTGTCCTTTGCTAAATCAAAAGTGACTATTCATCATGTGAATGCAGCTACTGGAGATCATATTCCAATATGTCTTGGCTGAACAAGAACCGCAATTTTGGCCGTCAGATGGACATAAGAACTACGCTAGAAGTCTCCGCATCTGTATTGATTTACTATTATGATCTCCAATGGGGCGAGGAAAATAATAATTTGTTTTGTCCCATCAGGTGATCATCAACAGCACCATTACACCAAACATGACTTTCACCAAGACGTCACAGAAGTTTGGCCAGTGGGCGGATAGCAGGGCCAACACTGTCTTTGGACTGGGCTTCTCTTCGGAGCAGCAGCTGGCCAAGGTGAGAGGAAACATTTCTGCAGCATCACAGAAGCATAGCTGAGAGACGATTGATTTTTGTGTTAGTCCTAAAACTCAGCTTATTAGTTGAACATCAGATGGGATAATGAAGCAATCAGAAAAGGATCTAGGGGTATATCTGATTTTTAAATCCTCACCATCACCAGATAATTGGCTCCATGATCTCCCCAGACTTTTGTAAGACGAGCCACACTGCGTATGACATTTTGGCTTGTTTCGCCACGAATCACCACACATCTTTCAATGTCTCTCTCATATTTTCAGTTTGCTGAAAAGTTCCAGGAGGTAAAAGAAGCAGCCAAGCTAGCAAAGGACAAATCTCAAGAGAAGGTGGAGACGTTGAGTAATCACTCCCAGGTAAATTATATCTCTCTGCTGTCTGAAATTCTGATTCAGTACAACACCTCTGCTGCCTAACTATCCCTAACTATAGTCACAGCCTCTATAGAGGGAAAAAATAAAATGGAACATTTCAGTTCAACCTATTTTCTGTCACAAACGCTGAAGGGTACAGATTCTGTGTTTAGAAATGGCTTCAAGTATTCAAATAAGTTAAAATATTTATTAGTCTATGAAGCTTGTGTTGAGTATTGCATCACAGATATCATTAATGTAACAGTTTGAATCATTATTGAGAGGTCAAAGGTCATCAAAGCTGCTCACTGTGGCAGGACATCAGCAACTAGGAAGATAAGGAAACTAGTTAGGGTAATATGTAAAACAATAGAGGCTTGTCATAGATTATTTCAAATTGGTTATTATGTAAATAAGTAAACAGCATTGATTCAAGGTTGTTCCAGCAGTCAGCACCCGATCACTGGATATCAGGCCTGTTCTCTGCCTACACCAACTCCAGATGGCAGGAATCAGACTCAGCTCTGAGACACCCAAAGCTGCTGGGCCATATGACATGATAAATTCTGGCAACAGTTATTCCTCACCCTTCCGCTGTCATAGCTGACGTGTCCGGGGTGTTTACAGTGTTTCGCTAAAAGAAGCACAGCGCCCATACAATAAGTTTAACCTGTCAAACCTTTAGAAAGCTTCAGGTAAGCTTTGACTGAATCAAAAACCTGCTCTGAACCATAACAAGTCTGCCTCTTTTCCCTACCAGGAGTCTGGACGTGACACGCCCTCAACCAACCAGGCATCCAGCATTAATGGGACAGATGATGAGAAAATCTCTCATGTCAGTCCGGAGGCTGCTGTGCTGAAGAGCGAGAACGAACGTCTCAAGGGCGCAGTGGAACAGAGGTAAAGTGTTAATTTCATGGAAACATCAGAAGAACCTCTCTAATGTGACAATCGACTCACTTGCTCTTAATGTGTTCCCTAGTTCATAATAAAATCACCTTTTTATATTCCTGTCAATAACATGTGATTTACATGTTATCTATCATCCTCTAATGATCTAATCTAATGATTGATCTCATGACAGTTTAGCAGCAGTTAAACATGTAACACGTAAAAATACCATTTTTGGGTCCAACTGTTTTCTCCTATTTTCCATTCTAAAATTGCCTCACAACCAAATAAATTGAAAATTCACACAAATTAGTCTGCTGGTGATAATGTGTAAACTGTATAAACAACTTCTGGAGTAGAGACAGAAAATGCACAGGTGTTGGAAATCAGATTATTTGAAAGTAAACCAAGCGGAGTGGGTAAATAACCAGCTGCACTGCGATTATGAGCGCTCATTGTATGACTCTTATCCAATCATAATGCTCAGCCAGAATCAAATATACTACACATAAAATCTGCTTGTTTACCAGCTTTCATCCTGAGGCCATCACAATTATTCAGGGATGTGAAGGTGTCAGTCCAGTTTGATGTTACCCATACATAAATCATAGAAATGGTCTCAGAATTCAACAAAACTCACTTCAGAGGGCATCATGTAACTTCAAACACAGCAGCTCCTGATCGCTTTAACACAATTATGTTCTTGTGTTCTAATTGTCTCTGCACCAAACCGCGCTCAAATGTTCACTCTCTTCATTAACTGCTGCTGAGATGATATCACGTCCCCAAAGGGCTCAGAAACCATCTAATCTAATCTAAAGAGCGATGCTGCTCTATTCCACCATTTGGTTGTATCGGCCTTTATAATCCAGATGCTGAATGTATAAATCAGTAATTCCATGAAACAACAGATGTGGTTCCAGATGGCACTAAAATGACCCCAGGACATCAGAGTCAATTAGAACTACAGCGAGTACCTAGGTAGTCATGACACCAGAATTTTAAACTTCCATACAATACTTGGGGACTAGGACTTGCCCACCTGGGCATTCAAACCATGGATCTTTGTGTCCCGAGTTAAGTTGACTTATGAATGCACCACTGGGTAGACATGGATGCATGAATCACATGTGCTAAACTGGGGTATTTTTTGTCTATTTAACCTTAAAATGCTTAATACAGTCAAAATGTTGGTGTGAAAATTCTGAAAACAATCACACTTCATTGGTGCTGGTGTATTGTCAAATACTTTGAAGTTTGATCAAAAATTTGGTGAAATTGAAACTGTTGTGCATACAGTAAAATATACAGCAAAATGCTGAATACTCACTATTTTACTGATCTGAACACCATTCAAAACATGTGATATCAAGTATCTAAAGAATGCCTTTGTTGATTTTTGTAGCATTTGAAAGAAGACTTGAGAAGATAAAGAGGTTAATTGATTTTGCATATTAAAAAAATAGCATGACCATAGGTTGCCATGATGGTAAATGTTTTTTTGTTTTGTTGTTTGCGATAAGTTTGGAATGCGAAATATGTCGAAATTAGATTTAAAATAGATTTGTTGTAATAAGCCATGCCGACTTTCACCAATTATTACCAAATCTTTGCAACTCTTTGCAATCTCTTTTGCAACAACTGAGTCATGATGCTGTGGTTGTAAAATACGGGTTTCCCCACCATTGTTCCCCCTTTGTGAGCCCTTTTTCATGCCTGTTTTGCAGAAATGTGTCACAGTGCTGAAACAGCCGAGCACTGCAGAATGCTGCGGTGCAAGTCTGTCCACATTTGATAGAGAGCAGCACACTTCAACCCAGCCATGCATAAGGAAGGGAACAGCGATGCATACTAAATATACATCACAAGCTCTTCAACCTTATTGATAAGACTGTAGCCCACTCTGTGGTATGAAAAGATAACAAACTGCAGTGCATATCAGGGCTACAGCTCATTAGACCTTTGAGACTTTCCCCACTTATTTCTTTTTAGTCTAAATACCTCTTGACAGTGTGGTGTACATAACAGCCAATTAAATACTTATGACGGAAAAGATGTTGAAGGATTATATGTCATGTCCGTGGACAAAAGCTCCAGGTATGTCAACACTAACCTGTCTAGATTTTTCATCCCATTAATAACTCTCCTCCTGGATCTCTCTCTCTCTCTCCGTCTCTCCTGTCTGGCAGCAACACCAACGCCAAGAAGTGGGAAACAGAGCTGCAGACTTTAAGAGAAAATAACGCCAGGCTGGTGGACGCACTGCAGGAGTCCTCAGCTAATGTAGAGAGCTGGAAGAAACAGCTTAGTGCCTGTAAGGAAGAGAGTGACACACTCAGGGAAAAGGTAATACACTCATGCACTCCTACAGGGAAGTTAGACAATGTACAAAAAAGCCATCAATCTTACCTACTGACAGAAAAGGTGACTTGGTTAGAAAGACTGTTTCCTCTTCTATAAAAGGAACAAAACTGCACCACAAATGAATAGATTCTTAGTTTGGTTAATCTACGACTTAAAATCTGTCGAGAATGTTTTTAGTTTCTCCACTCTGAATGAGCAAAGGACTGTACACTTTATTGGCTTCTGTATTCCCTGCACCAGAGTCCACTATAAATAGAATCATTTTAGTTTCATAATCAATGTGGGCTGTTACTGCAACTGGGCTGGTGTTGCAAGGATACATTTTGTAACATGCTGCAAGTTTATTTCTAATCGCTAGTGTCAGTTTTCACGATGACACCTCTTTTAATACCATTCCACAAATAAGTAAGGGATGCAAGCTAAAAATCTTTTGACTACTTTTCACGGTAAAATCTTCTATAAACCACTTTTCTTTTTTCACTCTGTGTGTAGATTGCAGAACTAGAAGCTCAATGTCATGAAGCCGATCAGGAGAAGCAGAAAAACGCCCAACTGAGTCAACGAGTGCAGGAGCTGGAGACTGAGCTAAACGACAAAGAGCAGGTGAGACGTCTGTATTGACATCTATCCTGAAACAACAGGGCCAGTTTTGAAAGCAGGGTTATCTGTAAGAGTTTGTAAAAGTACGTTGTTGTTTTTTTTGTAACAGAGGTGGTATTTTTCCTCGAAAGTTTATGGTTCACTCTGTCCCCTTAAAAAAAAAAAATCAGAATTTTCTGGCCTGCGCTCCACCACTTCATCTCCTGAAGTCACACATCTACTTTCTCTTCCTCATCTCAGTGCATCCCCTCGCCGTACACCAGCTCTTACGCAGTGACTCCCTCAGGAGGTGATTATACCTCAGCAGGAAATGATAGTTTTTATTGTGGGATCTGGGGTTTTGTATGGACAAATCTTTTTTATTTTCACCTACCCAGCTCAACCCAGACCTTTATACTGCCCATTGTAGATTTTTTGTTTTTGTTTATTTGTCCTGTTTTGGTACAGTTAAATTCCACAGTGAAAATTGTCGAATCGGGTAAATGTAAATTCATTCACTGACTTTGTTTCTAGTCAGAGCAGCAGGGAATTTTGGCACAAATAGTCGCCCAATGTCCACTGCATCTGCCATCCATAATCCAAACTGGCTGACTGTTAGCTCAGCAGAGCCTAATGGTGCTGTTATTTGTAATGAGGATGAACCCTGCATGGCCAGTCTTTTTGACCTCTGCTTTTGCTGGTTAAGTAGTGTTTCTGCCTGCAGACAAATGATTAGGACAGACTTCTGGCAACCTCTGCGTTTTTCTACAGTGATTGTGTCTCCCCAACAACATCAGGAACGGGAAACACAGTCAGCCACATGTGAAGCAGATGGGCAAAACAAATTCAGTTATCATAAGAGGAAAAGGATAGATAATAAATCTGCATAAATTTCTGTTTCAACAGCAAAAGACAGGATTTCGGTATTTGTTTCAGTATTTGCATCCAGACATTCCCTGAGGTGAACTGTGTGTCGTAGCACCTGGCAGACTAAATAGAACATATAAATCTTCGCTTAGACAGCAGTATATCTCCCACAACAACAAGACGGAAGTAGTTCAAAGAGCTGGAGTTGATTTTAAAAGAATATAAGCTAAGCTTCACGTCCTTTGGGGGCTGCAGCATTTCCACACAGTCCTGTGCATCAGCCACACTCCTTCTAACACTGACTAAGGAAGTGTCTTTGTTTGGAGAGCACTGATACAGCAGACGGCCCACAGAGGCTCATCCACCGAGTGACTCACCCCCTTCTAGAAATGCACACGCTCAACTCGTCCAATTAAAAACGTGCCTATGAATTATTAAGCATTCGCTGTGGTGTTGACCCCACGCTGGCCAGCCGTGAACTAGCGGAACAAAGCTGCTGCTGGTGACTACAAAGACTCGGCCAGTTATTTACCTTGTGTGGAAGTGGAGGTGATAATGGATGCCATAAAATTGTTTGCAGTGTGAATATGACTTAAAGCAGAAGAGCCGTGAAATTTTGAAAGCGATAATAGATGTTTAATTGAGAAGAAAACAAACAGTATTCATATTCATCTATGATGTTTTTCTTGCTTCTCATTTCTCTTTATCTGCTTTGTGTTGCTGCCATCTTTCATTTTTTAGTTTGCGTATTTACAGGGGACAGCTCAAAATTAAATGTGACATCTTAAAACCACAAATGTAAATCCCGCCATGGCCGGATATTGAGCTTTAATTATCAAAAATTAGCATCAAATGTATGATTCATACTCTTCATGTACTCTCTGATCAGATAGTTTCTCATTTAAATAGTTTTGTCTGTTCTGTATTGTATTAAGGTAAAGATGGGAATCCACGTTTTATCTCATTTGTTTAATTTGTTTAATCTTGAAAGTCACTGCTCCTGGTGAATAAACAGTCCGGCACATAACCCCTTGTAAAACAACAACGTATCGGTTTTACACTTTGACTTTTGTACAGATTAAAGCTTGCTATTTAACATGTTACTATCTTGTTTGTATGGAAGTGCTGGTAGGTAGATTTTGTTACCTCATGATACTTAACTGGTTTGTAATTTATTTTTCTCCCAGGAGCTGGAGAACCTGAGGAAGCAGGCAGAGATAATCCCACAGCTCATGGCAGAGTGCGAGAGCGTCACTGCAAAACTGCAGGTACATTTAGAGCACCCAGAAATCCCACAAACCCCACGTTTCTTTCATTCTGGTGTGATTTACAGCAGAGTATAAAAGCATGGGCGAGAGTCCGTACAGACCTTGAGCTTACAGCACACGTGAGGACGTGATGTCTGTTGCAGCGAGGTAGAACACAGGCTCTGAGCAGTGCTTTCAGACGGATGTAAAGAGAGTCCTATTCACCAATATGCCTGAGGGCTGGTGACACAACATTCCTATCACGTGTCTCACTTGTACACACTGTGATTACTGTATCTATTAATAAAGGTCCATCCCCAGCACAACACCGTGTGCAATGCATTATTGCCTCTTACTCATCTGAGGAACAGCGATAAAATATCTCTGTCATGGCTTATTAGTTTCCTCGCGGTGCTGATTTGATCAGTATTTCTGACTACAAAAACAGCTGAAGTCATTTGAGAACTCTGCTCAGAGCTTTAATGATCAAATCTTGTAACATTTCTGTAGGTGTGTCTGCAAGAATCTGCTGTTACCAAAAACAACACAGAATCACGTCACCTCCTATCTCCCTTGCACCAAAGGGCGCCTGTTCTTCGAGGCTAGGTCCTGATTGAGTCATATTAGACTCTCTGTAAAACCAGAATTGTCAGGCTTGATGAATGACGGTACGCCCAATGACTGCCAAGTCTGACATGAGCTGCATTGATAGTGATGCTCATCTCGCCCTGTTCAGACTGACTCAGAGCGGGATTTTATCATCCAAGCTGTCATGCATGTACTGCCTTTCAAGCTGGGCAGGGAAGAGAATAAAACCAACAGTGGCATGCCTGAAGTCCTTAGCTTCACAAAGCTTGACTGCCTGGTTTGTCTCTGCAACAGCCAGCTGGATAAATAACTGGCTAAAGCAGGAGTTTATCAAAACAGCCACCCAAACTGAGGAGAAGCATAGACAAAGGGATTACCTTCGAATACAACCTTCAATCCACGAGGCCCAAAATGTAAAACTCAGTCACTGTCCATTCAGTCAGAAGTTAATCGGTAAAACTGTTGAAAATGACTTCCCTGCTGCTGTTTTTGCCCTGATATTAATGTGGGGTTTTTTTTTCTTAAAATATAAATCAATTTATTCTCCCTCCATGTTTGGAATCATTGCTCCCCTCTATTTAAAGACAGGAGATCAGGTTTCAGGACTCAGCTGGAGGATAGAGTCATGCAGGCGCAACACCCATTTAGCACTCCTATTTTAAACCCCACCCTTCAATGGTATCTTCTGCATTAATGTGTCACTACTGTTGCCTGCTCGTTTGAAAGACTTGCTTTACCCTCCCAGTTTCCTATTTGTAAAACAGTTTTCAGTCCCGATGATTTTTGAGGATTTTTTTTTTTTTAAACACATTGGCAAGTTAAAATCTGGAAGGCCAGTTGAACTGATTTTGTTTAATTTTGACAGTAAAAACTTGACAAGAGGCTCTGCCTTTGGTTTGGCATCTCTGCTAAGATAAACACAAAGGAACATACCTGTACTGCTACATCAAGTGCTCTGACATCCCTCTTAAGAAATTAAATTGATTTGCCTTCACCCACCATTTGCTGTGATATAACTGTTTTTTTTTCTAATTTCTGTCCATAGGCTGCAGAGATGAAGAACAATGAACTGGAGGGAAGGATAGGATGTCTTCAGGTGGACATAGACGACAGTCGACAAAAGCAGGGCAACATGAAGGGCGAGCTGAAGAAGTTCATGGATATTCTGGATGGAAAGATAGACGAGCTGCATGAGTTCAGGCAGGGGCTGTCCAAGCTAGGTGTTGATAACTGAGAAAAGTGGCTCTGAGTTGAAAGGGTCAGAGGTCAGGTACGAAGGATTCACTGCAGTATGTCTTCAGGGCAGAAACTATGTGGCACCTCTTCCCCCAAGGTGATGTCCACTTAGAAACTTTCAGCTTTGGCTTCTAATAAACACTACCATGTGAGAGATTTTTCTTTTTTGGAGAGGGAGAGAGAGACTGGCAGGAGGAAGGCCGGCTCCACTTCGGCGCTGGCATTCTGAAGCTAAATAAAGAGTCACACTTTAAGCTTTCATACCCGTTTCTGTGGGGGGGAAACGGTTTTAAAAAGCTGGTGGTGGGTTCTTAGATTCTATCCATCTGTCTTTTTTTCTGAAGGCTGCAGCGTTTCTTAATAGGCAGTCTGAGTTTAGAGTGGAAGAGGGGACTTGTAAGGGCTAAAATTAATAACACACAAAGACAGTGCTGTTCAGCATCACTCAAGTAATAATTGGTGTTAATCCTTGTGGCCCCCTCAGAGAATTAGAGATGAAATCTTTCAACAGACTGTCCTTGCCGTTGCCTCTCGTCTATCTCAGGTGTGTTAGGAGACAGTTTGTACTCATTAGATTATATGCACATGTCTGACAAATGGCCGTGACACAAAGTGCCTCCAGGTGAATCCACCTGGCAAGGAGAACTGGCCAAGTGATGACCAACACCATAATAATAACTTGATGAATTTTGTGAGACTCCCTGATGAAAAGCAAATATCCTCACTAAAAAATAAACGCAACCAAGCGAGCTCATCCCGAGGATGATAATGTGGTGACAAAGGACAAAGCAGGTGTTTGCACAGAAAACTACTGTGAGAAGTGGCTGCAGCAGGAATTTAACTCTCTTGTGGGTGTTTTTTTTCAGTAAACGCACTGTTAATTATATTTGCATAAAGAAGGGAAACTCTCTTGTCTCAAGAGCTTTCATTTAAAACATCCAAAAATAATATTGGGAATCCCATTTTGCCATGAGTGTAGTGTAGTGTTCAAAGGACTTTGTGTGTGCAATAGTATTGTTGTCCATTTGTAGAACAAAGATGTATGTCTCCAAGGCTGTTGATGTGCTTCCTACACAGTTTATGTTATGGTGGTGGTTATTTTAGGATGAGGGGACTTGGTGCTGCTCGATGGGGGAATAATGTGAAAGTGTACTTCACTGAAAACATTTAAACGGCATGGGCCTTTTTACTACAACCCTGTCAGAGGTTTTGTTTTGTTTAACATTTATTTATTTTGGTGCCTCTTTGCAACATTTCTAGAACATACCAAGTAAATCAACCTTAACCTAATGTCTCCATAGATATACAATAATATAAAATATATATATATAAAATTGTCAGGATTCAGAGGTTTTGTGTTGCAGGATGGTGTTTTGGAAAAGTCCACCTTGAAACATGGTACATTTTAAATCAAAGGCACATGTAGTGGCATATTTACTGGGTAAAACTATGATGTTATAAGTCGCCATTTTTTCATCACTGTTTTGTTGTCATAAGGTTGAGATACTGTATCTATAAAGGGACTTTTTGCTTCTCTCTCTGTTTAGCCATACTGTTCATAAGTCACCTGAACCTGGATAACACAACGTATGATCCTTCCTTTTGAACCAATGCCTCTTGTGCACTTTTGTGACTCCTGTTCAATATTGTACAATAGAACTGACAATTGTTAAAATTTAGTTTAATTATAACGCTGACTTACTGTCTTCTTTTACGCTTCAGTGGTCGGCCATGATTTGGCAAGAGCTCACAGGCAGAGAGGAGAGGGGAGGTTTCCCTAATCCCCACTCAGCTGAGCGTCAGTATTGTGGGTTGTATGTAGAACACTATTGTTAAAGCTAAATATGCTGACATTGTGAAAGTCTTGAGGCATTTTTCTTGGATGAGAAACGCAGAGGAGGTGCAATGAACCTACAGCGCCAGAGCTGCATCCCGTCGAGGCTGGAGTAGAGAAGCTCCACCACCGCACGTCTTTTTCTCTGATGTTGATTTACATGGCACTAAATGTAACTGTAATCCTAACAGAAACACATAACCAAAGCAAAAACAAGTGGGATTCAATCACCGTCTGTGACACACATCAATTTCTCTGAGATCAGAACAAATAAAGGAAAAACACACGAGCTTGTTTGAGGGATGGAGAAACTTTGTCCTCACAGTAGACGAATAACTGCAGGGGTGGATCAGACGGCATGTTGCCTTGGCAACTTAATCCCACTCCCTCTTAAAAAAAGTGTGAATGATTGACAATGAGAAGTATAGGTCCAGTGTAACCTTCCAACAGTTAATTTTTTTAATTACACAAGAGAGTTGGCCATCTTTCTCAGCCAATAAGACTCTTAGATGTTGATCTGATGGTGGGTGAAAGATCAATCAACATGCAAAATAAGCATCAATTTAGTGCTGAAATGATTTGTAGTTAATTGACCAGTCAATCAGTTGATGGACAATTAACAGTTATTGGACTACAGCTACAGTTATTTTCACAGCAAATTTGTTTTTTTTGATTAATTAATCACTTCATTGATTAGTCTATAAAATGTTAAAATATGAACAAAGCCTATAATGAAAAAACTCCCCTGAGCTTAATGTATATTCATATGGCTTCTTTAGTCTGTAGAGAAAGATTTTTAAGATCTAAAACAGAAAAGCAGAATATGGTCATAAATGAAAAGCTGAATGAATGTTTTGCGTTTCTGCTTGATCAAAAGACTGACACAATCTCAATCTGAGAAGCTTCTCTCCATTTCATACTGCAAACGGGAATTCTTTTATGAAAAACATCTGGATTTATTGATAAAAAAGTAGTTGTAGAAGAATGTGTTTTGGGACTTGTTTTTGTTAACTTTTGTTTGGACAAAAAAAATGTGAGTGTAGCCTCCGTATCTTTTGGACACTAGCCGCATGGCTCTTTGGTCCAGATGTTTCACGACTACTGGATCACGAACTTTCCTCCAGTGCCTGTCCTGTACTTTAAATCAAATCCCTGCAAAATAACATTCCCATTTGCTTCAACTATATTGGTGCTACATAGAAAGTGTTAGAAAACTCACATAACATAAACATGACACCTGTTAAAACATCAGCATGTTAACATTGTTGTTGTGAGCCTGTTAGCATGCTGACTTTAGCATTTAGCTTAAAGTCCCTCTTTGTCCAAGTACAGACTCTTGTTTGGACACAAGAAAATTGGATCTTTTCACCTTTCTGACTTTTTGTAGACTAAATTAAATGAAAAACATGTGAAAAAAAATAATTAAAATAACCCTTACACGCCGCCTTAGATGAATCATCAATCACACTCAAAACCTTTTACAGTAGCACTAATGCAGCAAAAGCAGAATTTCTCTAACTCTCAGCAAGGCTCATTGTGTACTGGTGATGAGTGGGCGAGTTGGTGAAACATCATTAAGAGACTATGCCGCTCTGTACGTGTCTGTAGAGACGGAGAGAGGGAGAGAGATAACACTGCGGGCCACGACCACCAGTCTCCTTGTTGCCATAGTAACAGGCCCAGGAATTTCATGTTGACGCTCGATTGGCGGGTTCGTCTAAATAAGCTCCATGTGTCTCTTCCCCAAGGTGCATGACCCGTCCTCCACTCTAATCACATGGATGATACCAATAAATTACAGACACAAACGCAGAGTGACAACTGCCCTGCGAGCAATACGATGTTCCAGAGCAGCTATAACTACCTCTGCTAGGCTGCTCTCTAAGTAGACTGAGCTAAACAAACCCAAACACAACTGGCTGGGGATGTCTAGGAGCTTTTACTGCAGGAGAGATATGTGAGAGGCTGCCAGGGTGGCTGTTAGAATATGACTCCTCATCATGCGGGCTACAAATCCGCCAAAAGCCCTCTCATCGGGGTTCACCGGCACAGGTCGACGAGACACCTCTTTAGATGATGCGACTCATGTAAAGACTGTTGAGAGATCAGGGAACAGCATGAGCAATCCACGAGTCCGCGTCGCAAAGAAAAGCTCTTACAGCGACAGATTTTGAACGAAAAAAGAAATAGCCAACAATCCACGTTAATGATCTAATGAGTCTTCCTTTACTTAAACACAGCAGTACAAATGTGTTTCAGCCTTCATCACCCCGTCTGTAAAACTGCTGGAATAAGTTTCATATCATTACCTCTTCTGCGAACCCTTTATGTTATTTTTTTGTGTGTGTATACATATTACATTATAGCCTTGTCTTTGTTTGTATCACAGGTTTGAAGGTCATTAGTGCAAAGTTTGCTTCTAAACATCAACAATAACCTGGCAGGGTTATTCAACCGTGATGAAAGACAGAGCTGTGTATATTAATGAGTACTTTCATAATTAAAAAATATATATTTATATACAGGTATATACTTAAAAGTAGTGGATGAATCTAACATTTTTTATTTGTCACTTCCTTTGTTATGGCATCGTAGAGGAAGTGAGAACAGATCATGTATAAAGTGCACCTAAATCAGTCCCAAGACATTCACACATTCACTGACACAAAAAGAGAAACGCACATTGAACAGCCTGTAATACAAACAGTGACGTAGACTTTAGACATGTAGGCTGTAAATAATTAACACTTCTGTTAAAATGCCAAAACTGCAAAGCTCGGGTTTCTGTAGTGCTTGTTGGGGTAAAGTTAAAAAAAACAACAACAAAGCAAAGCCAATTGTTCAGATTTAAATTGCATTCAAAATAGGGACTGCAGCACAGGCTTCCCCTGCTGTGTGAGTTTCACAGAAGGCCTTTTTAATGCCGAGTTGGGAGAAATTCAATCATTTACACAATGTACTACAGTACTACTGCTTGGCTATTCTTCCTAATGAGCCTTTAAGCACAGTGCTACGCTTGCTCAGTTTGAATTTCTGCAAATCAACTGTTTTAGAGGAGACTAAAGTTTGGATTTGTTGCATGCATTACAACATCTCAGGGCTGTTTTGAAAAGACAAATATGTGTTTGACAACTTCAGCGCACCCGCAATGTTTAAGCCACAAAAGGGGTCATCTCATTCTTGTCAAAGAAGAAGGTTTTTGGTAAAACGTGTGTTCTCAGTTGTCCCAGTCTGCACTCCGTGTCTCGTCATCTCCTTGGTCTTCCTCGTCAGAGTCGGCCGCCACCTTCTTCATCCTCATCATGGCAGCTCTGATGCTGCGCTCCAACTCATTGTCTGCGGTGTTCGGGACATCTTCACGAGCAGGAACCATCTGCAGCACGACAAGAGTCCGTTTGATACGAGGTTTCATACTTGTTACGTCTTTTTTCTTTCACTTATCATTATGAAGTAAATATATATTGCACAGTGTAATGGGTGAAGAAAAATGACACCATCCCTGCTTAGATTGGTTGCTGCCACCGGGCTGGATGTTTTGTGGAAAAATGAAGGTTTGACTAACAGCAGCATGGAAGCACGTCAGCCATTACGGAACCAAAACAGGGAGGGTTCAAATCCAACATTCTTTAAACTAGATCAGTAAGTATCAAGACCTGCCTACTTATTAATACAACTAGGTGTTTACTCTGCCTTTATCACAGCACTGAGATCAGAGTTTCTATGTCTAACTGAAATTCTTCTGACTGCTTCTGCTTTGGACTGCAACCAGGTCTTTGCAACTGCAGTGTCAACAATAATAGCACTTGGAATACCACTAAGGAGGAAGAGGGTTGTCTATTTCCACTTTAATGTTTTTGCTTATACTTGTCTGCTGTTATGAGATGAAGACGTGCCCGAGTGAAGTTTTAGTTATGGATGTAAAAGCTTTGGATCTCTAACAGCCAGCTGGTCGGTTGAAACATCAAGAGAGTGTGTCACTGTGTGTTTTTATAGGCGTTTTTATATAAATAATAAAGTTAATAATGGCTGAGTTCCACTTTCCTGGTATTGTGCACGCTGGCTCACTGACATGCTTGAATAGATTTGAGAAATTGTTATTAGTAACAAACTTTTTCCTACTAGGGCAAGTCAAAAGGCCTGCTGTGGAAAAAACATGCATGATCCAGACACATACTAGCAAAGAAAACTAGTCTGATGACATATGTTTAATAAATGTATCTGTAAAAATATTTTTTTTGCAGATATTTTATTCTAAAACACCCAAATTGTTGTCAGGTGAGCCAAAATGTCCCACACAAATAGTCCCCCTGAGGATACCGAGCTTGCAGATAACATGCAATAAAATGCTATTAAAACCAAATGCAGCATATCTTAATGAAACAAATCAACGGAGAGGAACGTCGGCTAATTATACTAAAGTGTGTGAAATTTGTTATTCAGTTTATTTGCTCTTAAAAATGGCAGTGAACTTAGCGTAAAAATGGGGACATTTGCTTAATTCGTCTTTCAAATTTTTCTTCAGTGTGAAACCATTTATGTCATAATGAGATGTCACACTTGTTTCGCATGTTCACATAAACCATGGATAGTAAAATCAAAGGCTGATAATTTGTATTTTTGTTGTAGTCATTAAATCCTGTGATAAGACCAAAACATACAATGCATTAATCGGTCTCTAGATACTTTCTGACTTCTCAGCCTATATGTGGCTCCAATCCACAAAGCCTGTTGGTTCCTACTGAAGACGGAAATCTTTAAAACCGCCTCACAAATACACACCGTCATATTTTTTAAAAAGCTCAATAACTTAACTAGCGAGTATTTACATCAGCAGGATGACATAAGTGGGATTGTCTGAAAATGAAGTGCAGCAGTGTGTGGCTCATGGATGTTTCTTTAACAGTTCGTGGACAACAAAGAAAGACTCAGTTGGTAGGATCAATTAATTGTTGGTTTTGTTTTGTGGGATTTTTTGACCATAAGAAAAACATAGAATATAAATATAGAATATCATCAGACAAAGCTTTAGTATAACCCGACCAAGACTGGATTTTTGAGGCCTACACTGATAGATATTTAGGAGTTTAAAAAAATCGGTTAACAAAATATCAGCAAATAAATTGAAAAATCAGCTTGTCAGTGCTCCTGGCGGGGACAAATATCGGTCAACATAATAACATAATAGCCTGGCTGAACCATCAACCTATCTCTAGGCTTTGCCGTGTTTTCTATTCTTGCAGAAAATCTCACCTTCTTTAGGGTGACTCCCAGTCGGATGGCAGACATCAGATTGCTCCTCAGGTCCACAACACGGGCCGCCGTCTTGGGAGCGGGGACCTTTCGAAGCTGAATCCGTCCACGCTGCAATGAGGCCAACACTTCATCCATCGTTCCTGTAGTAACACAACAAAAAAGGAAAACAGATACTTTTACAATGATGAAAGAAAATAAAGCAAGAATGCCTTGTTGGTACTTTTGCAACTGTGTGTTTTAATTTTACTTCTTATGAAGCATCTAAAAATTTTCACAACAAAACCGGACTGCACAGAGCTTTCCCAGGATGTCAGTGGTCACAATTTCAACACATTTTTAAAATCGGCTCCTTCTTAAATGACCTCTATTTCACAAAAACTCAGAAAAATAATAATGACGTTACGGTCTCCCTGGAGCTGAGAGTGTGCATCAGCAGGACCGCAACTGAGGTACAATGCCTCCTCTGGCCTCATGGGGGAAGTTGAGAATTCAGAACAGAACACCATGTACAGGCACACACACACAGACACACACACACACACACACACACATATAGACTCTCCCAGCACACTTTTCACTGGAACAAACAAACACTCCCTGTAGTCGCACACATTCACACACCCAACTCCATCTGTATTGTAAATTTTTCAATAAATGGACATCAAAATATTTTCCCCAGATCCAACATTTTGATTTTTGTTTATAACAGACAGGTAAAAAGCTGCACGTATTTCACTCTCACCAATATTTTGTTTGAGCATGTTCCTGGCTGGAAAAGGAGGGTCCTCTTTTTCACTGAGAGGCATCGGTGTGTCCTCAGAGGAAGGCGAAGCTTGGACAGGTAGAGGAGGTATAGCAGTGGGCAGTGGTGGGGGTGGGGGGGGAGGCGGTGGCGGTGGTGGGGGAGGAGGAGGAGCAGTAGGAGGGCAGTTTGTTGCTGGAGGTGGTGGCGGCGCGGAGTAGATTTGGACAGGGATGTCTTTCGGCTGCTGTTTCTTGGGTGTTTTATTGCATCTGGGTGCAGGACGGATGGAGGAGGGTCCTTCAGAGTTTGGAGAGGGGTCGAGGCTGATGATGGAAAGCAGCTGTGAGGGGACTGAAGGAGACATCCTGGACTGAGGAGTCTTCAGGATGTACTGACCCTGTCGCTTCTTGAAAGAGATGGCAGAAGAGGGAGGGAGAATGGTTTTAGAAATAAGGACATTATCTTGTCTAATGTTCTGAGAAACGCCAAATACGATGGCCACACAACAGGAGTGTGCACAAAACACACACACACACACACACACACACATCTAAAACCACAATACTGACACGAAGAGAAAATAAAGCCTCCTGATCTGCTCGAGTTGGACATATTTTCCAGGCAATGCACCAAATAGTTTTGAGATATTTCAGTTTGGACCCCAGTGGTAAACCGACTGAGAACAAGATCGCCACCGCTTGAGCCTCGCTGTCAGCATGACTAAAAACGAGAGTTTTACCTGGACAAACGATATATTAAACTTAACTGTCAAGTATGTGTAAATGCAGGTACAAATCTTGTATATTTTTATATTCTTAAATGGAGAATGGACAAACAGATTACACTAACCTGACTGAGGTTATCTGGTCTAATGATTTTGCCATAGTTTGTAATATGACTGTGTTGATTTTGATGTAATTCAAAAACTTCCCAGTTTACATTAATATTAAATTTGATTCAGTTCAGATGCGTCAACAATATTCCATCACTTTTTTTTCCCACTCTTCTTAGTTTAGCCAATAAGCATTAATATTATTGTATATTATTCTCTTTGTCAGAAGTAGTTTGTGTGGAATGAGCTGCAAACCCAGAGTACACATTTTTGTTACAATTAAGCAACAATACAAATCATTTTCAGCGAGATGCCACTGTTTACAACACTTGACAGAGAAGAACCATAAAGTTCTTTGTTCAGCTGTAAAGTACTCTGCCACCAGAACATCTTTGTCACAAGTGTTTAACATCTAAAAAAAACTGTTGAGTGAGTCTCTCTGTTCCCAAACAAAGGTGTAAAATGTATTTCCTCTCTGGCAAAGCTCGAGTCCTTCATGCACCATGTAAAGCTCTGCTGTACGACAGCTCAACACTACACAGCAAATGCACAACCACAGCACTTGGTCATCAGAACCTCCTCTCATGTGGGGGTTGAGCGGTTAATAACCAATTTTGAATTCTAAGGTGAACGAATGAATGAAGCAGGAGCCTCTGGTGTTTTATTAGCAGAAGGTGAACTACAGGAGGAGGTGGAGCAGAGACAATAAGAAAGCCTGACCTCTCTGAAGGATCTCAATCTGCTCAGAGTCTTCTCTCGCTCCTGGTCCACCCACTCTTTCCTCCTCTGCTCCTCCTCTTTCCTCTTCTCTCGTTTCTGCAACAGACAACAGAGGGAGACAGTGAGAGGTTTAGAGACAGAGGTTTGGATCAAGTTTTCATTTGCAGCCTCTGCCAGTGCGGGAGCATCTCTGTGGGCTCGTCTCACTGCCATGATCACATACCAGGTGGACCTGATGATGCTGGTTGAAGACTATGGAGCTATGCTCGGATTGCAGCTGCTTCTGCTCGTTGGCCTCCACGCACTGATCCTAAAAAACGCACAAACATCAATACTTGTGTACTCAAAA
Organism: Hollardia meadi; assembly: GCA_037974645.1. NCBI lineage: Eukaryota > Metazoa > Chordata > Actinopteri > Tetraodontiformes > Triacanthodidae > Hollardia > Hollardia meadi. The sequence goes on from JBBPCS010000130.1 coordinate 12,701,273, forward strand.
ATACACGTAAAAACACAATTGCAGTTTGATATGGACAGATAGTCAAAAATTAGGGGGTGTTTGGGCAAACGTGTCCTCTTTTTTTTTTCTTTCAAAAATGTCCTCTTTCTTTACTGCATTGTTAAATAGTCATGCATGTGATTCTTGTTCCCTGTAGATTACTGTAGATAATTCAAGGGGAACTCTAAGCATGGGAATCTCCTCACTTTGTTCTGAGCAATAAAATGCCTTTTAATCAGGCAATTGAGCATGCAGCCAGCAACAGGAGAGAAAACCAACAGCACCGACTGTGCTTAATGATTCTGTCAAGCTTAAAATAAAACAATATAGTAAAAACATTTTTTTTTAAACTGTTGGATATGAAGGGGACAGACTAGAGTGAGGACAATCATAAGCATTTCCAACTATTTCCAATCAACTATTTAAAGATTGATACATTTGCCCTCAAAGCCGACCAAAATGAATGTTGATGGTACTCGCCCACACCTTCTTGTTGCGGAGGTAAGCTCGCCGGGCACATATGCTGCCTCTCTTGGTCTCCAGGGTCTGTAGGCGTCTTTTGAGCTGACTGACAGCCGGAGAGTCCGCTTGTTGAATACCTGTGTGGACCATGCTCTGCAGCTCCTCCAGATCCTCACACACATCGTAGTACACCACCTCCTCCTTCAGTTCTAAAACACAAATGCAGTCAGGGAAATTTCATTTACTGACCAGTAATCTGACTAGTACAACTCTTTTTTTTGTGTGTGTATATCAACTTTGTTTACATGCAAACACAACACCAGGTGATCTGTTGCCTATGATCCTGTGTCAGTTGTGAGTGAGAAGGTGTCTCTGGACGCCTCTCTGCTTTTTTTAACTTGTGTAAATAAACCAGAAACCAGCCAGGTTAAACAGGATACACACAGCCAAAGTCACCACAGATCCTGTCAGGTAGGAGCACTGCACGCACAGACCAGACACCACCACTTGGAAGCAAACGTCTCAGGAGGAGGCATTAGGGAAATATTTACATGAACAAAGTATTTCCACAAAGTAAAACCTGTGCACAGGACACTGAGTGACCAGAAAAACAGAAACCCCTGTGCATCATCAATGTAATGCAATACAGCAGTCCGGTAAGAATTATATGAAACAATGTGTAATGTATAGTTTTTAATTACAGCTGACACTGTGTCAGAGGGGTGTAGATTCAGCTCTATGATAAGTGTGGTGTAGCGTAGTGTGTCATTTCAGTGAGCCAACATAGAAAACACATTTTCCCCCCTGATGGGTTTTCAAACTGCGAGACGAGCCACCCCAGGGAGGCAGCGGAGAGATGCGGGGGGGGGTCGTGAGCCAGAGATACTGTGTGAGGTAAACGGGATAGGTGCAACCAAGGGTACTTGTACCCCAGGGGGTACTTTTGCTGTTGCCAGGGGGTACATGGGGAGATTGTATAATAGCTCGACTAATTCGAAAAAATTTAATTCACGATTTGATTTTAAAAATACATCCACATATTAGTTCAGCTATAACCATTAAGTGTTTTAAGGTGTCTTAATTCCAATTTAGAGTGTGTAAAAACTGGTTAGCAAGAGAGCAGAGGAGATTAAATAGTTGGTTTAAAGTAATGGATTAAAACTTTAAATAATTAGTTAAGAGTTATGGATAAAATATTGAGACTTACACTTTCGGAAGATGTCATTATCTCTGTTGTCCATTGTGAATAAACGTCCATAAAATCACTTAAGAATCATAGAAATAAGACGCTCCATTTAACAGAACTTAGCAGGTAGCATTGGTGACCTGACCATTTAGGTAAGCCAGTGTGCATGGCAGGACTATCATACTGCAAAGCATTACCTTTTTAAAAAGTTGTATTTTGCAGTCATTCACTGTATTACTGCATCAATTTAAATACTATTATTTTCAAGCAAATATGGCAATTTGTGAGAGGACATTTATAATTCAGTTACAGTCTCACAGTGTGAGGCAACCTCTCTGCTTGAGTGTTTTAGGGTGGACTGTACAAGAACATTACTGTTTTAACCGTGATTCAATTTTGCAAAAGGTGGTATGGTGGTGGTATGTTAATCCATAAATCCGAAGTAGCTTCCACATCTACTGTACACCGCAGTGCTGCTCATCATGTATAGTCTACCTTTAATCTGCCGTCGCACAGTGTCTATCTGAGCCACCAGCAGCTGCTCCTCATTCTTCAGGACCTCGAACTTGGTGTTGTACAGTTCTAGTTGGGTTTCGTAGAATTGCAGCTCCAGCTGGTCCACCGTGTCCCGCTGCTGGCCGTCCTCGCACGCAAACGTCGAGTCAGTTCTGTGGCTGATGAGTCTGCCAGACAGGCTTCCCAACTGCAGCGCAACAACAAAAAATGTCAAGGATCATACTTTGGGCTTTGCATATTACAACCTAATAAGTGCATATTGTGCATACTTATTGGTGTCCATCTTCTGAAAACATACCGTTTGTTTTATTCACCTGCTCATTTCCATCCCTTTCACTATGAAGACTTAAAAATCTGCACAGAGAGATGATGAGGCAGCTGCAAGCAGGTACTATTTTTATAAAAACAATTGTTGTTGTGATCAAAGACACCTTGAATGAACTACGCTTAAGAGTCAGCTGTCAAACTGAAACCTATTTACTCAGGTTTTAATCCCTAGTAAGTTGATTTTTATACAGTGATGAAAAATGAGCTGAAAGCAATAACTACAGTATGTAGTCTATGAGCTGAGACATCAAACCATATGTGCATCCTTTGAATTATGTCCAATATAAATGCACACACTGCCCCATGACACTCGAGGGGTACAGCGTGAATTGATTTTACATAATGTATAGCTAATTCCAAACATACACACACACTCACATTAAACGTAAAAGCGTCATGCTGTGACATCTGCAAGCACACACCGAGTTGTGCTGCCACCAGTGCAAGATTTTGCGTAGGTGTAGCTTACTGATCTATCTATTATAAACACTCACACACAGCTGTCTCTGTAAAGGCTCATGTTAATTTCACAATGGTAAACACTGCCAGCATCCTGATGCCTGATTTTTAAAGAGCTTCATGGGGATGAATAACGCAGCCACAAGAAGGTGAAGGTGCTGAAGGTGTCCTCAAATACGCAGTGTGGCACCACACAGCAGCGCGCAATCCGCTGCAGTTTCCCCAAATCCTGATCCTGCCCCCACCCACCCTCTTACGCCCATACTCACATATATGCATATAACTGGCATGTTTTGAGTACATACATACACACAGACACACTCACTTATTCATGCATGCAGGTTTTGGGGGGTGTATCGAGGGGATTCTCTGTGTTTTTACAGAGGCTTTATAAATAGATCAAAGGAATATAGCAGCCAGAGATCCACATCAGACTGGAATACCAAGTGAAAGATAAAATAGAGCAAGTAGACACCATGTCACATCTCAGCAGACTTACAATCATTACAAAAGCAGTGCTGGCCACGACACTGGAAATGAAGATTTAGATGACAACCAAAGCCTTACAACTGGGTCCAATACGCTATTATGGAATGTGCTGACTAATTACACAACTGCTGGAGACGCTGAAGTTTGTGCTCATCAAAATGACATAAGACACACACCTTTTCTCTGATGCCGTCTTTCTTGCGGTTGAGGCACATCTCTGTCGTTCTCATGTGCTGCAGGGTTTCTTTGGCCAGCAGGAAGCGGAGTTTCTCCAGTCTTGGAGCTGCAGACGCCCAGGCAGCGGCTCCAAAACGGCACTTATCCTCCTCCATCTGCTTTAACATACCTGAAGAAGAATTTCAGAGGTCATGAAATAATGTTGTTAGTGTACTGCGCTTATAATGCATGCATTATTTTCAGAATGCCTTGCAACAATCCTCCAGCGAACAGGACTTTGTGTCCATATAAAATGCTACTGGATGTTGTCTTCCCTCAGATCAATGCGAGAATCCATGAAATTCCCACATAAAAAAAGATGGCAGCCAAGCCAAGAAAATCTAATCCAATTCAAATAAAGAACACACAGTAATATAATTCCTGATTCCCTCATTTTTCTTCCTTCCAGCAGACATTCAAATGCTTGCTTTGAACACGACTTTAATCCATAACATAATTATCTGGCATATTACTATGTTTTCTTTATTTGATTATTTGAAGTAGTCCTTAACACTATTTCCTTTTTAGTTATTATGAGGCTGTGTGTTTTGTTTGGACTTTTGATGGTTTGAATATGAGATAACATATATCATAAATATGTTGTTTGTCTACAGCTATGGTGCAACTTCTGAATCTACTGCTGAGGAATGACACATAAAAGTCACTCATTAATTCATTCATACACAAATAAAGCGAAACAAACACAGCAACTCATACCAGCCAGAGCTTTTGAAGTCTGTGCAAAGTAGGTGACAGTGATGTCCTGAATTGAGGCGACTGCATCTTCGGCTTTCTTTCTCCACTCTTCCGCCTCCTTCTCCAGAGCTGCAATTCTCTTAGGACCCAAGTCCTCAAACTCCAAAGACTTCTGCACAGAACCACAGTGAGCAAAACATTGGACACAAAATTTCAACATCTCATTCTGTTTGAATGAGACACTCTACCACCATGTGCGTTTAAGTCTCCGTCTGGACCACAAAGGAGAGATGAAACAGGCCAATTCTTTAATTAGTGCTGTATGAGTTATAAATGAAATAGCTAAGACTGAAAGGGAACTTGTAGTGATCACTGAGTGAAATATAGAGTATACAAATATTGTATTTTCAGGAAGAAAGAAGGCTACAAGTTAGTGGATATACAGTCATGCTAATGGTGGGAGGCATCATGTAGCAGTTATACAGTTTGGGGCAGTAAATCTGTATTTACATTAAAATTTGCAAATACGCAGACCTTTACTTTGAAGACCCTTCTCAATTTTTGATAAACATTTAAATGCCCGATGAGAATATATAAAGAGGATGCAGTTTGCAATTTGGCTTGGTACCTAAATATTGTATTTAAACCTTTACCAAAAGCCAAGAGCTGCCAAATATATGTCTCTGTGTATTTACCAGGATCTCCATCTTATAGAGGCAGGCTAGCTCTCTCATGTCCCTGAAAGGCTGGAGCAGATACTGGAAGAAGGTGGTTGCCACAGTGACCAGGTCCTGGTAGGCCTCATCCTCTTCCTCGTAGATGCTGAGCAGCGCAACCATTCGGTCTGCACTGCCATGACTCTGCAGCCGCTGTAAACATGGCAGACGTAAACAACTTTACTGGTTTGTTCTGAGCTCACAGCCTTTGCTCTGCATTACTTCTCATATTTCGGATGAAGCGGGAAAAAACACACAAATCTCTTAAGAGAACTGTTTTTTTTGTTGGTTTTTTTCGTTCCAATCAAATCTGAGCACTCTAATATAACTGTAATGGTGTTAGGTATGGCAGAGAATAAGGGTAAGTTGATATAGGTATGTACAAGGAGAAGTTTGGGGAAAAATAGTGACTTTTTCTAGTCACATGATTTCATCATATCAAAATCAAAGATGCACAAACCTGTATCTATGATTACTTGCCATCTTTATATATTTAAAATGAGGATATAAAGCAAATTAAATCTGCTCTCTCACACAGTCTCAACAAAACATATGATCTTAATAAAAGGTGGTATTTCTTGTATTGGGTTTCATTAGATGTAACTGATGCTCTGTACACCGATGCATTTTTTCAGTGTTCACAGTATCTGTGGGCTTTTCTCACCATGTAATTTACCTGTCTAACAAGCAAACGAGGGTCAGCTAACTGGTCTGTGTTCAGATCACTTTAATTCAAATGCAGGTTAACGCTCAGGCTGAAAACCAAACACTAGTGTTGCAACATCTAGAGCTCTGACAAACAGGCAGCAAAGGATTGCTGTGTCATAGCAGCTACCAGACTTGTAACACCACCGTGTGGTGCTAGTCCTGAGGGTTAACATTAAAAAAAAAGAGAGAAATATATAGGTTTCCTGATAATTACTTCATCCTCAGTCCTTTTTCTTTTGATTCAAGTGAAACAACCCTTCTAAAATATATTTGATATATATGACAGCTTATAATACTTCTATGGGTTTTGGCTGTGGTGCACACTGGCATGGTTGTTGTATTAGCCTGCACTGATTTTAGCTAGGTGTGCCCCCCCGCCCCTAATCAACAGCTGTCACCCCCCTCACCTGTCGCAGGTGACCCTTGGCCCGTGACAGCTCCTCCTGCATGGTCTTCTTTTTGAATTCCTGTAGATTTTCGAAGTACTCTTCGACGTCCCGTTCATCCTGGGTGAATAACGTGTCGAGGACGATCTTTCGGCCGCAGACGTCAATGGCCGTGCTGAAATATTTTTCCAGTTTCCTACACGGCGGGTCAAAATCCCTCTCGTCGTCATCTTGGGGACCCGACCTCCGATTCAGGAAGAGCAAGTCCCAAATGTTGCCCTCTTCGAACTCGGCCAAATCCGGGAAGCAGCCCCCCAAGATGTCCGCAACGCAGGTGAGCTGCTGATGGATGTGTTTCAAGTCGCTCACAGAGAAGAGCCCAGCCCAGCTCGTCTGAGGGTCGCCGACGGTGGCAACTTCGGCTTTGCGTTTCTGCCGTTGTAACGTCCGGTTGTGACAGGTGACGGCGAACTTACACTCGATGACGTTCCACTGTACGATGAAGCCCAGCTTAAACGTCTCAGTCTCTTCAAATATGTTCGTTTTAACAGCCACCCAGCCCTCCAGACTATCCAGCCGCTCGCACTCAATATTGCTCATCCTGAAAGCAGGAGTCTTACCTCGGCCCTCCGAGAAGCTGCTAGCTTTCTGTTTACAACGTCCGCCATTTGCGTGACGTAGGCTGCCTTCGAGTACCTCAAAAACTTCCTGAACCGAAGGTTAACGGTTTCACAAATGGATAAATGTACAATGTAAAGCCGTTATTATCACATCTAAACAGAAAGATATTGAGATAGAGGACACAGTGGAAGCCCTGTAGTCCTGTGAAAATTATTTAGCTAAGACATTAAGTATATGACCACTTCTAGTATTAATGGCGTGCAATTTTCCCACAATAATCTTCATTTTCTTGGACAACAGGTCCGTGTTTCTTGATTCCCACTTCTAAGTAACAGTCACAAAAAAAGTGCAAGGCTCTAATTTCGATCATCAAGGTACTGAAAGAGCAGACGAGGTCATAATTCTGTTATTTCAGATCAAAAACGTTCAAATGACCGCATTGGGGAGTTTACGAGGAGCAGTGAAGGCACCATCATGTCCCTGTTCTTGTGTTCAACTTTGACCTTTGAATCACATGTTCGGGGATTTCCACCTCCTTATATCAAAGCAATGGATAATGTTAAACCTGAAACTGGCACTAATTACAATTTTTCAAAGTGTCAACAAACATCAGTCCTCTAATTAATCTGAAGTCTGTGTTTTACTCAATAAATAACCAACTTCCTGCATGGATGTTTGGCATGCCTGACATGAGTCCCATCTATTTTTGTCACAGTTTCTGGGTGAGGGTTGGACTGCTTACAGAGTTGACTTGTCAGACACCACTGTTGGCCTGAAATGGTTGCTTAGAACAGACTGGTTCACTGAATTTTCCAGGTAAATTTGCCCTCAGATTGAATTAACAGATTGTTCTGCACAGGAAAGTTGCTTGGTTCAAGTAAATGTAGTTTTTAATTCTCATAATCTTATTTGTTAATTCTGTTCAGTTATTGATTAATGCAGGACTTTTAGAATATTATTCTAAATGGTTGTTGATGTATAGATTGAAGTAGAAGAGAAAGAATTAAATTGATCTTGTATCAGAACCTGAATCATAAATAGATTGTCAATCTATGTCCTCTGACAGTCATTCTCCTCATGGACCTATATGAGATTAGGGGAGGCAGACTGGATGTGATTGCAGAGGAAGCTGAGCACCACGAGTCGACCACCATGGAGCCCTACAAAGTGGTTCCAGACAGAGGAGGGAGGGCGACCCGAGACGTGCCCACCCTCCAGAAGTTCTCTGTGGACACCAACGAGTCCCTTCGTTTTGAGCCGTGTGAGGACAGCTCTCCATCTCCCACAGGGGCAGAAGATGGACGTGCTGCTGCTGATGATGATGTGTTTAAGGAGGGAGAAACAGAGGTGGGGACACTAACACAGCTTTGGCCCTCGATGTATGAATGAAACATTATGAAACATAAATTCAGAACCCCTAGTAATGTGAGGATATATATATATATAAAAGCTAAACTTTTTATTCTTAATTACATTAAAACATTCATTCACATGTCCATTTATTTCCCTAAAAAATGTCAATGATATTAAACCCAGGGCCTCTGGACTGACAATTTCAGATTTCTTTGTAGCTAACAGACCTGTCCACATGGAAACTTTCTTACCAAGCCATAGCATGAGCGGAAAGTCCTGACAGCACAAGGCTGGAAAAATAGTTTACGTCACTTGGTTTGAATGTTTGAATTAAAGTGTGACTTTGCATTGTTTTCAGAGTGAGAACGTCACACTCAGAGATCAGCTGCAAGAGAAGGTTGCTGAAATGGAGAGCTTTGCAGGTCATCTGGAGGAAATCTTTCTCACTGTGGAGGTAAATGTCACATTCAAAAGACTTACTTTGACAGGCCAGTGTGAGCATTTGGAACACTTCTTTTATTGTTTTATTGAAGTTCAAGATGTCAGATTTCACTTTTGTAACTGGAAAGTCCATGTGTTTCCACCTGAAGGGCCTGACCTCAAGAATCATTCATTGCTTCCCCTGATCCGTCATCATCTCCTCTTTTTTTTTTTTCTCCATATTTTGTTTAACGCATAACAAATTTGCAAGTCTCTAACCACATTATTATGTTCAGGAGAATTTTGGCCGTCGGGAACAGCACCTGGAGCAGCACTACAACGATGTGCTGCAGACGTTGTCCCAGCGATACGAAGAGAGGTCGGCGGGACTGGAGGAGGAGAAGAAGGGAAAGCTGGAGGCCCTGTACAGTCAGCTGCTGGCTTGTGGTCAGGCGATGGATGCCTCCAAGGAGCTCATCGAGACGGCCCAGGAGATCTACCGCGGTCAAGACAAGAGGCTTTTCCTGAAGGTGTCATAGCTTGTGTTCTGTGTGTGCAGATTACAGTAGTATACATGAGGGCAAATGGAAAAGTTGAATGAAATATGGATATAGATACGTATTTCTACATGTATTTACATTTTTGTTCAATTCCTTTCTCTGGCCTTTATTGACAGACTGTTATGCCCACCATTAAAAGGTAATTATGATGGTGCTCAGTGAGTATGACGCATAGTGTGACACTTCAGTGACTGCAGTGTGATTTCTAAAGATTAACCATTAATGGCACAGTGCTAATATTGGTTTTGCCTGTAGACTAATATTATGTATGTGGAGGAAGAAGTATTCAAATCATTTAAGTAAAATTACTACTCCACTCTAAGTAAAAGTCCTACATTCAAATCATAACTAAAGTGTAAAGAATGTGAGTATTATCAGCAGAATATCTTACAGAATCAATAGCAAATGATCACTGTGTGTATTTTACTATATGATGTTTTTAATTAATATTACTGGTGCATTACAGCAGTTGTTTAAGGTTGAGCTCATTTAAACTACCTTATAAACTGTTGGGTAGTTAGATATACAGCAATGGCTCACTCTATTATAGATCATCATACGTTTGTAGCATTGCTGTCCTGTGGGAACCACATATCTCCTGTGTTCAGCTCTGTGACAAATAATCCAAGGAGTGTTTTAAATCGTTTATTTCGGTTAAGAAGTGGGAGAATTGACTCTCAACCCATGAAGGAACACATAATCCTTCGGTTTATCCGAAAAATTTAAATTCAAAATGACCAAATTTGGAGATACATGGTTTTCACTGGACAGGAAGGTAGGAAAACAGTTGTAATCTGAAAACTATAGATGTCAGACAGATGTAGTGGAGTAAAAATTACAATATTACAAAATTACAATATGCCTTTGAAATGTTGTGAAGTAGGAAGAAAAAGTTGCATAAAATGGAAATACTCAGTATTTAAGTTACATTCCACTACTGAAGTAGACGGTTTGAGCATGACAGTAAATTATTTCCGTACTTTCCTTACCGTTCAAGGTGCACTTACTAGCTTTTTGCTGCGCACTGAGATGACTTTTTCTTTCTGTACTACACTAGAATCGAGGAGTTTGCCAGAGAGGATATGGACCTCACGCTGGCTACACATCTTGAGTTTAACACACCAATTGTTGACCTGTCGGATGTCAAAACCATGATGGACTCAATCAACGTTGTTCCAGGTCTGATTTACAAACCGCTCATCTGTGTCAGCGCAGTGCATTCTGTAGATGCAGGTTAATGTCTGCACTGTTGCCTTATTGTGCTCTTGGAGACCATAGACTGTCTATAATCACAACATAGATTGGGGGGTGACAGCCAGTGTGTCAATAATCAAATAATGTTCTCATTAAGAGAACAGGCACCCAGCATTCTTACCACCCATTTGGGGCAATAATGAGACACCGAAAAAAAATAAAAAAATAAAATTGTCCGACATATTACAAGTCTTCAGAAGCTGATTTAAAAAGACATTATTTACACCTCTTTATAAGCCAAAATCACTGTTCGGGGGTTTGCCCTTATGGTTTCATCTCAGTGGCTACAGTGAAATTTCAGCTTATAAACGATTGTAAATACCATCTTTTCAAATGAATGTGGGATCTCGGGGCTTCCGCACACGCTGGATGAGCTGCATGGAGCCATTTAATGTTTTATTTTAGTTGTCTTTTTTACATTTTAAAACAAGACCCCAGCTACTTTAGTTGTTTAGGAGAATGTTGCAACAGTTTTGCTATGAAGCTTCAAAAACCAGCAGGTGGATGATAGAAACTATCAGTTCAATCACCCTGAACGTCCTGGAGGTACCAAAATGACAGGATTACAATGATATTTAAAGAACAGCACCTAAGGACTGATTTGAGCCGAGGAACACTGGTAGAAAGATCAGATCCTTTTACAGCAGCGATTAGCAGAAGTGACCCTTAGAGGAATTAAAGAAAAAAATGTGAGAGAAAAAGTCTTCCTAATTAAGCTTTCACCAAAGCTTACATCGGCGTATTATACCCTTAATATAAGATAATAAAGGTGACAGTGTTGAGCTTAAACTAGAGCAATCTGTCATTAATGTTTCGCTTCTTTTTAAAAACCGCTCCTGTACAGTTATTTTACTGCTTTTAATGGTATGACTTTATAACAAAATGGGGCTAATGTCTCTCCGACAGCTCCTTCTGCCCCAGTAATCAACCCTCAGATACCCAACTCTGCCACCCAGACGTCCCTGCGTGTATGCTGGAGCCTGTTCTCCGACGACACAGTGGAGTACTATGAGCTTTACTACAGACCGGTGCTGGAGGACACGCCAGCAGACAGCACCTGTGTACCACAGGGTATAAACACAGAGACACTGACATTCTGGCATTCTCATTGCACGATAACACCATCTACTGTTGAAGTTGCATCTACTGATGTGTGGGAATCCTCTGATTTCTCTAAAGGATGCTGCTGTTGACGTGTTTTGATCAGCGCAGCCACATTCAAATCTGTGCTCGCTTTTTCAGTAAGCAAGGTAAACGTGAAGGAGACCCACTGCACTGTGACAGATCTGGTGCCCAACGCTCAGTATGAACTGTGGGTGACTGCTACCAACACCACAGGCATCAGTCCAGCCAGCGAGAAGGCCTTATACATGACAGGTGATAACTGTCACTTAACTTGTGACAGTTAAAATAATTGTTCTATTGTCTCGGGATGCCCTCTGAAATCACTTTATACTTTGTTGTCACTACGGTCTCACATGATTGATGTAAGACAGAATGAAGTCTAATTCGTTGATTCCTCTCTGCCTAGTGCCGTCGCCGCCAGTGATCAAGTGGAGGGAGTGTACCAGCTGTCCAGAGGCTGCTCTGATCCACTGGGAGTCAGGAAACACCAACCCTGTAGACTCTTACACTGTGGAGCTCAGTGAGATGGGTACTGATGGCACACAGAGGGGTGTTACTGAGTAAGACCTTTTTTTTTTAACACAAAAAGATCAAGTTGAATTAGCTCAGTAAAAGCTTGAATGCCCCACTGGACATGCAGAGCTTCAAAGATGCAGCAGCCCATGATTTTTTGTCTTCACCGACATGTCCTTTAATAAGGCCTTTGCTGCATTTTATCCATAAACAAGCCTGTGTTCGTGCATTGCCCGGGATTTTTGAGGTCCCATGGTTTTACAGCTGCTGAATCAAGATGCACTCTGTCCTAGAAAATCTATTCTTAGCCTCAGCTCCTGCAGCATTGTTAGCCTCAGCTAGAATACTGTCCTCACATTTGGGGTCACTTTAGAGTACAGTCAAACAATGTATTTGAGTTGTTTGTTTTTGCAGAGGAGCCTAAACAGTATGAACTACAATATTACAAAGTTCCTACATAACCGCTCCATTTATCCACATAGGGTTTTAGTCCAAAAAAAGTCGTCATCGTTGTGCATATAATATATTTTAAAAGGAAGTGATGTCAGCCTTATTGGTTAATCCCCCAGGTCTATAGTAGCTGTGCCCACCTGTCAGTGTCTGATCCAGCTGCAGACGGGACGGCGTTACCTCATCTCCGTGAGAGCAGTGAATGTCGGCGGGCCCAGCGGCAGAAGCGGGGTTCTGCCCGTCTCCACGACAGGTGAGAAGGCAAGGCAGGTTTATTTGTACAGCACATTTCAACAATGCAATGGCAATTCAAAGTGCTTTACATAAAACATAGAAGGCATCAAGACACAATGCGAAAGCAACATAAGACCCAAAAAAAGCATTTAAATAGCATAAGAACTGCAACGCTGCCTCTCCATGTTTAGTTCTGACTGGGGACAGAAAGCAGACCTGTCCTAGATGACCTGAGGGGTCTAGATGGTTTATAACGTAAGCTAGCAGTGGATCAGAAATGTATTTTGGCCCTAAACCATTCAGTGCTTTATAAACCAAGTCAGTAATTTGAAGTCAATTCTTTGACAGACAGAATACTCTGAATACTTACTTTAGGCCAGTGGTCTGAGACGTATTTAGATTATTTATTTGATTAAAAGTAGCAATACTGCTTTGTAAAAGTATCCCATTACAAGTAAAAGTATGTCATTAAAAATTTCACTCAAATAGAAGTACTTAATAGCCTGTTAATTTTACAATTTTTCCACACTTATAACTGTCTTGCTACCCCTTAGATTCATCTCACAACACCATGTGTGGGTCCTGAACAACTCATGTTGTTGGGTAGTTGAATTTGTAACAATGCATCTTATTTTCTGTACTGATCCTATTTAAAGTAACTACTAATGATGGTAGATAACTGTAATTTGCACATTATATGCTGACTAGTGTTTGCTTGCCTGTGCAGGTACATTATTTTATCTCCTGGAGGACAGTGCCCATCCTTGCCTGTCCATCTCTGAAGATGGTTTCACCATATTTTATGGAGATGAGGAGCTGCCAATTAGCGCTATGGCCTTAGATGATGACACCTTTACTAGGTGAAGTATACAATGTATACGTGTGCGACAGAGGATAATGAGGACTTTTAAGATGACCCTTTGTAAGTGCAGATATGAAATATGTTTATGTGTGTGTACAGATGTGTAGCTGTATTGGGGAATCTGATCCCAGTGCGAGGTAGGCACTACTGGGAAGTTGAGGTGGACGATGGGACAGAATTTAGGATCGGAGTTGCCTATGAGGACACAGAGAGAAACTCCTACCTCGGAGCGAACACCACCTCCTGGTGTATGAGACACATACTCACTCCATCCAGGTAACAGCGCCCCACTTCTTTTGCAATAGCATTGTGGAGATTATCAACTAGTTAAACTCAATGGATTTTTTTTTTTATAAATATGCTGTCCATTTGTCATTGGTGTCATGCCACAGGACATCATACTGCAGTGTATCTGAATGGGTTTTCTGCAAATGAGGGATAAATATTTGCACAGGCGCCATATAACTTCTAAAACATGAAATATTTCCTTATTGGCCCATCAACAATGCTTTATGATCACTTATGTATGCACTTCAACTTTGTAAAATATTGGGGGTTTTTAAATGGGGTCAGAAGAAAATTTAAAAGAAAATACATTTCGCTATTATATTATTTTTTTCACACTAACAGTAGTAGTCTCTGGGACTCACTTTTTGATATCTGCTTGTTCAATTTGTTGTGTAAAGTTTGGAGGAGAAACTGGCTTTCACTTTCACAGAACACAGACCAAGTAATTGCAGATTTTTTTTTCAGCCAGTCTGATACAATTAGCATGCTGACTCTAAGGAACTGCCACCACTGCAGTTCATGGAAACTAGGCCAAAGCTATATTTTTAGATACCAGAAATTTTCCTTTCCAAAGCAAAAAAATTTGTGCATCCGGTCTAAGCAAAACTAAGCCCATTGAAGGCGCAAACACAGTTGAATATCTGTTACTTTACAAGTGTTGCTATGGCAACCCTTCTTAGAATAAAGCAGGACAGTCAAACTGTCACATTTAGCAAATCAGAGCAGCATATCAGCCCCGAATGTGGTTTTCATTGTTGGAGATTCTGCCTACGCTCAAATTAACAATCACATTTCTGTTTCTTTAATCTGCAGCCATTTGAAATCCTGCTGTTGGCTCATTATTACTGAGTGTGAAAATTATCCCAAACAGTTTAAGAGAAAGCTTTATATTTAGAACCAAGCTGGTATCAACAATAATCATGTTGCCCTCTTCTTTTATTCCTTCAGGCATAAATATGAGTTTCTGCATAATGGTTGGAGTCCTGACCTCAGGATTACGGTGAACCCTGTGCGGATAGGAGTGGCACTGGATTATCAGAGGGGGACTCTGTCCTTCTTTAATGTGGATCTGAAACAACACCTACACACCTTCCACTGTCACTTCCAAAATTATGTCCACCCCTGCTTTGGCTTAGATAATACAGGCGCTCTTACTGTACACAACGGCATAGAGGCTCCCGAGTACACATTCATCTGACCCCAGCTATCTAGTATTAACATGAAATAAAACCCAGAGCTGGTAGGAAGTGAAATAACTTTGTTTTTAATACTTACCAAAGTTCTGGGTGACATACCAAATGAGGGGAACCCAAATTCATAAAAAAAATAAGTATAAAATGTGTGGCATCTAAAGAAAATAAGGGGTTTTCAGTCGTTTTTATTATAGTATTCCATGGGAACCGGCATACACCATTTTCCAAGATAAGAAAAAGTTTCACTGAATTTTACAATTTGTATTTATACCATCAGCAGCGGGAGCAGACCAAGTGTTTAAATAAAAATAAAAAAATAAAAAGGGATTGATTAACAAAAGATGATTTGAAAAATGAAATAAAAGTGTTTTAAGAAGT
The DNA here is from genome assembly GCA_037974645.1 of Hollardia meadi. Classification (NCBI taxonomy): domain Eukaryota; kingdom Metazoa; phylum Chordata; class Actinopteri; order Tetraodontiformes; family Triacanthodidae; genus Hollardia; species Hollardia meadi. The sequence goes on from JBBPCS010000130.1 coordinate 12,716,685, forward strand.
AAAATCCACTTGTTTTTGTACAATCTTATTCACATCTTAAAAAGGAAAAATCCACCCTGAATACTCCCACACTGTCACAAGTGGCTACTTTGTTTATTAGTGGGGTGTATTTATGGTTAACATAATTTCACTGCAATTCAAGATTGGCAAGTACACATTTTAGAGTTAGACCATTAAAATAAAAAGAAAGGCTTTTATCAAGACAGCAATAACACAAGGGAGAAAAAAAACTGTAGAAAGATATGCATTTTCTAAAACCATATCCTCAAATTCCCAAATGACATAGCCATGAGATGTATTGCATTTTAAATTGTGTGGCTACAAACATATGCATAATGACAATGCACTACTTGGCGGGCAATCTATATTTACATTAGCTTTATAGGTGAACAAATTTAAATATGGCCACCTCTGACTAAAACCAACAGGTTTAAGGCATTCTGGGAGAAGAATTAATAAAACTGTAACAGAAATACACAAAGCAAGACCTACCCCAAGACAAGAAAATAGAAACCCTCCTCCCTCAAGAGTCCAGGAAAGCACCAAATGCCACAAACTGGTGATATTCAAAGACTATACCAGTGTTTAGTTTTGCATCTTCAGCCTGCTTAATACTGATCATCTGTATTTAACATTACAGTGAATGAAGCTTGGTTACCTGTCTTTAAAGTCCTCAAATGGATGTCATTACATTAGTCATACCAGAGATTGGTATGGGAAGTGCCACACATAAATGAATGGAAAACCATGTCTGCTTGAATGGAAGGAAAAAAATGCCAAACAAATGTGTTCTCACCATTAATGTATTCTTTGTAGTTAACTGGGTACAACATGGCAAACACTGGTATATTCCTAAAACAGTGTGTGATAAAGCAAGGGTGAATTTTTCCTTTTATGGAATTTGAGAACTGTGTCGATAAACTGAATGTAGACTTTGGGTCTGTGGGTATCCTGGGCAGTGGGGATGGGGCAGGATGGGAGTTATGAGTTATCTGTCTTACTGCTGCGTGTCCTTTCCTCCTCTTCGTCAGAGGAATCTCCTCCGTAGGGTACTAGCCCTGATGCATCTTCGTCCACCTTAGACTTCTTCTCACACAGCTCCTCTTGAACACCTGTAAGGGCACAATAAAAATGGAGACAGAAAAGTACAAAGAAGGTGGAAGACAAGAGAGAGACGGGGGTGGGGATGAAGAGAGGGAGAGAACAAAACAAAAAGAAAACCCATTGAGGAGCCCCATGTTAGCGGTAGTTTTTGAGTTCGTATGATCCACAGCCAGGGGAGGGAAGATATCAAATGAAACGGCAGCAGAGCACACATCCATAACAGGCAGGTCCGGGGATGCATGTTGAGAGAGAAAACAAGGGAAAGACAGAAAACATATACAAGAACAGCATGTCAGTTGGTTCTGCCAATGAGAGATTCACACAGGTCTCCACTCCTCCCCCATTCCTCCACAGGGGGAGATGCCATTTCATGCAACAGACAACTCTACAAAAGAAATGTCTGAGTACTCAGGCTTTCACAATTTTAGGAAATCAAGAAATGCATACCCATTGATGCAGCGCTGATGGGCAGACTGGCTAGATCTTCTGTCACAGCGTCCCTCTGCCTTTTGTGTGTAACTGGGGCGGGAGCCACAAAGGGAGGTGGTGGTGGAGGCATCAGAATCCTGACCCAAGAAAAACATAAGTAACTACACCACACAAGAATCATGAAAAAAAATCATAGAAGGGAAATTAGATTCATCAATTCACCTTTCTACTATTTTCTCCTCTCCAACTCTTGAAGCAGGAAGTTCAGGCTCCTGATGAGCAGGACCCTTCGGAGAGCTGCAGGTAGGCTAAACAGAAAAGCACTTTCAGCAATTCAAAACTTTAGCACATAAAGAAAAGGTTTGATCCATAAGAAACATTTTCCCATGTGAAAACCTTTTCTCAATGTTTAAACTTCTTAATTTCAAAATAAATTTTCTTTAAAAAAAAATCACAACCTTAAAACATAATTCAAAATGAAGTGATTCTTTTTTCATAAAATATTACAGTGCCTGTTCCACCTGTCCCCACACTTCAAAACTGTTCCACCAGTCTCCCCTAAGACAGCCAATCACATAGAAAAACGCCAGAAGATAAGATAAGACAGGCTTTTCTAATTTCTCTGACTCGGATATGCCAAAACAGCCAACATAATGCTCTGCAATCATTTCAAAACAGTGCTTGTCCAGTGCTGAGAACAGTGCTTTTGCCAGCCTGCAGAGCAGCCCCCCTCCTCGCAGCATTTCTGGGGGGGATATTCTGCAAGGACCCAGGAGCAGCGCACACTTTTGAGTTATGCAAGTTTCATTTATTTATTTTAGTTTGTCAAACACTTTAAACATTAGCACTTCTAAATCGGTCTTGTTGTTGTAGCCTGTAGCCCATGGCTGTAGCCTACTCTGTCGCTATGGTTGCTCCCCTCTTCTGCTCTGGAAAACGAATCTTTCGTAAAACACATTGCTACCGACGAGCCAGCGTGGGAATGTCGGCACAGACGCCGACTTAAGAACTCTGGTAAACTGTGAAATACAGCGAGACTTATCTGGTGTTTATCAGGATAATCATCGTGTGAACTCCTTTGGCAAGAGCTTGAAGATAACAGATGACTGTTTGTATGAAAAAAGTCCCACACTCCATGTTTAATTATTTATATAACTCACTAATAAACTTGTCGCAAAAATAGAAAAGTATGACAAATTGAAATTTACTTTGATACTCTAATATTACTAATTTCGTTGAATATATATTTGTGTAATTCTATGTTTTTTGAAGTTTAGCAGTGATAATTAAAGCCTCTTACTCCTTTATGATCTCTGAAGAGCTTAAACAGCAGTAACTCAAACAAGTCAATTGAGTTGAACATATATTCATGTTAAAATGGCCAGTGTTATCTTCTGGTGATATGTGCAGGTGTCAGCTAACCTGTTCTTCCTTAGCTCCTTCCTGGAAATGACATTGGGGACTTCCTGAGTCAGTGGGGGTGTTTAAAGATCCTTCAGGCTCCACTCTCTCACTGCTGCCAGGATTCTTAAGTAAAGCAAAACCAACACATACACATTGATGCTGCAGCAGGTTTCAAAGAACTTAAACTTCACAAAGGCCTCGACAAAATTATAATATGGCTTTTTACATCAACTATGAGCTGAAACCCTTTAACATGAAGTTTTATGAAACTTGTGGTGCGTGAGCAGATTTAATGAGTAACTGGTCAATAGGGTTGGGAACCGAAACTCGGTTCCAAATTAGAACCGAATCCCAAACGCCGGGTACCCGTAAAAAAATAGTTTAATTTCGATTCTGCTTATCGGTTCCTAAAAGAGATATTTTATTTTTGCAAAAAAAAAGGCTACAGTCTGTATGGACGTGTCTACCTGCCAGGACCTTTTTATTCATCTGCCAGGACCTGTCTGTCTATGTCACGCATCACCGCCTGCGTTTTGATACGAGCTAGCGGTTAGCCTAACGTCGCAGCAGCAGTGTGTGATGGACCGGAGTAAACGGTCAAAAGTATGGCTGTATTTCGTCAAAGAAAGCGACGACAAGGCTAAGTGCAGTAAATGTGGGATGTTGATTAGCTGCAAGTTGGGTTGCACTTCCAATCTGTTAAAACATTTAAGGCAGCACGGCATCGATTTGAAAGAGT
>JBBPCS010000130.1:12720460-12731867 GCA_037974645.1 Hollardia meadi
TTTTATTCACATGGCTGTGGATCATATGTTTTTATTGTATGTATTCATTTTGTTAATGTTCAGTTAACGCTTAAAAATAAAAATATTTTTATTATAACATTTGACCCCTTTTCACCATATTGGAATCGAAACTCTGAATCGTTAAGAATCGGAATCTATAAAATTCAAACGATACCCAACCCTACTGGTCAATCTATTAGATGATTGACTAATATTTATATATTATTATATAAAATATATTTATATAATTATATATTTATATAAAATATTTTTTTAGCATTTTAAAATACAAATCAATTGACAAAATAACTAAAAGATGACTGCTGAAAAAAATTATTAGAAATTAGTAGGCTTTAATCTTTGGCAATTACCTGGACGAGATAAGGATGTGGTTTTCTAGGACACACTGGATACTGAACCATTGCCTGAGAAGATTGAGGGTTTGTCGACATGTTAGAATGACTTGGGGGACCATTTGCATTACTCCAATAACCACTGGCTCCTGGGTACGCTGAATAGCCGCCAGCATACCCATTTGCTGGGTAGTTATACCAGGACCCCTGGCTAGAGTAATTGCTATTAGGTGGAAATCCATGTGCTGCGTATGCTGAAATGAAAGTATAGAACTTGGAGTTAATAGTATACATCACATGAATCAATAATGGTGTTTTTGACAACTGTGACCTAGTATCACAACCTATTCTTGAGCCACTAAAGCCGTCAAGGGAGGATTAGGTACAAGAAGAATGCACTCAGCTAGTACCTGAAATTTGGTCACCCTGTTGGAATTAGTTACAAGGCGTGAAAGAATACTCACGCTGTGTTGAGCCTGTGGCTGTGTACGTGGACACCATGCGGGCATGTTCAGCTCTCACCTGGAGAATGATAGAAAACAAAAACTATGCAGGGAGCTAGACAACAATTTGCAAAGACTGTCTTGATTCATTTTCAACAACTCAGTTGCATTGTGGGTAGGTGCAGAGCACTCAAAACCTATCTCTGGAGATCAGGTGGTTCACACTACCACTTTCACTTTAGGAGGTGGGTATCAGTGAAGACTATATTCTTTAATAGTTTCACTTTCTTAAACCTCCCATCAGACTCTCAGCTAATTGTTAAATTCAACAACTTTTTTTGTGGTGACATATGAACTTACGGTTTCCAGCAGGCTCTCAGTTAGTTTCTTAGCTGCCTCCAATCCAGCTGCATTTGGGTGGCTGTAAACAAACAACACAACAACAAACAAAAGGCCATTATTGAATACGATGAAACAGACTCTGGACAAGTAACAGAGAGCAGAAAAAAAAGATTTCATCTTTTATATGCAAGCAGGGCTCTTAGATGGCTGTTTCAGTCACATAAACAAAAACAAAATTTTGGGTTGACTTCATAACGTCCTTACACCAGGCATGTCAATTCATTTAGTTAAGATTTGATGAGTTTTAGGGAGGAGTTTTGTTTTGAATAGGTAAATTTAGGTTGATTCATTTAGTTTCCATTATTATTTTACCATTTGCCCACCCTGAAGAGAAAATGTTCCCTGAATAACTCCTGAAAAATAAATACTTTGGGAGCTGTAATCATTATTGCTGCTGGTTCTTGGGATGTTGAGAGAGGGGAGTCACATTTTCATGCTGCACCAAGGTTTACATTCTCTAATGGATGGCTATCCTAATGATAACTGACTTCTATTCCACCACTACTTTCTTGTCAGGTTGAATTGTGTAGTCCTACCAGCAAAATCTCATAACAAAGTTGAATTAGAATCCTCATAGGGAACTTGAAAAGTTCACCAAAGGTCAGACCGTGGAATAAACATACCTGATGTAAACATAAAGAGGCTCAAAAGACTCTCGTTTTGATGCTTGTTCAATGTAGCCAGAACTTTTTCCCCTGAGAAAGACTCGAGCCCCCGTCTCCGCCTGGATGTGACTCAGGTACGAACCTCCGGGACCCTCGACCTTTTCATTCACATTGAATGAGGGCAGCGCCTGGTCCAGACCCACAAAAATCTTTGTGTGCACAAAACTCTGAACATAACGGAAAAAAAAGAGACTTATTATTATGCTGTGCACATTTAAGTTGTTTATTGACATCTTAAATAAGTTTGACTCGAGGTAGAACAGCTTTGTAAGCAGATGCAGTCATCCAAGGCTTTTCCCTGTAGGCCTGGGATGTTCTCTCTGCTACTTAATTTGGGAGGTGAGTATCAGTGAAGGCAACATGGTCTTCATTTGCCTCACTTTCTTTACCTCCATCTGTGAAATCCTGGCTTTGACACAATAAGAAACCACAGACAATTAATATTCAACACAAATGACCTGAGCCGCATAATAATAATAATAATAATAATAATAATAATAATAATAATAAACTTTATTTGTATAGCACTTTTCAAAACAAGGTTACAAAGTGCTTTACATGATAAAACAAAAAGGATTCAATAAAATCAAATAAATTAAAACAAAGAATGCATAATGAATTGTATACAATGTAATCCCAATTTAACTTTTTTCATGTTAAGTAATTATTTTATGGGTCAATGTTACACATCAAAATGAATGACTATTGCTTTATCCATGTTGCTACCTGATGTGCCCGGTGGTCTGTTAACCATTTTTATAGGCTTATCTTTCATTTCAGGATAAAAAAATAATTATTAAAACATGATCAAGAGCAAACTTTTCTCATAAATTCTGCAGATTTCTGCATACACCGATCAGCCACATCGGCTCAATATCGATCGGATTGAGATCTGGGGATTTTGGTGTCCACGTCTGCACAATTAGCTCTTAGTCATGTTCCTCAAGCCATTCCTGAACATTTTTTGCATTCTGAGGGAATACCTTTGCCAAGAGAGATGTACTTGGTCTGCAGTAGTGTTAAAATGGGCAGTGCAGGCAACATCCACATGAATGCCAGGAGCCAAGGTTTCCCAGCAGAACATTGCATAGTAAAGAGATGATCAATTGTAATCACCTCACCCGTTGGTGGTTCTAATGCTGTGGCTGATCAGTGTACACCTCGCTTCAATAACCACAATGACAAAAACTCCAACTGTTGAACACAGTGTTGCGCTTATTTGTTTCTGGAGACATCATGTTTGCCTACCCCTGTATGAGGAGCTGCAGGCCGATGTCCCTGGCCTGGCACTGAATTGGTGTTGGGCATCCGTGGCACAGGTGGGGGAATGACAGGGCGAGGAGGCTGAGGGTAGAGTGTGATGGGAGGCATTACAGGCACCTGTTGACCTCCTGATGCTGCTGAAGCCCTCAACAGGTCCTCAGAGATGATCTCCTTAATCCTCACCACAGCCTCTGATGTTGCAGAAAAATAAACAATGTTTGGACATCAGCCATATTCAATCCTTTGCCACAAAGAACAGGCTTTGGACTATTCATGACATTTGTGAATTACATTAGGTAAAGCAAATGCCAGACTCTACATATTGAGCAGATAAAAAAGCGCTACTTACTATTGACCTGGTCTTGGTTCTTTCCCTGGACATGCAAATACAAAGGTCTTTGTCTAAAAGAAAACAAATGAGAAATGTTATGGACAATATAGAACTTTTGCACTTGTCCAAACATGTTTTTTTCTCTCAATCATCATTGTAATGCTGAACAATAAATTTTACATGGTGACAGATAGTGGTGACGTTAATTTTAATTAGATGGGCATTGTGCCTGGTCCACAAAGGAGGTGTGGTCAGAGATGGCTGCCTTGCTGGTCTGCTGCTGCTCTTACATACATGTCTACACAGGCAGCGTTTCAGCCAGCCCTCCATCTTTCGACATGGAGTTTGCTTTTAATAATGCTAAATAACAATGATGGCAGAGAGAGGAAGAGAGAGAGAGAGGGAGAACCAGCGAAATACTGCCCTTCCTCTGATCATTGTTTTTTATGTCAGTGGCATATTGTTCAGCATATTTTTTCAGGTTTATTTTTGCTGAGAACCGTGTATGTGATGCAGAAACAATAGGCAAGACTCTGAATCTATATGCGAGGCGTCACTGGAGCTGCGTGTGACACAAGTGCACTACGGCTGATCTAACCTGTTAATATGGGTGCCAAAATGAGAAGCAAAAGGTTCTGTGACGCACACATGCTACTCACGCCTCCTGTGTGGATGGCTCCTAAAACTCCTTAAATATGTGGAGATTTTCTTTGCGAGCAATAACCAAGTGAGCAAGTTTATCACTATAATTGCCAAGATTTGTAGCACAGCCCATCTATAGGTTGCAACAACTAGTCAAAACTATAAGAATGATTCATTTTTAATTGAAGCCAATAATTACAATATATCTTGTCTACCATCTGACATCATGCCCCCTATACTTATAAGAGTGAAGTAAAACTTTAATATATTGGTATGTAGGACATGATCTTGTCATGTCTTATTTGGAAATGTACCAAATCAACATCAAGGATATGAACCTAATAGTAGGCTACAGCCGTTATTTTAACATGTCAGATATATATACAATCATTTAGGTAATTATAAGTATCAGCAGAAACCAAATAATTAAAAGGAGTCAGACTAGGATATCCCGAGTCTTAGTACATACCCTCCTTTTCCTTTTACAGCTTCAGTCATGAAATGACCTTTAGTCGAGACGACTGCTCCACTAAACTGTCGGATCTGGAAAAGTTAGTAAGAAATTTGATTAAAACATTAGAGAAATGGACTTTTCTTAACTTTTTTTTGTCACTTTTCCTTTTCTTAATTAGTGTTGTGTGTCAAATGTAACATTGCCATGGCATCTTTCCACTTACCTCTTCCTGTGTCTTGCCTTTAGTCAGAAGGTCCCTGCAATTTAGCGGTACATCATTTATGTCGACCTCTGTGACCACCATCTCTTCCGTAGTGGCTGGCACAGGCACACTTGGAGGGGTCTAAAACAGGTGAAATGACAAGGAAAACCGTAAAGCCCTCCAACAACTGCATAAACAAGACATATTATATAGTTATTAACTTTTTAAATGATGTGCACCTTTGCAAGTAAGGGTGGAGGAGTCAGTAGCTTTCCTTTTGCCATTAACATGGCATTTATTTTAGCAGCCATGGCCGCAGCCATTTCAACTCCTCCCTGAGGCACTGGCTTTTCTCCCGTTTCTGGTGGCTCTGACACTGTGCTGTTTGGACCAGCAGTGCTGATGACTCCTGATAAAGAGACAGGATGGGCTGCATTTTCACTACTCCCCTGCTGCTTTACATCTACACTCTGTTTAGGTTGGGCTGGCTTATCCCATCGGCTGGTTAGGCACCTGAGAATAAAAAAAAAACAACAAGAAAAATGTTAAATATAAACGTTAAATATAATGCTTATAACAATTCCTTTATTTTATTTTTTTTACAATGCTAACAACAATAAAAAACTAAATGAAAGTACAAGCTCAATGAAAAATGGACTGAACTTGTGAGTGCCAAAACATTTTTAAGATTAAAATGTCTCTGACTGACTTTTAGTGGCAATACTTTTTGACTTAGATGATTGAAGAGTTTGAAATAAAAAATAAAAAAGAAGACCGGTGAAGCTTCTCAACTGTGGCGTGGGAAATGGAAAAGGGGCTCTGATGATATAATGGCAACGGGCATGCTTTCTCTATCCTTGCAATGTTAGTTTACACATCTACACGATGATATTTCAAAGAAACAGGAAAACACTTGATGGAACATATTCAATACTTCAAACTACACCGATAACGTTTGTGGATGGCTGTTTATTGTAGCCAAGCGAATAGCGTTGCGTTACCGCGTTTAAAGATATATCTAACCAGTAAATTTAGGAGTTTTAAAAGGTCCTTCAGTGATAAAGTCTTCGTCTGCAAGTTAATTAGAGGCTAACTACAACGTTGCAGTAAGCAAACTGTTTAGTGTAAGCTAAGCTAACAGCCAAAGTTAGCTAGCGGTAGGTTAACTGGCTGAAGCTAAGGCTAAGATAGCTAACTTAACAAGTTAACGTCACAATCCTGTGTTAGGACGTTCTTATTACCAATATATCTATTGAAGACTTAGAGAAATATTATTTGAGTGTTCCGATAACACACGGCCAGGCCAGCCCACTCATGTTGACTTTTAGTTGCAAAAATGAAACCCTGCAAGCTAACATATTATCAGGCCAAGACCATGTATGCTAGCTGGTTGTAAGGCTACACTCTCGTTATTTCAGATTCAGCTAACAGATTGACACAGTTTAGCTGGCTAGCTTACCGTTCGGTGCAAATAGGTACTGTTGTGGTAGCTCGTAAGTTATTCAAGTTAACGTTACCAAATGTATTTACAACAAACAAACTGAACAGAAACTTACGGTGTTTGTCCAGTCATCCCCGAAGACATAGCACCACCTCACCAAATGTGTAATAAAATTAAAATAGTTTCAAATATAGCTGATGCTGAACGAGTGGCCATCCGTCTACACTCTCGCGTCGGCGATTTCTTCTGACGACTTGTCGCAAAGTCTGACTTGACGGAAGTTGAGCTGTTTTCCTGTTATGTAACAATACCTGGACGAGGCTTAACAGATAACTTGTCAACATTACAATTAAACATTACAAAGAAATGTCACCAAACTAAAGTTAGAAATTGACTTAGAATTTTCAGCCCATTGATTTCAAATGTATGATTAAGTGTAGAAAAATCCCAAAACTTAAGGCCCCCATACCCCCCAAAGGTTATGTGGACAGATTTTCTTTTTAAACAGAGGGGGAAAATATCCCTTTAGTATCTGAATACATGTCGACCAGTAGATAATGGTGGCTAATGTTAGCCAACATTTGCAAATTTTAGGTAAATATTGCTGTAGGGCAGGCTATAGCTAACGCCCTTTACAGAGTCACTTGGCTGACTTTGACTAATTTATACTTGTGCTAGTGTTACAAATATTAGTTTAGCATTTTAACTAGATTGGATTCCAGAAAAGTTGGGATACTGTGCAATAAATAAAATAGAATATGATCATTCAATTGTGAAACACGATTGCACAAAGAAGAAACAAGTTTTTTTATTTATGTTTTACACAGTATCCCAACTATTTTGAAAATGTTTTGAATGTTTCTTAATGACAAAATAGGAGTGACCCGGAGGAGATGAGTAAGGCTGTTCCTACCCCCGTTAAGATCTGGTATTCTAACATCTCATTGTTGAAATTGGACAGTAAGCCACTCAGGAAGAAGAGCAGATTTGTTTGATGTGCCATCTCACAGATTGGACAGTAGATGTCCAAGCCACCATTTGAAATGTATCTTTTGCCTCCATTTAAAATACTGCCTTTGATTCAAACTTGGTTCTTTCTTGTCACTTTAAAAATTAAGATAGTCCAAAGTAAAACAAGTTACCTAAAGAGTAGTTAGATAGCAAGATAGACACAAATATTCAATAATGAGAGAAAAAAGAAAGATGACATAAGTAGGAAGACAGACATTGAATCATTGCAGGAAATAAGACTGCAAACTTATAATTGACATTATTTTATTTTTCATTGAATAGTTTCTAATTTTTATTTTCCGTGCCTTCAGACCAAGATGTGAATCAGAAGAAACAAACAAATCCCCTGATTGAGTGTACAATTCTGTCATAAGAGAAAAACAAAGAAAATTGTGGTCAATACATCTTATTAACCATCATTTGTTTAGCTGTTATGGCATTTATATACTGTTTAAAGAGGAAATATTTTTTAATAAGCAACAATCTTTAACATATATTAGTATCCTAATCTGAAACCAGCCTCGAACAAAAAGCTGTTGCCTGGGGTCTGTGCATAAGAATGTTGGACAAGTGGCCAAAATAGAATGAAGTTTGATTAAAAATCAATACAAGCTGGCCTCTAGGAGACTGCTGAAAGACAGTGATAGACAACTCTGCAATCCACATCCTTCTTAACCATTTAGTTCTCTGTATACATGCTCTGCGTGACCATCCAATTCACAGGTATTCAGATAGCTATAATGGTTGATCTCATTTGCTGCAAATCCAGTGTAAAATTCATTGTCTATAAAAATATTGAGATTTACTTGAACATAACCTTCTGACTACGTTATAAGAAAAAACTCCAGATGTCCTTTGCAGTTGCACAGTGGGATGTACTGTATAAATATTGTATAAAATAAGGCAGTCTTTTCAGTAGGATAAACCAGATACAAAAATTTCTGGGAGAAAAAATTTTCAAGTCCAAAATGTTTTCACATATTTCTGCTGTTGTCAAATGTCAAGCGGTTTACAGCATTAAACCAAGAGTCAGGGATTGTTGCAACAATGAAATACACGCAGGCATACACACACACACGCACGCACGCACGCACCCGCACCCGCACCCACACCCACACCCACACCCACACCCACACACACACACACAAACTCCTGATGATCAACAATAACAGCTTATTCTACAATGCAACATCCCATTCCTGGACAAATCACTGAGACGTAGACATTTCTAATATTGTTTACAGTGCAATACAAAAGTGTTCATTCAAACTGGTACTGTACTTTTGATAAGAAAATAAAAATGTTTAATATGGTAATGCTTCATATGAATAACAATTGTGATTTTTTTTTTATTTTTATTTTTTTTAGAGTTATAGTAGTATTTGTCTTCATCAGCTTTGGCTTTTCTCTCTCTCTCTCTTTGAGATTTATTTTGTTCTTATTTATCAACTAATTCATTTATGGATTTTAATATAGAAAATATGGAACATCTAAGAAAAATTAACATACCAAATCATCTGTAATTAGTTACCTATGATCATGATGTTGAGGTTTTCGTCTGTCAGCAGTGGCCTAAAGTAAAGATCCACTCTATGACCCAAAAACAAAGCATCCCCTCCCACTTGTCTGTTATGACAGCTACCTGTCAACTTGGATGTGTTTCTGAGGGACACATGAATATATTGCAAAAAAAACAACAAAAAAAACAAAAACAAAAAACAGTGGAGTGTTCTTTCATGGTGGGGCCTCCAAGGACAGAGGGAGCCTTCCTGCTTTGCTGCGAGCACAGGCCTGACGGTGATTGGACACCTTCGTATCCAGACCACACTTCCACCAGTGTTGCTTGCTCCTTCAGTAAACAAGCAGTTTTTTACTAAAACAGCAACTTCACAGGCAGACAGGAGAGCCACCATGGTAATCAGGGGACGGATGCTTTGCCAGGAGGCCTGTAAGGACCCTCTCTCAGTCATGTCGCTCGACCAGCTACACTGTGAATGCCTGAGAGGCACAAGAAGTTCATAAGGATGCTGTGTGTCCGTGTCTGTTTGTCACAGTTCTCATCTGACAGGGATATAAAGCCAGCGGGGTCACTGCTGCAACTGCCTGTCAGAAAGTCCTTCTGTGGTTTCTGCATGGACGGACATGTGGATGCTCGGCGTGCTACAGAAGCAGGAGAGTGAAGGCGAGGAGACCCTTTTGGCTGGCAGGGAGAGAGACACCCCAGCGCGAGAGGGAAGGGCTGCCCCCAGACCACAAAGTCCCAGGGCTGGACACTGCAGAGCCTACTCTGGAGGCGGTCGCAGGCTGTGCAGCTTCCTCTCATCAAGACCTTTCCAGTACTTGAAGTTGTTGTCCAAGTGCTGCATAAGATTGGGAAGGTCTGCAAAAGCTGGAGAGACGACAAAAGATGTTGAAGCTAAATGTCGGATTAGACTATTTGTTTTTAATAATAGTGTGGTCTGTTTTTTTTCAATCAACACCAATATCTTTTTAATACATTGTCGTATCCCTAAGACTTAGAACAAATGTAGGTATAGAATATATTCTTTTAAAAAGACGATGATACTTTAATTCAGTAGTTAATTTGACAGCTGTATTATACAACATACTCAGAATGAGGAAGTTTCTTATTCCTTTTCAAGATTTCTCAACGTTATACTCAAGATATTCTATACGTCACTTATAATTGTCTTCTTTAGTAAGTAACAACTACTAGTATGCAGATTTATAACAGCGTATGTTTGCATCATGCCGTGCTGTCTTACCATCCCATGCATCAAACATGTCCGTAATGAAGTAGTCTATGAAGGAAATCTGGGACTTTGGGATGCTACACGTGTTTCTGTCAAACACAGGCATAACCACCGGTAGACCTTGTCTCTTCTCCTCGTCCGTCTGTGCAGGAGAAGACCGCACAATTGATCATCAAACACACAATAAAATATACTAAATTTTGATTTAAAAAAAACAAAAAAACAGTGCAGCTGCTGCCTGCTGGATTCACCTCACCACATAATTGACACCATATTATTATTTTTTTTCTAATTACCTGTGCAAAATACTCCTCTGAGATGCGTCCAGCCCATTCTATACAGAGCTCCTGAGGCCTGCACGGATTGGATATGTCTGCACACTTAATCAGCATCCGCTTGACGAGGATGCGATTCTCGGGGGATGTCAGAATGCTTTTGACAGATTCCTCATCACCGTTTCCCTAAAAAAAACAAAAAAACAGAAAAAGACCATTAACACAAAGACAACAGAAGTTTAACAGAGCACACAGCAGCTGGAGTATTATGGAGTATTCAGTGTGTGTTCATTATGAGCCCTTTCAACACTTACATGTAAGAGAGTACAGCATGCAGTCACATGATTTGCAGCCTACTGTATGTTTCATAATTGAATTCACTGACAATTACGTTCAGTTGGAGCACAGAGGGTCTATTTTGCTAAGCCAAGATGAGTGAAGTCTGAGTTTTATTGAGAGTCTCAAGGTTAACCGAATGAAAATATTATGACAAATAATAATAAAGAGACAGTTATGAAATTGGCTTTATTCAGCGTTATAACTCAGGGAGAAATGAGCATTAAAAAAACCCCAAATTATTCACATCATACCTGCCTTTAAAAGGCAAGACAACTTTTAAATGTCTGTGTTGAGCATTCCACACACACGTGAGAAAGATGGTACCAAGTTGTAAAATTCTCTCCCCACAAAGATATCTGGGCCCTGGCCACAACAGGCCGAGAGTCCCCTGCACAGTATCATCAGTACGCAAGCTCTTAAACTACTGTTGCTTGCATAGTGTTGGACTGAGTGTTATTCTGCGACAGTGTGTGACAAAATGAGATTACAATAGTTTACAGCATTTATTTACCGTCTGAATGCTCCTGCGCGTTCTTTCCGCTAAAATCATAAGTACTATTTCTACACAGGTATGAAATGTAGTTGCATCATGATTTCATGTTTTGTTTTGTTTTGAAAATCTCACCCCATTCTCCTCCAGAGCAGCCAGTGGCTTGTTGATGCTGTTGACAAATTTGTTGACATGTTCAAAGTGTTTGGTCATCTCGGTTGCGAGCACCATATCAATGATGGCCTGTCGTAGTGTTCGATATTCATTCCTGGAGAGAGAGAGAGAGAGAGAGAGAGAGAGAGAGAGAGAGAGAGAGAGAGAGAGAGAGAGAGAGAGAGAGAGA
>JBBPCS010000130.1:12732116-12753521 GCA_037974645.1 Hollardia meadi
CACACACACACACACACACACACACACACACACACACACACACACACACACACACACACACACACACACAGTATTGATTTCATCAGCATACTTATATTATATTTATATGAATTTTGTCAATCTTACACATTGATATATACACTTGTTCTGTATATTACAGAATAATGTCAGTTAAAGAGTTTTCAAAAAAATGTTAATACAACCGGATTCCTAGTATAAATGCACATAAGCACAAAAGTCAGAAAATTCACCTAAATTGCAATAAATTAAAGGAATAGTTAGGCTGAAAACAAGTAATTATGTTCTAAACCTCATTGTCAGTAAAAACTCTTAGCCTAGCTCTTTTGGAAACACTCAAGTAAATATCGGTCTTTTAAGTATTTTAGGCTTTTTCAGACTTGTAATTACACACTTCTTTTGTGTTTAATCCTGTAATCTTCAGTTGAGCTAAGAGCAAACAATGACATCTCTGACCTAATCTTTGTGTAACAAATAGTGTACCTTTCGATGTTTTTGAAGATGTTGCACTTATCATCTCTTGTGGTGATCTGGAAGGCCAGTGCTGCATGGTGGCTCTCTAGCACAGCTGTGTCATTGTAGAGGATGGCCAGCTCGCTTCCTGCGTTGCACAGGAAGCTGTTGGTGCGGCCTGGGTGGTCCACGTCGTGCACAGTAGCAGCAATCAGGGCAGCCACCTCGTCAATGGGATCCAAACTTTGCTGTTTGGGTAAACAAAATGAAAAACAGTGGAAATATTCAACTGTAAAGTCTGGTACTGTAAGTTTAGCAGTTATGAATGACAAACAAAGGCCACAAACTGGCACAGTATGACCTTCTATTACATTGTACATCCCAGTATCAAAAAAAATAAACGGTTCTGTGACGTGCATCCAGTTTAACCTGCAGGTTGAGCCAAGACATACCTCTGCATTGTAAAAGATAGTTTTGATATATCAATAGGTTAATAACATTATAATAACGTCATTAACTACTCATCCCCTCCCCTGCCGATGGAAAGTTGGGTGGTTTCTTAGTCCACAAAACGTTTCTGAAGCTTCATAGCAAAAAACAGAAATTCTCCAAGACAACTAAAGAAGCCAAGTTTTAAAACGTAAAAATCAAAAACAACCAACATATCGCAATCCATAAATGTATTGTGGATTTTGTGGAAATTTTAATTTTGGGGGGGAACTGTTCCTTTAATTTAAGCTGCATTAACAATGGATGATCCTAACTTTACCAAATGCAACTGAATGGTAGTAAAATATTTATATTCCTTATGTCACTCAATATACAGTATGTAAGAATTATACGGCTATGTACAATTGAGCGCTAGCTCGGGAAAATACAGAGAATCCTTCATTTTGTTGAATGTATATTGAACATTGGAGATTTAATTTTAAACCTACTTTTGAGGCCAATGTTTTAAAATAGTCCCTTAAATAATAACAGAACTCGGAGCGCCCCGGTAGCTCACCGTCTTGACCGTTCGCACCATGTACGAAGGCCGAGTCCTTCTTGCAGTGGCCCGGGTTCGATTTCAACCCAGGCCCTTTGCTGCATGTCATCCCCTCTCTCTCTCTCCCCCTTTCCTGTCTCTCTTCAGCTGTCATTATCTTCAGCTGTCACTATCCAATAGCCCGAAAAAAATATGAACAGAACTGAAGATTGAGCAGATAGACTGAGCACTCAACTATTTGTAATTTTAAGCATAATATTTACGAGGTAATTTATTGCTTTCTGGGCAGCTTTTCATCATAGCACTATAGAAGTTCAACCGTACAAGTAGAGAAAAAAAAAGTAACAAGCTACAGGTCATCAAAAATAATTATTTTTCAGCATGACAGACCTTCTAACCTGTCTGTAGACTTCCAGGGATTCATTAACCTTGGGTGATGTAACTTCACAGTTCACTGGCTAAGCCAATGAAAGATCACTCCACTCAGATCAGAAATAGACAGTTTGATAATCAGCTTAGCCAGTGCATGCCCTAAACCGGTCACTGAGCCACTGACACACTTGGGCAAAACCACGACTCTCTTGGATAATATCGGCTCAGACGGGACATCTGGCACTCAACATTGTGCTTGCAGCCTCGAACACATGTTAATCCTTATAGACAATATGTTGACTTTCACTCATTGGGAATTCATGGGAATCACAGTATAGAAACAGAGCATTCACTGCCACTTATTTCATTACATACACCAGCTAAGTCACCTGAGACTTAATTCAAAAGCCTTCCTGATAAAAGCTAATGATGAGTAATAAAGCTGCAACTAAAGATTATTTTAAATAATAATATCTCAATTAATAAATTAACCGTTAAACATGGTTTACAAAATGTCAGGCAATAGAATATAAAAAAATGGCCATCATAATAACCAGGAAACCAAATGTGACATCTTCACGTAGCTTGTTTTGTCCAATAATAGTCCAGATTTAGTATCACATGAAGCTAAGACGCGCAGTAAATTCACACATTTCAAAGGAAATGTTTGGCTCTTTTGTTTGTAAAATGACTTTATCATTAAAATGATTGCCAATTAATTTTCTGTCCATTGGTTAACTGACAAACCACACCTTTAGCCTAAGCTAAGCACCATTCTGAAAGTAAAAGTCATGGCATGCTTTGCAAGTTTGGCACGTAATGTTTTAAAACAGTATGATTTATTATCATTTTTCACTATTTGTTAATTTACCTTGACCCTCTCTTTGCAGAGGAAATATGCTGTTGCGTGCAGGACATCAGCTGCATGAGAAGAGTTGTGGTATGAGTTACTGGAGTGGTAGTTAGCTTCAATCACTTGTAGCCAGGAGCGCAAAGTGGCCTCAGGGCAGTTTAGGAACTCGCAGACCCCGAACCGGGAGAAGATCGTCAGGCCCAAGTAGGTCAAAGGCCTGTGGGAGGATTCAGCATGGTAGTTTAACACAAAGTCTCATCCCAAGCTCTCCCCCAACACACCCCAAAAAGAAAAAAAGAAAAAGAAATAGTCCCTCGAAGAGCCCTTAATTGTGTTGTTGCCTCACCGTTTCATGGTTGCAGCCTCCAAATTGAAGATGTCAAAGTCCCAAGAGTCCTCGTTCTCCATGGTCTGGGCGATACGAGGGGGGATGTCATTTAACGACAGAGGAGTTATCAGGTTACTGGGGATGTGGTGGGGCTCTGTAAGCAAAGGAATAGACAAGATGGGGAGGTTAGAAACTTGTTGTTCACTACCACTGGATGAACCGCAGAAGAAAAAAAAAGTGAATTTAGCTTTTAATAAAAGAGCTGGTAAAAATGTATACAACTCTAAAATGTAGCACAGGACTACATATCACCCCTACTTTCTGCTTTATGTGAACTTACGTTTTGTGGAAAAGATGTATTCATTTCCTGACAATCTGCGTAAACCATCCTGTGGCCAAGAAAGAAAGAAAGTGTCAGGGACTGAGGTGGCGAGTGACAAACACATTTCAGTTCAGTTTGGCGTTAGGAGCACCAGCACCATGTCTGTCCAAAAACTGCAAATCCCCTCAAATTTATTCAGGCAGTGAAACCATTTGGATGCTTTGGGTTTTACTGTCTGACAGAAACAATTCTTACATCAGATCTAATACAAAAAGTCTGTGCAAAATTAAGCTGCTACCAACACAGACATCAGCTTGGACTTCAGAGAAAGGAAAGCTGGGTGAGATCAGTCATGTTACTGTGACCTGCACATGAGTATCAACCTCGACAGATGTTTCATTGACCAACAAAGCAAGATGAATGATGCTCTGATTCAGACACAGGTCAGGATGTGTCTAAATGCCGTGATAAGAGACAAGAGTGTAACAAATTACAACTGTATCATAAACAAGAGGAAACAAAGACATGGGTTTTCCATATTATCCCATTTATGAATGCTCCTTCATCTGTGGTACACACAATAACACAATATTTTGGAGGCTACGTTATGTTGACACCTCACATCGTTTCCCCACAGGAGGAGCGGAGGGATTAGCAAGCTGAGCTTACTAATGAAACCAATATGCAGTTCAGAAAATGATTACCATATTTATGAACTGTAATAGTAGTGTCAGAAATGACACCACGATAATGTATCTACATATAGACAATCTACAGTAAATGATTCTATTATGACATATGCCTTCCACTTGGCAGTGCTGCATGCTGTGACAGTAAACGTGGGTTATCAATGAGGTAACACTCCCAAATAATCAAACACTGCTGCTCAGTGGTTAGAAGTGTAATGATCTGGCTCTTCTTGGACTGTGGTTTCTATCAGCTGTGAATAATAAAACCCTGGTTCCAAAAACTTGTAAAAATAAATAAATAAAAGAGAATGTGATGATTTGCTAATCCCGTTTTGACATACACTTAATTGAACACAGTACAAACAGACTATATTTCATGTTTAACCTCATCAACTTCATAGATTTTTACAAATATAAGCTTATCCATGTAACATGTTTCAAACAAGTTGGGACAGGGGCAACAAAAGACTGAGACCTGTTTGGAACATTCCACAGGTAAACAGGTTAATCAATCAACCAATTTTTTTTGGACTGGAGTTGTAGAATTCACGTTTAGAATGGTTTAGAAGCCCGAACATTTCGATCGCCCCCCTGGTGGTGGGCTGCAGAATAGGTCATAAACCCCTCCCCCTCAATGATATCAAATAGGACATGGGCCAAACTAAAAACTCAAAGTACACCCCAAATAATTTTTTACCAAAGATGGTTTCTGTCGTTTTAGGCAGTTCTCTGCTGATGTATGCTCAAGTGCTCATTTTTCCGATCAGACTCTGGTTCCAAATGATGTCACCAGTGCAAGATGGCAACGCTCGTATCCGGGATATTTTGGCTTCATTTTTGTACAAAAATCTTTATTTATGTCAACGGTTCAAACAGTTTTTAGCCACACGAGCTAGCTATGTTTTGAGAATAGTCACCTGCCATTTGAATTTATTGTTTTCTTTAATATAAATAAAGAAACTTCCACCATAAATTGATGCAGAAAAGGCACAATTTGGAGCACACAAAAATATCACCAGAACGCATGATATGAAGTGTTTGACTTTTAAAATTCCCTAAACATTTAATATGTGCACCCCCCTCCCCTTCCAAAGTTGAAACAAAACCTACACCCTTGTATATCAAACAACGTCTTTCCACTTGTTAGCCATGCAAGTGACAGGCCTATATCATCCAGTTATTCTGGTGAAAGATATATATACTGTATTTTGGGCGTCAGTGAGTACATGGGTGTGTGTCACAGAGTGAAATGTTTACTTCACAAGTGAAAAAGGAAGAGGAGACTGGCTCATCTTTGACCTGAGCATTGTCTCATGGTGGCGCTGCCTCTGTACACACTGGTTATTTTAAGACTTTCTCCCCACGAAGATGACAGCCCTTCTCATAATGTTCACTGGGTCTTTCGAGTTCAGACCCAGCACACCTCACCACAACAAACTTAAGAAAGTAAATGCGCAACCAGCCACATCGTACGCCAATATGATCGTACATAAATGATCATCTAGACCCAAACCCACACCTCATGGTTATCTGGTTTCATCAGCCTTTATCACTTAAGCAGAACAAATCTTTCTGGGGAAGGACCATGTGTAATGATTCTCGGCCTCTGTGTATTCACAGTGTACATGTATAAGTAAAGCCATGCTTATTCATCTGATCCAAAGAACAGGATGTTTCCAGGCCCGTGGAGTGGAGAGGAAGAGGTTCATGTGAGTGTGACTATGTGCATGAGTGCAGAGGGAGAGAGGGGTGGGGGGCAGAGGGGTGGGGTAGACTTTCCTCTCCAGCCTACAGGAGCACAAAGGACAATCTAACACTTCCTCTGGGGTTGTTGCCAAGACTGCCAACTTGGCACTCTTTCTACTTCTTACTTTACCATTGCTGTCTGTTAATCTCTCCCTCTCGCTCCCACAAATATGAACAGAAATCCTCACAAAAAACAAAAGTCCACACACTGACACTCCTGACTCGCTGTTTCTTATATTTAACACATTGTCAGGGGCTTGTCAGAGTGAACACTTTGCGGACATTCATGTAAACATGCGTGTTATCACCGTGGAATTCTGCAAACACTCTGACGTGTGTTATCATGTGGGAGTTGATTCATTCATAGCGGAAGGAAGCTGTTTGGGTGTTTCGGACTTCTCGAAGGACCCTCGTGCTCTAAAAGACGTGCTGCTCACCGTCATCAGCCCCCCCACAAGGTCATTCGTGTGGGGGTCTTCATCCTTGGTGCCTAACTGTGGGGAGTAGAGCTCAGTGGTCCTCAGGATCTCCAGTACCCGATCCAAAGCCTCTGCCACGGGCATAGGACTGCTTTCCTGCGCTGCATTAATGATGTTGATAACCTGGATGAAAAAAATAAGTATGTTTGTATCATATATTATTATTATTAGTAGTAGTAGTATATTAAATATACTAAGCATAGGAATAAAATAAGCAAAGCAAGTTCTGACAACTAAAATAAAAGAAGTAAATATTATTCAGGTAAAATCAAGTAAAATCAGGATAATTTCTCCAAGTGTGTTTCAAATAGATTTGTTTTATGGATTTAGCCAGCCCCACTTTATTCAGGCAGATCATTTCAAAGCATGCGGGCCCCGACTGAAAAGGCTCTGTCCGCTATAGGTTCAGGAAAAAACACTAATAAAGAACTAAAAGATAACAAATATGCTAAGGGCCACAACATGAAGCATCCTAAAATGAATCAGTAAGATGTTAAAATAAATCCTGAAGCATACTGGGAGCTGTAAAGAGGTAAAAACAGGTTTGATGCTGTCACACCTCAATTTACTCATTCACTTTCTTTCCAAGGTTGTACCATTCATGTACGTCTGGACACCTCTTAAACTTTCTAATTCACAAGTTTGTGTAATTCGTACAAATGTAACATTTCCACCACAGACTTCAGAAAGTTACTACTCCCAGCCAAGAGACAATCCAGCACATAACCCCATGTAATGTTTGTGCGGATGAACCAAAATGATTTAGAGAGGTGAGGCGAGGTCAGTGAACAAAAGTTCTAGCTAACTCACGTATACACACACGCACGCAGTACTAGCAGTTCTATCAGAGCTTTATTGTAAAGAGGACGATGCCTTCAGGGTATGACTACACAGTCAAATGATACAGCAGTGGAACTGCAGTGTGTCATATGACCCATCCCTGGGGACTTTCTCTGTTTCCAACTATCCAGGCTGCAGTCTATATAAACCACTGAAACAACGGGTCATTCTGATCCAACATGCTTCCCTGCCTTGTGCATGAAATGAGACGTTTTATCGGGCAATCTTGACATGACATGCGTGTCCTCTAGCCTCAGTGCACGTAGCTGTACAAGAAGTCCTCACGGCAGTTTTGGAAGTGTCATAACTCAAGTGTGCTGATCGTATGATGGATGCTTGGAGGGGTGATGGGGAGGGAGATGAACCCACCTTGGTGATGGGAGCTTCTATAGTCATGGAGTGGATTCGGGCCATTGAGGAGTGCCTTCGCTGTGAGCTTCCTGGCAGGATGAATAAAAAAAACAAAAACATTTTGTAATTCAACAACAAATTAAGCTGCAGTTTTCCAAACACTTTCTAATGAGTGTGTGTGCGTCCAATCAACACTTGATGCAAACAAACAACTGGGAAGGTTTTATAAGCTGACAAGAAACGCCCAGAGTTTCCATCATCTGTCTCCCTTCACCCTCACCATCGCTCCCCCGAGATGTTGTGGATCTTACGTCCAGAGAGCCTTTCCTCCGGTCTTTGTGCTTACTCGATTGGATGTCTGGGGAGAAGAAAACACCTTACATTAACACAAACACAAGTTTAGTGACAAGGCTGACTTTGGCCCCCTATGCAAGATCCTTGCCAAGAGGGGTTGAGATGCCTGAATCAGTCCAACCTGAATTTATCAGTCTGTTTCTGATCACTTTAACCCTACTTATTGATTCTGTGGTTTCTCACAAGCTGTGGTGTTTTGAGGTTTTAATCCAATAACATTTTAGGTCAGGGATAATCGGGAGCAAAAGATGCAGGACACAGCAAAGTGAAATGTAATAAAGAGAAGCTCCTGAAAATACTCCAGTACTTTGAAGAACTGTCCAATCAATCTCACAAGTCAAATCCATATGTAGAAAATAGTAGACATTATAATCCATTTTATTTTTCACATCTGTCCAAAGCACTTAAATAAGCCTGGGGTTATTCTATATTTCACTTATTGTCAAAAAATACCATAAAAATGTTAAAACCACAAATGTTTTTGTTCATTTCTCAATACTTTCTGACTTCCATACGGCGCTCAACTTTAAAAACATGTCAAAAATAAATTGTCAATTAAAAAAACGCTAAGTCTAAGTAACTGTCTAAAACAGCTGGGCGATTTAATGTGGCTCATTAATGTGTTTTCTGTGAGCTATCGTACAGAGGAATAAGATACATCAGATTTTGGACACACCAACAATACTTGTGGGTAGGATCCACTCATTTTATGGAATTATTGACAATCGTTTTCCAGACTTATGCTTTAAAGTTAGCATAACAGTAAACTTAATCAAGTATCCATAAATCTGCCCCTTTGTTTCAGGTTTCTGCTTTCATTTATTTACATATGTACCAAAATATTCAATTGTGTGTGTGTGTGATTTGATCTAAGGTTGTTTTTGTTTTTTTACTGTAATGAGGCATTTGTGGGTGTAAAGTGATAAAAAGCCATATAAGTGTACAGGAAACTGTTCTGCTAACATGGACGTTTCCAAATGTGCTTTAAATATAAATATAATGAAACACACCGACAACACACAACAAAGTAAATTAGAAAACAAAACAATTGAGAACATTTTGAAAGGCCAGAGAGAAGAAAAATAAAGCCTTTGATTAAAAAAAAAAAAGACTATGACTCAACACTTTTGGATGGGTTGTAACATAACATTAGAAGCATCGTCAGTCTTTAGAGCCCCTAAATCGAAGAGGACGTAGGGGTATTTTGTAAGATTTGCTGTGAAATATACTGTGCTGTGTGATCACGCAAAGCTTCATAAACAAATGTCAAGATTTCAAAGTCACTTCTTTTCAGTGAGCTGGTGAAAGGAAGCCAACACTGGAGAGATGTGATGCCTGTTTTGTTTGCCTGTCAGGAGCTTTAGCTGTTGCATTTTTAAACCACTTGCAGCTGTGAATTGACTTTATGGTTGACACCGCTATGCAGCAAGGAACAATGGTCCAGTTTAGAGGAAATAAAAGCGTTTATCAAGGTTAACAAAAGACAGAATTCATTTCTTTTGAGGGATTTCTCAGCTAGATAAAGCAGGACTGGAAACTTTAAAATGTGGGTCATGATTAAAGAACACAATGATTTTCTGGCATGGTGCAATACACTTGTTTCCAAAGTTCAGTTTCCTAAGTGTTATTATACATCTGACAAATATTTGGTTTTTGCAAATAATCAGTTAGGACTGAGTATCATTTATGAAAAACCGGAACTAAATGTTGTGCTTCCTGACAACAAACACAATGCTGGCCCTCAGATCCTTTAACCTTGTGACAGAACACAAAGTGAAACGGAAAGAACTTCCATCGCTAATGCTGACAACTGCTCAGGAGAGAGAGACCCTGCTCAAATCTGCAAGACTCACTCAGCTATAATAAAATCATTACAAAAATAGAAAGTGGAGTTCAGACCGAGCAGTCTTGCAGCTACAGTGCGCTTTCTTTTTTATGGAGCAGCGACAATTTCAGGATGGCTCTCACCTGTCTGAGACTCTGCTTGCACACGATCACTGGTTTTATCGCTCTGTATGGAGAAAAGCGCATTGTTACATTCAGGCCAGAAAACTCCTTTCATTCATTCATAACGAGCAAAACTGGAAACACATATCACCTTATTATTATCATTTAAAGGCCAGTTGAGAGACACATAGTGTCTGATTTTTCTGTGGATGACAAAAGGCAATTAGTACACCAGGAAAAAATAAAGGGATATAAAGGAATAGAATCATTATTCATTCCTATATTTATCCAGTCTAATTATTCACTTGCTGGAAATGTAATTGTACATTTAGCATGACTGAATGTGCCAGGCCTCAGCATACTGTCACTCACCCTCCCTGTCCAATTACAGGTGTGATCTTCACATTTTGCTGAATGCTGTCTCCATTCTTCTTTTTGGCGTAATAAATCCCCTGCCACTCCTGGAATTTAACAATCCAGAGCAGAGCGAAAGGAAACAAAGACACACACAGAACACATTTAGGAACCTTGTACCATGAAAACTGACAAAACATAAGATTTGGTGGAAATGTCCTAAAAGTGGATGTGGGCTGGGTGTAGCATGGTGATGTTTGTGGTGCAGGTTAGGTGGGTCAAAGTATTTCAGAGAGCAGCAAGTTTCTTTAATGGGTTGGGGGTAGCGCTCCTGGAGTCTGGCGCGCTTGTTTCATGTCCCCCCACCTACAGACTGCTGTGGCAGCTTAAAAAGGCCCTTCCTGCTGTTAGCCTGTCTGTGACTGACCTTCGCTCTCTGTGTAGTAAGATTACAGCACAGCCATCAACCGCTGTTCTTATGCACATGAAACAGAATGGCTGGATGGTGCAGACTCGCACCACACATGGATGCACATGCACGCATGCATGCACAGACAGAAAGGCGGGAGCTGATATCTGTAGCGCTAACAAAAGTGATCTAATCGCGATGCGAGTCTACATACATACAATTTTACATGTTAAAAATATCTGAGAATTCTAAGAGAGAAAAGTTGTGTTCTGCCTGAAATGTATAGTGTAGATGATGAGATGATTTGATGAATGCATATTACCTTTCCTTTACGTATGCAGGAGTTTATTGTTTCAAGGAGATCAGGCTTATTCTTCTCACTTTTAGGCACTTCTATTATTTCCTTCCCTATTAGCTCCCCTTGTTGGTAGCCCATAATGGACTCATAGGCAGGGTTCACATACTGTGAAGGAGAAGTGACAACAGTGTTCAAGCTTGATCTGAGACGGTGGTCCACAATGAGGCTCAGACACAGTTAGGATGACGACCTCTATCAACATGAGGAACAGGCATATTCATTGCTTATTTCATGGAGCTCAAAAGCGTATATTTCCTGTGAAAATATAGTGTGATAACACAGGCCACAGTGCTTTGGTGTTAACAAAAAGAACCATTCAGAGGGACAGGGACCGCAACTGAGATCTGGGATCACAAGACATGAACGGTCGCTAAATCGGGAGAGAGGAGGAACGAGCGGGGAGGGGGAGGGCAGGGAGGTAGAGGCAAAGAAGAGATGAACTGTTCATCATGATGACACAACTACAAGCATTTAACTTGATTAAAGACCCACCTGAATTACTTGATCTTCAGAAGTAATCTCTATGGCCTCTTGGCTTTGTTCTAGAGCTGTGAAAATAGCATTTCCAGCCCTTGTACACATAGCGAGACAGCAGTAACAGAATCATTGTCAACATATGCAACAATTAGAATTCCCAGCATCTATTTATGTAAATATAGACATTTATACTTTTTGTATAAACTACTTAAATTGGCATTAAAAAAAAAAAGTAGAATTGTTTCTGATGCCCTGTTCTCAGAGTACCAGCCTTGAAAGGTACCATGTAACTAATTTAAAATGCAACTACGACACTGTACAGTGCACAACTCACCTTAGTTTGAACTGTGACCGCACCTCTCCATGCTCCAACTGTAGCAGCTCATTATAGCAGGCCATCATGTTGGCATTCTCCACATATCTCTGAAGGTCAGAGGGCAACACGAATCAAACAAACACTCCTAAAATCCCATTTTCAAACAAATGTATACATTATGGATATGTTATAATGCTGCTCAGGTACAGGGAACTTGATGTCTCAAGAGCAAACAGAAAGGATTTACATTCTATATACCTGCCTTTCAGTGAGTGTTGACACTAGGGATATAGAAAAAAAAACATAAAAAGAATACTACTAATACAGGCAGCAGAACACACATTCAGACACATTGTCGCTCACCCGATTAAAGCCAGCATTGATCAGGGGCATCACAGAGGCTTCCTCTCTGTCTGGCCTTAAAAAAGACAACACGTTAGCACCCAAACATCGCTATGAAATGTGCTTGTTTGGTTTTCTTTAGAATATCAGAGGTGCTGCAGGCTTACAGACCCACACTGAGTTGGGCATTTTAATTCTGACAATAGTCCTAATCATTAGCGACTAAAAAAAAAGACAGGAAAAGGACAAAAAAGGGCAGAAAGGAAGAGGGGGGGGCAGCGGGTTGTACGTACCTTTTCACAACGGCGACTATCACAGTGTTTTCTGAGAAGTTGACCGCTCTAATTGACCTGAATGTAAACAGAGGGAGCCTTTTTAGCCAGTGAGCAGGCTGTTGGAAAAGCCTATAACCTCAAATCAATGTATTTTTCAGTTTTTCACGCTATGATTCTCCCAGGCAGGCAGAGCCCAGTGGTGGAGCTCTGTGAGAAGGACTAGGCCTCTTAAAGAATGCAGTGTACAGGGCCACTCATCCGCCTGTGGTTTTACCCCAGCCAGTGGTCATAAAGGCCCTTTAGTTCCCCATCGGAGCCTGTGCGTGTACACTGAACATATGGATTGGCCAAAATGAATAGGGTTATCATACATGCTCGGCAGGGCAAATGAATATTTATAAATGTGTTTTTTGTATGGACAGAGGCTAAAGATAGAGGTTGGTATGGCCAGGCACCGCTCATTCCTCATTGACATGACTCCACGAGGTAGCATTCGAGGGAAGCTAGTCCAACGTGAGCCGGCCATGTAACCCCACACAGAGTCATAATCACAGTTTGTTACCAAATGTACTGTAAGACATGAAATGGAGTGCTTCAGTTTTTCGAATCAAGATCATCTGATCTCAGAGAAGTCTAAACAGTTGGCTAAAAGTAATGGAACATGGTTGAAATAGAGTAATGTTGTGGATTAATGATGAAGAGTTAGAGGTTGTAAATAAATGGTTGAAATAGCTAAAAGTAATGGATAAATATTTAAAATCCTTCGCTAAATATTTAGATAAATGGATGAATTGGGTGTTTTCACACCTGTTCTGTTCTTTTGGTCCAGCCAAGTAAAAAAAATTATAATATTATGCATTTTAGTTCTGGTTCCTGTTCACACTGACTTTTTATAAACAAGAGGAGTAAACATGAATCTATAGAGACTGACAGGTAACTCGTTGATTGGACAGTTTCGGCGATTGTCATCCTGCATCATCAGGACCCACGTGGGGGAAATCAAACTCTGCTGACTGATTTATGCAGCACTTGAACACATCTGATGTGCATATTTATGTTCTTTGGTGCCACAAGGACCTCACAAAGACATAAATGATTATACAGTAAGTCCCAGTCTCATTTCCAGGGCGTCAAATACAGCTGTTTTGTCATGTCTCTCAGCATCTCTTACAGACACAGAAGGTACATTTTACATTGGACGTCTTTAAACGGCATCCAATGTAAATCCATCCGCATTAATATGAGACGATCACAGCGACTGCACAAAGCCAGAAAGAACCAAGAGGGGTGGAGGGCAGGGTTGAGTTCCAGGTCACACACTCAACTTTCACCCAGGAGATGGAATTCGATACCTAAACAAGTAGTCTTTATGCCTAAACTTAACCAAAGTTACCAATCTTCTCCTAAACCTAACCACATAATGAAATGAAATGAACCCAAAGTGGCGCTTCATGTTAGAAAGGCTTTGTGGCAGGAAAGTTTCTGCGCATCACACACAGACGCTAAAGGGAACACGCCCCTCATACTAAAATCACATATATACCATCACAAAATACTGGTGGTTGGTCCATTTGCTTTCACACCACAAACAAGCCTCTCCATGGTTCAACTGGAAGGGGGGGGGGGGGGTGCTCCCGGTTTCGTAACAAGTGAGCTCCAAATGAGCCAGCTGTAAATACACTCTGATAAATGGTTATCTAGTTAAAAGTTGGATAAATGGTTGAAATAGCTAAAAGTAATGGATACATGCTTTAAATAATTAGCCAAACAGTTAAAATAGTTAGCTCAATGTGATGAATAAATGGCTTAAAATGTTCCAGTTTGACCACTGAAGCGGCAGTCTGAATACAATGACAGCTGTATAAAAAAGTAATCTTAAGAATATTCACTTGTACATAATTAACAGTCTTAAATGGCATCCAGCTTAAAGATCAGTTGTAATGTACACATTTGGAACATAAGGGATGTTGATTAAGGGGTATTTGAGTTCATCTAAATAGTTAGGGACCACTGCACTCATCATTCTAGAAATACAACATAAAGTACAAGTACATTGATGATGAGAGAACTGGCTCACCGGCATAGTGCTTCAGCGTCAAAGTGTCTGGAATGTCTGTGGTCAATGATGACAAGGTCATGATGCTTCTCCAAGAAGCATTCAAGAGCCGACTCCGGTGTACGTGCCATGCTGCACCTGAAGTTGGCCTTCTCACATGCCCAGCAGAAGCCATTACTCTGACTGTCCTCTTTGGCAAAAACTAAAAGTACCTGCAAAAAAAGAAAGCTCACTAAGCACACATCCAATTGAGCAATTTGTATTTTAAAGTGAGCTCTTACAATCTCATATTGATACAACTTATACCAAACATACATCACTTATCTAAACTTAGAGTTACAGAGGGCTTTGCAAACAGCTATGATACACAGGGATTGTAAAAATGATGTACACAAGTGAATAATGTCTAAATTAATAGTGGATCAATGAAGAAAAAAACGAGGAAAAGCAATAGACTTGAAAGTGAAAAGGAAGAAATTGGCTTGAAAAGAGAGGGCTGTCATGATTATTGTCATTTTTGTCAATTTATCTGTTGATTATTCATGTATTTATAATTAAGATTAATCATTTAGTCGATAAAATGTCAGAAAATAAACAGAAATCCTCATCGCCATTTAATAGAACACAAAGTGACATCTTCTAATTGCTTCTAACTTATTTTTTTTATATTTCTGTTGATAAATAAGTTAATTGATTAATTGGTTATCAAAAATGTTGTCAATTAACTGATCAATTAATTGACAGATTGGTTGAAGATTAATTATGTACCTTGGAAATTGGCCAGTGGTAATGGAAAATACACATACTTTGGGTAAAACATGTAAAACAGAATGTACAGTCCATTAATAGTCGTAAAGCATTGTGTACATCTAACGTGTGCCTGATGGAAAAAAGCTAAATGTACCTACATATGGTCTCTTTGTTTGGTTTGTCACATTTATATGGAAGCTACAGTATTTAAAATGGGCCGTAAATATTATTTATTGTGAAAAATTAGAGAGCTACAAGGCTAATTGATAAGTAGCTGTGGTCTGATTAGTATAAATTGGTATAACTAATCACAAATGATCTGCCTCCACCCTGCGCTATAGAATTCAGTAAAAATTTTAAAAAACAGTCGAAGACAGAGCTACAGTGCAATGTGTTTCTGAAACATCAGCACATAAACAGCTCTGAAGGCATAATTGGTGCCTTCATGCTCATTTGCGCCTGTCGTCCTAATCAGCCTGCAGTGCAGACTTGACTGTGAACTCAGGCCTCAGGTCCCTGATTGATCAGGCTCAGCTTGTACTCGAGTGCGTCAGAGATTTTATTGTCCGCTGCTATGATCTACGACGCAATTAGTCGAGGTGGCCTTGACTGGCTGCAGCCCCTCCCACCACTCTGCCAAGGCTGTGGCGGAAAGTGCTGCTGCTACCGTCAAACCAGCCATTGAGAGCGCGCTCTCTCTCCACCAGCATACTTTCATATAACCCCTTACTTGCGTAAATACTGGACCGGAGATTTAGGCCTGCCTCCAAGAGCAGTGCCGCACTAAGAGTAGATTCATGAGTCACTCTCTCAAACAGACGTCATCTCCAACTGTTGGCAGGGAGTAGAATGAATGTAAAGAAGGGAAAGTTTGTTCTGCAGTTTCAAGTTTGCATCACACCTGTGAAATTGAGTTAGGGCACAAAGACCTGACTTTTTTGAGAAAACTAGAGCTCTTGTCCCCCACACAATGAGGGGATAGTGGATTGCTTGTTTTGACAGTTGTCCTTTTGAGTCATTCTGACGATTGGCTTTATTTAAGTACCTAAACGCAGCTTCAGGCCTGAAGCAGGGAGCCCTGACGCCTGAGAGGGGTGTTGCTAATGCAAACCATACTTCACATATGAACATTTTCCCTACAGGCGGCAATAAGTGTCCGGGTCATAAATACATCACCACTGAAGTCCTGAAGCTATGTTCGGTACGCACAGGGAATTAGATCAGAATTCCACATTGGGATGTTGGTAGAAAAGTCAACATTCCTATAGAGGTGGAGGAACGGGGTAATATAGACTGAGATAAGGTCTTTTCACATGCCTGTTCTCAGACTAGACAGATAGGCCTCGCTCAGTAATAATACACCCAGTCGCAACAGACAAAAAAAAAAGAAAAACAATCCCTCAAAGTACAGTCAAGTAAAAATGCCTTTTTTTTTTTTTTTTAAGTGAGGATTCACCGTTTATGCTCCAAAGAAACAGATGGAAAATGCAGAGAAAGTAGCAGAGAGACAAAGACAGCAAGAGAGAGAGGGGGGGGGGGGATAGATTGAAGAGGGCAGTGAGCATTTTGGCAGGGTCTGATCGCTCCGTCTAGAAAACATCATTGTTGAAAACGGAGAGAGGGCCCGGCCAGATCCTGTGAGCTGCGAGAAAAGAGGAGGAGTAGCGAGGAGGAGGGCATGACAGGATCAGCTGTGAGTGACAAAAACAGGAAGGGGATATCTCTCTACCTCTTTTTCCTACTGTGGCCACATTGGAGCGCATCAGACAATAATGCCGAGTCTGTGCGCTCATACATGGCGGACGTCTAATGTGTTGCTTTTCTTTGACTCTCGCTGAGTGCCAGGATGACCAGATGTGGGACAAAGAGTACGTTTGTGTGGGAAAATGTGGGAGACGTTACCAATGCTTAGAGGTCTATCTAACTTAAGAAAATAAACATTTCTATTCTGCCTCTTAGCTCAATTCATCTCTGTGTTTTGCCCTCTGGTTGATTCAGTAGCACGCTGCACTTAAATGTTTCATTCATCCATACATCTATTTTTGAGCCACTCCTTTCTTTGGAGATAAGAATCATGCACTGTGTCACTTCACCTTGTATTCCTCCATGCAAAACTGAAAAATAACTGTAAGCATCACCTTCCCCCAGCATCACCTAGTTATAAATAGTTCCCTAGTCTTTGTAGGAATGACATTTCTTTTTCTTTGCTGTAGTTTCCATTATGTTCAACCTGGATCTGCATACCGGTAGCTTGTGACTTCGCAATTTTACAAGCAGAATTTTACACACAATGACGGTCACTGGTGAACCAGCATTGACCCATGTGTGTGTGCAGTTTGATTGGCATTAAGCACATCCCCTTGATGATAGCCCTCCCTGATGCCTTCACAGTCATGGATAAAAGTCGGATTTTAGAAAAGTGTCTGTCCTGCGGTGGTTGGACTTTTGAAAACTCGAGCCAATCAAAATGTGAGACACCGTTTCAATACCTGGTCACCCTACTGACTTCTTATCATCATTGTTACACTAAGTTTAACAGTTGTTTTTATTATAATTAAAATGTGTATTTTACTTGAGCGCTGGGCTGCAACTATTATTTTCTTGATTGTTTTGTCTGTGGAATTTGTCAAGTGGAAAAAATGCCCATCAGAGCCCAAAGTGAGGTCGTCAAAGGTCTCGTTTTCTCTCACCAACAGTCCAAACACCCAACGCATTCAGCTACAATATGTACAAAAAACTGCAATACACTGTATGACAAAGACTTTTAAAAAAAGTTTTCACACAACAGCAGCAACGCATGCCAAAGGAACAAGCACTGTACCAAACTGTATAAATGAACCATTCAACGTCAGAGAATGTCCTATTTGCAGTGACAAAAATGGTCCATGGATCCTCTGTTCTTGCATAACGTGCATTGTTCATTATGGTATGTTCTTGGTTATAAATGTTTGGCCTTGTTGCCTTGACAACCCAAGGCTGCATTGCACACAATATGTCCATTAACAGTTTTTTTTCTCCTTCTTGTTTGAATGTTACACGGGGACTTAAAAAAAAAAAAGAAAAAAAAAATCTCTCAGCGAGGTGTGGTATCGTTGAGAAATTCAAGATTAGATTAACAAGCGGAGGTGACATTTTGCAATGCTAATCCTTGAAAAATGCTACCAAATATTGACAGTCGCACCAAGTTTAACTCCACGGCTCAGCTAAAAGACCCTAAATGATATGGACATAAGCATTTCACTGGAGCACTTCTATCGTTCATTGGAAAGCCTTAATGCATTCAAGCACATAAGCATCAGTCATTCAGATGTTTGGCATTGTTTCACGATACCTGAAGTGGGTCTTTGATTAACTTCATTGGTCCAAATTGCACCTCTGTTAATGTGGTCTGAAAGATAACAAGAAAAATACAAGGATTAGGGAAAAAAAATAATCATTTCATAAATATGATATTTTCAGTTTCAGTTATTTCATATTTGGAATTTAACCCAAGTGTTTTGTTGACATTTGTTTACAATGTCATTTGTTAGGGTCCCACAGACCTCTTTTCCTTAAAGCTTATTAAAACCCAATATGAAGAAAGGTATTGAAGTGGGAACACATTTAACGAATATGACAAAATATCTAAATGACCATAAAGTATAGTTTAAATATATCTATATGTTATATGGGTTATTCATGACTACATATCTATTGATTCACAGACACAGAAATGTACAGTATATTATAGTGTTTACTTATATGTAAGTTACTTATGTTTCGGGTCAGTTTTACCCCAGAGAGACCTCTTATAAACAAACAGTAATGAAACACAACTAACAGAAATCCAAACAGAGGATTTGGGAGGAGTAGTACTGCATAGAAGTACTGTTAACAGCCACGTTTTATCAGCCAAGTTCTTACTTTACTTAAGTACTTCCATTTTCTGTTACTTTATACTACATGATGATCACCTTACAAATTATAATACATTTAAACTACCTAAAATAAAATTGTGGAAATTAGTTCAGTGTCAACCAACTACAACACTCTTACACATTGTAACATTAGTATTAAAATCAGTATCACATCAGTAAAAAATAAATAAAAATTTAACTCAACTTAAACTTTTATAATTTAATTAGTAATCACAGGTTTTTGGACCCAATTATAGCCACAAATGCTGTTGTTTGGGGCTTTTGCACAATACATAAAGTAGTTACAATTAGCTGCACCTTGACGTGTCAAAACAATAAAATAGTTATAGTTAAAAACGTTATATAATTATCGTCTGATAATGAAATTATAGCCTTTAAATAGAGCCGATAATATGAAGCTAAACTGCTTTTATTGACTTAAGCATACCATCTACACACTCCGATACAGTGGGTGGTGGTATGCAACTTTGAACTTGGTTTTGTGATCCATCAAAAAACACAAAGAAGAAGGAGAAGAAGAACAAGTGCAGCACACTGTTGTCGTGCTC
The DNA here is from genome assembly GCA_037974645.1 of Hollardia meadi. Lineage (NCBI taxonomy): Eukaryota > Metazoa > Chordata > Actinopteri > Tetraodontiformes > Triacanthodidae > Hollardia > Hollardia meadi. The sequence continues at coordinate 12,751,659 of JBBPCS010000130.1, forward strand.
ATGACATCAAGCTGCTGCACCTGGGTAGAGCCATGCAGTGTACACTAGAGAGCCAAACATGTTGTCGCCTGTGCACAGGCGCAGATCCCAGGGGGGACAGAGTGTCCCCCCCAACTTCTCATAAACATGAAAATTCATAATTTAAAATATATATTTGATAGAAGCTGACTCCATTTTTGAATTAAATTTTAAATAAAAAAACACTTTTTGAAGGTGTTGTTCATGTCCTCCTATGTATCCTGCTCGGTAGTATAAACCGTTGCAGAGCAGGCATGTGTCACATTCACATCCCCTTTAGGGTGAAAACAAGTATTGTAAATGTGCCGGCGCCAAATTGGAAAAACTAGTGGCACCATTCCTGAAAGCTGCTGCTTCGCATTTTGCAAGTCAAATAAAAAACACTGTTTATCAATTTTTTTTACTGCCCCAAAGAGCAAAGGACAGTAAAAGAAGAGACCTGTGGCTTCAGGCCATCCACAGAGAGGATGAAAAAGGTAAACTGTGGGACCCGGCCAGTCAATGTCAGTGGCAAACACGTCATCACAGGTTAGTTAATGATGTTACTGAGTAAGTGACGTGTGCCGATGCTCTACCATAAAACACCCACTTTTCGAATAGAGTTTGGTTTAACTGTATGTCCACTCGAAAGACCGCCAGGAATGGAGGATATCTTAACATTAATAATTCACGTAAACTGAGTTCACCTCCCTGTAAAATAATGAACCCTTGTTAATAGCATAAAGTAACATAGGAAGTGAAGCTAAAACCGACCTGTTTTCTATTTATCTCAGCTCATAATAAGCACAAACAGCGATCCAAACAGTCAGCTGTTCCGCTTCGCCACAGCAATGCAATTAATTTACAGTAACGTTGCAATGGACGACTGAAATAATAACAAAAGTGTCTTAAAGACAAAAAAAAGTGACAGACACAAATCAATAAGGTAGTTGTATATGAAAGGTTCATCAACTTTAATGGATGCAGACTGAATTGATCACCAACGGATACCCTCCCCCCATCCCAGCTGATCGTAATGACATCTGCGCCTGTGTGGACGTTTTTTTTTCTGTTTTTTTTTCACAGTGTCAGAGAAACTAAATCTTAGACTTTCTTACCTTCAGGTGTGCATAAACTACAAGTTATGAACTTCTTTGTAAAGTAGAAAAATTTGAAATTATCTGTGCATCCCTTACCTGTATGCCACCACTGACTGAATCAGCAACAACAAATACAGGTTATTTGTTCTCCTGATATGTAATTAATTCAAGAGTTGTGGGGGAAAAAAAATAAAAAAAATAACATAAGACACATTTTCACCTCATTACTCTTTCTCTACATGAGCTTATTCTTTTCTGTCTGCAAATAATTTAGCTTCCTTCCTGTTAAATGGAACCCAGCTCAGGGGTTAGTAACCATAGCAACCAGGCCCCTTGCGGACCGCCATCCCTCTAGAATTCCTCCTCTCCGTAAACAATCTACACTTGTGAGGAGGAATACAGAGAGGAATTTTAGAGCATGCCAGGCAGCAGTAAATCACTTCGTGCTAAATTGTAAGCCTTTTGAAAGCTCCATGAAACAAACCGGGTTCAGGGGGAGGGGGCAGATTAGCCCTCGGTTGTAGCCAAATTGACGTCATCATGACACTAGGCCGTTTGTTGTAGTTGTCCACAAACAAGGAGTATGATCAGGATGGCTGCAAACTGATGCTCTGATCATCTGATCTTTCGCAGACACAAGGACCTGGTCGCATGATAGGCTCGTGTGCACTGCAGAGACAGCGTGCATGTGCTAGTGTGTGTTCCTGTGTGTGTGTGTGTGTGTGGGGGGGGGGGGGGGGGGGGGTAAAAAACAGGGACAAACAAA
>JBBPCS010000130.1:12779976-12796195 GCA_037974645.1 Hollardia meadi
AGGATATTTAAAGTTCCAGACACGTTCTAAAGTATATAAAATACTCTGCTATGACTAATAGTTTATTCAACATGGTTTTCCCGCATCAAAAATTTTTTTAAACCCTGAAAAGTGGTTTCTGGATCTATGAACCACAGGCCTCTGGCCCCGCCCACCACCGCTGTTTGCGCTGGGTTGACCGGTGAAAGATCAGTGAGCATCAAGATGGCTAGCGTTAGTCTGTTAATTTTATGGACTTGGTGATTAGCTCATAACACCTGGCTGAACTCTCGGGCAGAGGGAGGAAAATAAGCAGTCAATAAATTATTAATCCAATTTAATTTAACTTTATTTCAGACACTTGGTCCTTAGTATATCAATAATAATAATAATAATACAAAGGCATTACGTTTATACAATAAATAAAATACATTTTTACACAAACTAGCTGTTCATTTTACAGAATATTAAAGATTTAACTTTTTCAGATATCCACTAATTAAAGCAATAGTGACCGACACTAAACAAAAGTCACCATTTCTATATGCATTGCAGTCGTCTGGTTTACATAATAATAGGCCTATATGATGCAATATTCCACCCACTGACCTCAGCCTGGTTAATGTTTACAGACGTAAAGGTGTTACACTAAACGTGGTAAGTGTGGTGCCATGCTCTGTGCAAACTGAACAGATTCCAGGTTCACAGGTTTGTGTGACACAGCTGGCCTTCTTTATACAACTACGTGTGATGTTCGATTGTGGAAGTATATTTACTCCACACCTGTACTTAAGTAGAATTTTAATGTACTTTTATTTAACCTAAGTTTTTTTAATATACATTTTATGCTTTATATTTCTATTCTCCACTGCCGAGGGAATTATTGTACTTACTCAACTACCAGTATTTCGTAACTGTACTTACAAATTACATTTCAGATTACAATTTTCAACCAAAATATACAATCAGTTTCTAAAATATGACTCTATAGACAAAACTACTCAACAACATAAAGTCCACCTTGATATTGAAAAGCTGCTAACAAGTTAATGGATTAGTAAGTACATTTAGCTGATAATACTCCTGTACATTAACTTGAGTAAAACGTTAGATTGCAGGACTTTTACCTGTAATTAAGTATTTTTTAACTTGTAGTGTTAATACTTTTACTTAATATAATTAAAACTATGGATGAGGGTTGGAATATGCTTTTGCTTTGCTATGCTTTTCCTCCACACAGTATAACTGTCAATGAACACACGCAAAGATGTTAAATGTAATGTAACATGATCAAAAACAAATCGACCACAAAAATGTCACACAGCTCTCTTTTAATTACATTCAATAATGTTGCATAATACAAAACATCACTTGCATTCCTCTGTTGAGCCATAACATCCATTGAATTCAATGTTTTAAAAGAAACACCTAGTAAGACTTGAAGAAGCAAACCTCTTTTATTCAACTGTATATGCAGCAAAACATTAATCTTCACAACAAAAAACACCTTTCATTATTGAGGCAATTCTAACTTGCCACCCAAAAGCAGCCAAGCACTGAGAATGACTATAGTGGCATATAACTGGCCCAGATTTGCAATAGAAGAAAACAACAGAGGCAAAAGGTATACAATATTTGATATGGACCGCATACTTTTTCAGTAAATACATTCAAAAAAAAACATTTAATTGTCGGGAAACCCAATAAAGAGTATGAAAAATATTAATATTTTAATAATAGACCAGTGATAAGAAATCAATATTGTTTAATGACCTAAGTAACAATGTTTATACATTTCTCTAAATAAAAAAAGAATACTTGAAACTTGAAAACTAAGTTTTATGACTTCTCATGAGGAGGTAGCTTCTTTTCTCCTGTGCCCTTTGATGATTTTCACATACCAAATTGTACCAATTGTCCTCAAAGTTATGACTTTTAGGTGTATAAGCCATAAACAATTCAGCTTCACAATAGCCAGGCCAGAAATGCAGTTAATATTGAGATTGCTGATTGAAGTGTTCACTTGTTGCTACTGAGCATATACTGTATATATCTGAGCAAAGCTGTTTGCCAAGGCACTGAGATGCACAGCAATGTCAGCTCCAAACAATTCATTCAATTTGGACATAAAGACGCAGTCCAGAAAAGAAATTTTGGTGCCACCCGTCATGATAAGACACCATTATTAATTTGTTTCACGGGACGAGGACAGCACTCCAATTTGACGTTTCCGGCAAGACGTCCTTACTCGGCGTCCATGTAGAGATATTAAACAGTCAAATCGGAGTGCTGTCCTATTCCTTCTTGATTATTCACCACATTTAAGATCAAGCACTCAGTCTTTAGGTCTCACTGGGAGTTGAGCTTGTCGTGTCTTATTTTGACATCCAAAACACTTTTCAAATGTGCACACTTGTTAAAACAGAAATTTGCCAACAGTAGACTATTGTATCACAATGCTACACCCTTCATTTACCTGCGTGTACATGCATGATTCATTGACATTAAAGATTTGACAGTTACAGCGGTATTAAGATTCAGGACTGAGGCTGAGGCCCATCTTCAAAGCTCAATAAAAACTGCCTATTTCTGGCAAGGCTAGTGGAAGTAGGACTGCAGGGTACCACGGCGGCGGACATCGGTTGTCCAGCAGTGGAAGCCACCACCCAGGGAATTGGCATGACGAATGCTCACCTTTACGGTCTTGATGCCTGCATTAAAAAAAAAAGGAATAAAATGAATCTTAAAATGTTTTAAATGACACCAAAATAAGATGGAATAACTTTCAAATATGAACTTACCAAGACTCTCAAACATTTTGTGAATGGTGCTTTCATTGGCTTCAACCATAACACGCTTCTCATCCAACATCAGGACGTTCATGGACAGCCATTTGGAGGACATCCACAGTGGGTGGTCTACATAGAAAAGGACAGTGTCCTTTTTTAGTAAAAAATTTGTTGTGCTTATGTAAGAGGAGATAAGTCATAGTTTAGGTGCCCACCGTCAGGAATCACGGGTGTCGGAGGTTTCACAATCGTCCAGCCAGCCTTCTTGAACATGTCAATCTGATGTAAAGGACAAAGAGCAAAGGGTTTATATTGATTCTTCTGCTTATCAAACCAAGTTAAAGAGTCAGCCCACAAGAGGGCAGCATGGGGCACTGTGACAAAAGACAAGAACCCTGTCCTGTCTTACAGTACCTGCTGACATGGGCGATCGGGGTTTGACAGCACCAGCCCTGGTCCAATGATGTTAAAAGTGGCGTCAATGTGCATGGGGTTAGGGTCCTTGAATGAAATTATGTGGATGTTGTAGTCTGGGGCCAGATGACGACGCATCCATTCAATTCCCATATAATTTGTAACCTGTAAAAAAACCAACAAAAAACAGCAGCTTTGAGGGCATTACCCATGCTGTGTATTCAGATGCAAGTACAGCATCCGTTTATGTGAATGAAACGTAAATTGGTGTTCACAAGGACACAGAGACCTCTATATGTCATCTACTAACAGTAGACATATGAGCGAAGGCCTTGCATAAGAATGAAGATTCTGCTCTTACACGTTTAACAGCCTCATTACCTGACTCCTCTGGACGAAAATATCCCTCCCAGCTCGGATGAAATCAGCAGCATCGAAGCAGGGCTCATGCTCGGTGGTCACAAACTTCCCTTGGGCGGCCAGCTTGTGTCTGTCCTCCACTGTGCGCATGGGGTAGTCCTAAATGACACCGCACCATTACGATTTCTAATCAAGCAATTTATGATGTATAGTCACTTGTCACTTCACGTGCAGTGCAGTGCAATACATAGCACAGTGCAAAGAGGTCAGAGGAAATATGACGACTCTGAACAGAGCATTTTAAAGCAGGATTAACTTTGTGTTGAGGTTTAACACTTAATACCAACTCTTCAAAAAAAAACAGTTCTACACAGTCCAAGAACATTTAACATGTGCTGTCTTGAGCATTTACCAGAAGGAAGCTTGATATCTCAAATTAATCTCACAAGATAAAGCCTCACCTGATCATACAGATCATTGGCCATGGTGGGTTTAGGAGCAGTGGTCCACTTAGCACCTTTTCTGAAGTACTCCTTGATCAAGGGTCTGTAGGCTCGGTACTCAAAGAAGCGAGCCCTCCAGGCCATAGGAGCCTCGATAATCTCGTTTCCCACAACCATAAGGATGTCTCTGGGCATGGCAGCATACATGCCTACAATAGATTCAACAACAGATGATGAGCTTGCGTAGAATTAGCTTTTGTGATGCCTTAGCATACACAGATAAATGTGTATTTTACTTGCTTTTGCTTAAGTAAAAGTAGCATTAGACTAGAAATACTCATGTCTTGCATAAAAACTTCTATTAAAGTATTATTAGCAAAATGTGCTTGGAGTACATTGCTTTAATAATACTGGACCATTATTACTGAAGCATTAAAAAGTAAAGAGTACTCTAATATTGTAGTTGGTTGGGGAAGCTAATTTTAACTGCTGCATATACCTTTGTGTTCTTTAAGCTATGAAAATGCATCATATTTTGCAAACTGATCAAATGTTTTATATGCAAAATCTGTAAGTAGCTATAGGCATGAAACAAATGTGGCGGAGTAAAAAGTAGCTTACACTATTTCCCTCTGAAATGTAGAGCAGTAAAATTAGCTAGTGTAACAGCATTAAATGGAAATACAAATAAAGTACACACACTTGTGTTTCAGCCGACTGGCTTTGAGTTGTAAACTTTACACACACATCGTAGACATAAATTGACAATAGTGGGAACTGAAAATAAAGGCTAATCAGTGAGTAAGACCTCTGCGTTTTCTGTTTTTTACCTGATGATGTGAAGTCTGGAGTTTTGTATTCCAGGGACCAGTCGATGGGTTCTGGCCTCCTCACAGTGACGCCCTCATGACGCAGAATATTGCACATTTCTTCAATCTCAGCAACAGCCTTTTTCAAGTGGTCCGCAGGAAAAGACTGGCCCCCGAACTTCTGGTAGAAGGGCCAGTACTTCTCATATGTGTTAGCCTGTTGAGGGGTTTACAATATGACAACATGGAGTTCATCTCATTGTCTCACACTTCAATTTAGTTACTTATTTTTTACAGTGTTGATGCAAGGCCCATGCATGGACATTACGTGACGTGCATGTTTCATCGAGGCCACCTTGACATTATTACTTACTTTCACTTCCACAGTGAAGGGAGGCACTTGGGCGTTCTCAGCACGACCCACGATCACCTCCTCAAGAGGGTCCCATTCATTGTGGCTGCACACGGGACATTCTTGCTGCATGGGCTCAATAACATGTTCCTCTTCGACTGCGCGCTGCGACTGCGCAGCTGCTGCACTCGAAGTGCTCTGGAGGGCCCTCTGCGCCCATCCAGTCACCGCCCGGCCAACCTGAGGAGGGCCATAAAAAAAAAAAAAAACTTTTAATATTTTGCAGCACAGAAATAAGCTTGCCGTGGGAATGACATTACAAATACATCGAAAGGCTAGGGGGAAAAAAGCCAATTCTTAAGATTTTAGAGACTTTTTCAGACAAATGCAGTTTGTAGATATAGAAAAAGATGTGTTTAAGTGCCATTCCTGTGTTTTCATTTTTCAGTTTTATTTCAGTGCCATAAAATCAAGTGAAATTAGAAGTGATAGGTTATTGCCTTGTCAAATATGAATGGCAGTTAAAGTACAAATAGGCCGACTCAAATACAGTAAAACGCTTTTGGCTGATAAAAGAAACGCGGTGACCTTAGATATAAACGAGAAATGCCTTCAGTCTGTTTGGTGCCAAAGTACAGGTATCGTATCATTACGAGGCGTTATCAGCACAGATAGTGTTGCTTCTGCTGGCTCAGGAGCAGCTCAAGTGTCACTGAGTTTGGGAGCGCATCAGTGCCAAACAGCTGTTCACTGTCACTCAGGGACCAAAGGAAAGAAAAAAAAGCTCTCACGGCAATTTGAAACAAATCAATCCTTGCATTGAGGTCTGTTTCACATAACCATTGATTAAAAAAAAAAAAAGTCTATTAGATTAGATTTTCTAGATTTCAACTTATATCAACCATAATGCTTAATTAAAAAACAATGAATCAATTAAACCGATCTCAAGTGAAAGAAGCGGCTCAGATGGAGAAGAAAATGTCTAACATATTCTCTTTATTCTTGTTGGCTGACGTGTGCTGTTTATGGTTGTTTGTTTTTTTTAACAAAAAAAAGTACTTTTTCTAAAAACTTTTGGGAAAAAAAAGAAAGATATAAAACCACCATAATACCAACCATGGCTCCGATCAGATGGGCAGCCTCGGCCCCTCTGCTACCTCCTCTCAGACACCTAACTCGCAGCATTGTCCGATGTAATGGTGAGTGTGTCAGTGAAATCAAACGGCCGCGCAGGATCCGCCTCGCAGTTTAGCAGATGAACGAAGACGCCTCAGCTTTATAGGAGCGTGTCTACGTGCCTCTGAGACCATTGGTCGCTTTCATGTCGTGGGGCAACGTGACTTGAGAAAAAGCATTTCTGAAACACAATCCCTTACACCAGCAAATTCTTATCAACTGGGCCATTGGTGTTAAAAGGGAACTGTCATTTCTGGACATACACACACACAGACAAAAAAATAATAATTAGGAAACGAACCGCTTAAAGACATGTTGGCATTGCAATATCAACTCCAAATTACTGGAATACATCTTACTTACTTCCTACACATAAATTGAGACTTTTAGTGACTTTATTTATTTGTCCAAGCCAAGTCAAAACCAAGAGTAATAATAATAATAATAAACTTTATTTATATTGCACCTTTCATACAAAAAAGTGCTTCACACAAAAAGAGAGAATAGACATAAAATCAGTGATAAAGAATGTAAAACTTGATACAATAAAGATTAAGTCTCAAAATGATTTTCTTTTTTCTAATCCTCTTTTTATCCTCTTATTAACATTTTTAGTGCTGATGACATAAACGCCCACATGTATGGCCCAACTGGCTCCAGACTTGACTATAAACCTGCCTCTGAGTGGGTGTTGTGATTTGACTTTTTTGAATCGAGAGTATACTGTATATGATAACATCACCAGTATGACATTGATGTGATTGGGAGCATTCGCAAGCATAGACATTTTTAGCTTTATTTTTGTACAGTGAAGGAGGAAGTGGAGACGTGTAGTCCTTCTTTATTTATGTCAATGGTCTGCTTCCATTGGGTCATCACCTATAGCACATCAAAGGGTGCGAAGGGAGTTCATATAGGCCTAATTAGATTCACAGATAACCGTGGGCTACCTGTGTCACCACATGCTTTGCTGGGGTGTGCTCACAGAGGTTTCACAACCCCAAAGACCTCAGTGACTGCTGATACCTGTAATAGGCCACAGCTCTGTCTGAGGTCAAGAACTCAAAGGATATATACACCGGGGATGCCATCATGGTTCAAAGTTCAGAGAGAAGAGAATTTGGTGAAACAAATTAAAATTAATAAAGCTGCATTGATAAATTCATGGTAGCCTAAATGAGGAGTGGAGAAGTAATACTGTCACGAGCAGATAGATAATGGTACAGCGACATCTAGTGGCCGCGATCGTCAAAGCAGCTTTGTTGGTAATTAACTGTTAAAATAATGACCTCTCGCTGACTTGGTGACTTACTTCGCTATCGTTTCACATCAAACTCAGCTTCTTATACTCTGTCGATCAGCCTACTTCACTCATAGTCAGTGACTCTGATAAGAATAGCCTACTTTTAGCTTCAATTGATCAATGTGTTGCTGCTAGACTTATCTGGCCCCTTCAAATTGCGGTTGTTGGGATTATTTGTCATTTGCAACCCACCCCCCAGTTCTTAGTGGTTCACTAACTTTGCTTTGATTTTTCTATTCTCTCTTTCTCTGTCACCATTTCTGATTGTGAAACATGTGATATGAAATTATAACAAAATATTATAATGCAAAAAAAAAAGTCACATGCCAGCAAAAAATGAAAAGGTAGCTTTTGTCGTTGGAGCTTGTCAGCGTCATATACTTGCTCAAGTAAGGCCACGGTGATTCTTCCTGCTCAGGCTGAGCCGGTTCGGGAGGTGGTTTATCCATGACGTTACACTGTGTTTAGCACTGAGCAACGCCCGCCCTTTTGGCCTCTTGACAATGCATTGCCGGGCATGCCTTCACAGCGGTCAGGATGAAAGGGAAAGCGGGGCTGGTCAAAACGGGTTCAATTACCGTTGAGAAGCAATAGTAAAATAAAAATTAAAAAAACATTCCTTCCCTTTTATGGCCCAATATTGTTTGTAGTTTCAGTAGTTAGCTACACAAAAAATGGCAAAAAAGAGTAATTTAACTACTTGAATCACTATGGAAATATGAATGTAGTTGAACTACCAGCAAGCTACTGCAAAATGTAGTTAAACTATTAGTTTAACTACATGTAGTTCACTACTAAACCAACACTGCCTACATTGTAGCTTCACGTTTAGACTAGAAAACTATAGCTACTAGAGTCCAAGTAAGAATAGATAATTAGATATAACATAAATAAAGTTGTCCTCCTAAGGGGTGGTGGAGGTGGGTTTAAAATTAAAATGCCAGTAACAAGTCCTAAACTCTGTAAATAGGTTAGGTTAGGTTGTTTTTTTTCTCTCCACAGGGTATCATCTCAAACTCATTGGGATTTTTGACTGGGTGGTGATAATTTGTGAAGATTATCTTGTTAGACATAACTTTTGTTTGACCTTTTTTGACCCCAGGCTTTGTTTTCTGCATCAATCCAGAGGCAGAATCTCATCAGACCTACAAAGAAAGGCATCCCTGTGAGACAGCATAGTGAGCACCCCTGGATGTCTTTCCAAAACGTAGCCGAGACTATTACTAGAAGGCATCATGTACATTTGAGGCAGTTGTCCCCATGGGGATTATTTCAGGAAGAAGTCTGCTGGAAATAAGCAAATGGCATGTTTCTGAGGCGATTGGCACATGCGCATGGAGGCACACGCAAATTTAGAAAGATCTTAAAAATCAGAAATCACATTAGTTTTTATTTTCTAGTTGATTTGATTAGATAGTTGATTTGATTATCCACTGCAGTACGAAACCGGGAAAACAAGGTTGTTTCCCTTATGATGCCAACAACAAGGTAAAAAATAAATACATTCTGAGCTGTTTTTGTTTGAGAGAGGATGATAGCCTACATGGACCCCTTTTGTTGGAGACCTGCACTCAACTTCCAAACTGTATATAAAGGGGTAACACCGGCCTGTATATGACTGATGATGACAAGAGAAACTGAAAATGCTTTATTTCAGGATTAATCTCAAACCCATCTCGTCAGATATCGACGTTTTGTCACGGCCCTGTGTGTCTGGATTGGCGTCAGGCAAGGACGCACAAGGGTTAAACTTGCCAGCAATGTAAACCCAGATGAAGTAGCGCAACGTACTGTATTTTCAAAAGCAAGAAAGGCCAACAGGGGTGGAGGTCACCGATATTTCCTTAAACCTAACCACGTGGTTTATGTGCCTAAACTTAACCAAACCTCACCGTTGTTTTGTGTCTAAAATTAACCAAAGTAACTAGACCTTGTGCCTCAGGGTAGGACTTTGCGTCTGGATATGACGAGAAGGGCGCATGACCAAACATCGATATGTGAGGAGCTGGGATGAGAACGCGTTGCAAACTCTTTTGAATTTCTGGCATTTACACTGCACCAGTGTTCTCACAGTTCTTTTCAGCTTTTTTTTTTTCATCATTTAACTTCTCTCGCCTATATTGCCTTCTGTCATCAACATTCCAATCTCGTCTGATATTTGACCCCTTCTGTGAACTGAAAAAAATGCCCCACCCCACTGAACAAAATCCTTACTCCCCATTTTGCAAAGGAGGCTGCCCTTTTTTTTTATTACAGGACCTGAGACCTTTACACGAGAAAACATGACGGATATGTATTTAATTTCAATCATTCTCGCAAGTTTCCTCATCATACCATTCGCGCTTAAAACTTTTTCCCCTTTTCTTTGGAAGGATATTCTGTATTGCAGGGATCTACTGCGGATTTTAGTGACGTTTGTTTCGAGGCGAAGGAGGAGACCTTTCTTCTTTGTTTTGGACCGTTTCTTGGAGCAGACTGCTGCGAATCCGGACAAACTGTTCATCGTGTTTGAAAATGAACGCTACTCGTACACGTACACCGATAAAAGGAGCAATAAAACAGCCAACGCGCTTCAGTCTCACCCTGGGTATGAAGCTGGGGACACCGTCGCGCTTTTCATGGGGAATGAGCCCGCCTTCATATTTACATGGCTGGCCTTGGCTAAATTAGGCTCTCCTGTGTCTCTCCTCAATCATAACATCCGCACCAAGTCTCTGCTGCACTGCTTTAACTGCTGCAAGGCGAAAGTCTTGATAGCTGCCTCAGGTTTGTGCACAAGTGGTTGTAAAGATTGTTTTAGCAGTCATGTGGAGGGGAAGGGGCTAAACATATTTACAATTAGAATTTAAATATTGATCTAAATTTATTTTTTAAGTTTCTGAAAAACAGATTTTGGTTTCTTTGGTAGGCTATTCAGGTATTTCACTCTGTTTTACAGGGCTTTTCATTGGTCTCAAAATAAACTTTTTGATTAATGGAACAGCTTTTTCTGTCAAAATACTGCAGAGCCCATGGCCATTGTCTCCTGAACAAATCCCCATAATTCACTCTGTGCTCAGGTGATTCTCAGTAACTGTTTTCCACACTTTTATACAGTAACTCAAAGTGAAAAATGAGCTTGCACAGTTTTGTTTTGCTTCAGGGTTTTAATTGAACGCCCCTTTTTCTGTAAAGCTGCATATTTCACGACCAATATTGGGCCAATATCAAGGCAAGTCTGTATATTCATCTAAAACTAGTAACTAGTGGTTATGATTGTGCTCTATGTCCCTTTCCAGAGCTAAAGGAAGCGGTGGAGGATGTGCTGCCCTCACTGATCGAGCAGGGCGTCACTGTCCTCCTGATGACCAAACACTGTAACACACCTGGAATTGAAAGCTTCTCTGATAAGGTGGACGAGGCGTCCGACTCCCCACTCCCTCGATCCCTCAGATCACACATCACATTTAAAAGTCCTGCAGTTTATATTTACACCTCTGGAACAACAGGTATTGGAATGGCTGCATTTTGTCCCACAACAACATTTAGGCCTCACAGGCCTTCTTCGGCTTTCCTGATTTTTGCTGTTTGTTACTTGTTGCATTTCAGGTCTCCCCAAGGCGGCTGTAGTCAACCAGAACCGCCTCTTAACTGCTCTGGCTGTTTTAGCATCAAACGGTGTCACGGCCAGTGATGTCATCTACCTCAACCTGCCTCTGTACCACACAGCTGGTTTTATTATAGGCTTTATTGGCTCCATTGAGACAGGTGAGACTACTGAGTTGTAGCTAAGACAGCTGTAACCAAAGACTTTGTAAGGCCTGTGTGAGACTCCTTGCAGACAGATGAATACTTTACTGACCTAACGATAAGTTGTTAGGATGTTGTTTTTATTTTGTTTGTATTTTCCACCATTTCTCTCCTAATTGAAATAACCAGTTTGCTCTGCACACTCCCACTTCCCTGTCACTGCTGAGGCCACTGTCCACCTGAGACAGATGTGTTGCAAGGGTGCCGAAAACCAAACAACTACTGTATACCAAGACTCTGGAGCGAGCGGTTCAGGCCAAATTGTTGTACATTCAAATTCAGACTGTAGCAGCAAGCGTTTAAATTTGCACCAGAAGCCTTGCCACAGTTCACGTTACATCCATCACCGAAATGGGCTCTGACTGCAAGCCAGTATTTCAAGTGTGTAAACCAATAGGTCACATGTAAAACTTCTAGACAACCATATCAAATAAAAGGGTTTGACCCTTAAACACTTGGAATGGGAGGGTGAGGCAAGGGGTATTCAGTTGGTTGAAATCTACAACCCCACCGCCGTGATGCACACTGGACCTTTAGGCTAAATAAACCATTTAAAAACCATTGGAAACCATTTGGAGTTGCTGTACATGATGCGCGGCCACAGATATCATGCAATGGTTAATCATGCTGTTTCCAAGTCCGCTCTGAATCATTTTACCATAATTATTCATCCTGCAACATGTAGTGACAGTTTTGCAATCCCTCACTGGCTTTGCGCCAGCTTTGCCACCTGACCTTCACAAGCTTCTCCCACATGACCTATGAGACAATATGAGAGTGCTGCAGCATTGTTACCTGGAAAGTGATGCCCCTGCTTTTCCTCCTCCCGTTGGTTTTTCCTGCTCTTGTGAAACTCAAAGACTCCTTTGTCACTGTGAGCCTGTAATCTTGATAGAGCTGGTTCAACCTAAACCAGATTACCTCTACTTTTTCCTAAATAGGCTAAAGTTCACCACGCTACTATAAACCGTTATTCCAAAAAAGTCGGGATGGTGTGTAAAACATTAAAAAAAACAACATAATGTGATAATTTGCAAATTTTTGACATATACTAAATTGAAAACAATACAAAGATATTTAATGTTTAACCTCATTGACGTTAAAGTTAAAAAGGTTTTTGGTGACAGGTGATAGCATCATGATTGAGTATGAAAGAGGATATTACTACATGGGCCTGGACTTTGTAAATCTGCTGGCTGTAAACGCAGCTCATGTACAAATGTTTGATTGATTTTTATTTGCATTTTACACATCGTCCCAACTTTTTTTAAATCAGGGTTTGCACATGTCTTAGATATCAAAAAATGCCCCACAACAATCACAGTCAACAGTTTCAAGCCTTACATTAAGTGCAGTAATTCATCTTTAATTCAGTCAATTCAAAATATAAACGAAGTGTAGAAATAATACTGTAGCTCAGGGCTGCCGAAAGTGGGGCCTACAGGCCCACCATGAGGTTCAATTTGGCCTGCCAGATGTTTCTAGCAAAAAATAAATGAATAAAATGTTTGTTTGTTTTTTGTTCATGCTCTATTTTCAGGGGTAAAATTGCTCCTTAAATATGTAGGATCCCAAATTACTTTCCATAATCTGAGCACGGCAGGCAGAGTGAAAGTCAGTCAATTAAGGGAACTTGGATCCTTGTACCATTTTGCATATCAACAATACAATACAATGCTTTTGGCTTGTGGGCCACCATCAAGCTTTGGTTTTTTGCCCTCCAGAGGAAAAAGTTTGAGCACCCCTGGTGTCATTAATGCAATAGTGGTATTTGCAGATCATTTCAAAAACTTTACACCTAAAGTTATTGGTCAATCCTTTGAAAATGTAGATGAATATCCTAAATAAACATAATGTCTTTGTTTAAATGGACATCAGCTGTATCTCGACTTGTACAACTGACAAGTTTTGAACATGCACATAACAATGAAACTGAATCAGAATTTGTTGCCGTAACAGTTTTATGATGGTTAGTAAAATGTTCTTTTATGCTGTTTTATTTCGAAGGGTCAACTATCTTTCTGAAGAGGAAGTTTTCTGCTTCTCAGTTTTGGGATGACTGCAGGAGAAACAGTGTGACTGTTATCCAGTACATAGGCGAGGTGATGCGTTACCTCTGTAGTACAGCAAAGGTAAAATGATTTTTAGTGTTTCCAGCTCTACACACAGCATTGTTTAGCCAAGCAGAGCTCAGTACCGCAAACCTTAAAACTAAGCAGTGTCTTTGTAGGAATATTTGGTCTGCAAGGGTGTTTGGGCGGATGGTTTGTGTCAAGTGGCATCCACATGAATGCCAGGATCCAGGGTTTCCCAGCAGAATATTGCACTGTAGCAAGATGATCAATCACTTTAACCGTCAGTGGTTTTAATGTTGTGGCTAATCGGTGTATTAATATACTGTATTAGTCCACACTAAGAACCTTTATCTATTCATTGCCAGTTTTTCAATTACTAGACGGGTTGCAACTCAAAGAAGCTCACACAGGATCTTTGGCAGGACAATGTGAGCACCGAGCCTCCTCTCTAATGCCTTAACCTCCTTTGCACAAGACTTCTGCAGAAACAGAGCACTGTGAAGCGACTGCAGAAACCTGTGATTGAGTCACGTCTAGGTGGAGATTAACTTTCCAAGTATGTAGTATCGTACATTTCCACAGTGCAGCACACCTGGCCTGTCAAAATAGAAATCGTTGAATCTCAACTGTCGAATTCCAGCCCTCTGCGTTATTACCTGTAGTTGTTTGAACAGCACAAACTATAATGGATACATGCACATTTATAGCAATCGCTGAATATACTAAAAAGCCATTTTCAACAGTATGAGAATGATGGCATACATTTGAGATCTCTTAAAGATGTATCTGCTGTATTTTGGAGTAAGCATTGTGCTTGCTTGTATGGCCATTCAGAGTATCTAATTGCATCACATGAAGTGCAGTCTCAATTTACTGTGACCCTGGAGCAGTTCGAGGAGGTGGTTTGTCTGTATCTGGTCACCTCTAGGAATAGATGCTGGCCTTTGCTTAGGAAGACCATATCAAGTAACTTGGCAGCCAAAACTCCCTGGACTATGAATATGTGACTTTAAGGTGACATTTATCACAGTGAATGATATTTCTTATACACTATTCGTATGGTTTTTAGATCGATTAGTATTTTTAAGACACATTACAGTATTTTGAGTACTATGAACTGGCTCCTAATGTCATATTCTTACTTATAGACAGGGATTGGGCATGTTTGATCAGAAAAACAAAGTAAAAGCAGTGCACTCTCACATTTCATAAACACCTTTTTCACAAAGGCTGAGAAGTGGTTATTGGCTTCATCAACACTATTTTCTGCTTTTGATGAAGTTTGTTTTTTGTTTTTTTTTTTACAGTTAGTTGATTCAAACAGTTTGACTATTTGGGGTATTAAGTATCACATTATTTGTTGCTTGCAAAATGCTTCATCCACTTATTTTTATTTTTATGTGAAACTGCAGAGAGAAAACGACAAGGACCATAAAGTAAGACTGGCCATTGGCAACGGTGTGAGAGCAGAGATATGGAGAGAGTTTCTTAATCGCTTTGGGAACATTGAGATTCGAGAGTTTTATGCCTCAACTGAGGGAAATGTGGGATTTGTCAACTATGCAGGGAAAATTGGAGCTATTGGACGGGTCAACTTTTTTCATCAGGTAAGAATGATATTTTAAAAAATTCTGTTCCCTGTTAACATAGTTTCTGTGATCATTTACAGCCAGTTCATTAGTGTGTGTGTAAAAATAAGTTTAACTTCAGGCCCACTTTATTTACAGTATGTATCTTCTGAGCTTTTGACCACATCTCAACGTCTTACAGTTCTATTCACTGGTGCACACAGTCTTCATCCATTTGCTGACTCTAGTAAAACACCGTGAGATGTGGTTGAAAGTTAGTAAGCGGACCTTGAGTTAAAATGAATTTGTCACACAAAAGCTCAATGCTGAAATGTTTATTGGTGGCCTAAATTGCAAGTCAAAAGTTTTTAAGAACCATTAAAGCTTATTCCAAAACATCCTGCATTGTGGTTGCACATATACTGTATAAATATATTTTTATGTATATGTATAAAAATGTCACATGTCATACATGACATATGTTGCAATCACATATGTCATATACTGGAATGCTGTTTGTCTGTCAATGAATGTGGAAGACATTTCCATGAGTAAAATATTCCACTACACATAAAAGTCCTGCATTCAAAAACTTACTTAGGTAAAAGTATCAGCAAAATTAACTTTAAGCATTAAAAGTAAAAGTACTCATTCTGCAGAACAATGGTCCCTGTTAGTTTTTTACTATTATATATGATTTTTTAAATTGATATTACTGCATTAATGTTGCATCTGTAGGTTTTTCCGGATGTGCTTATTTCAACTACTTTATATACTCTCATTGAATCTACAGTAATGCATCTTGTTGTATAAGATCATCATAGGTATGTAGCATTGTGTCCTGTCAGAACCACGCTTCTCTAAAAAGTCAACTTTTCATGAGCTCAGAAAAAAAAAGCCCTGTTTTCAGCTTTGTGACAATGAATTTTCCAGCTAGTTTTTAAACTCTTTATGTATCTTAAGAAGTAGGAGAATTTTCTCAACCCAAAAAGATTTTAGGGGGATCTATTGGCAAATAGAATTTAATATGTGTATATTCAAGTCAAACTTTATTTCAGACTCAAAAAGGTCCACACTAAAAAGAAAAGAAGAATCTTCTTCTTCTTCTTCTTCTTCTTCTTCTTCTTCTTCTTCTTCTTCTTCTTCTTCTTCTTCTTCTTCT